>CM024762.1:135559870-135658385 GCA_014218235.1 Colocasia esculenta | reverse complement strand
AGAGCTTACCCAGCTCTGTTCTAGCCAGCCGGGTTTAAAGCCTGCTAGCGGTTGATAACGCGACAGACCATTCCGTCGCGACCTTGTCGCGATGGATCTAGCCGTCGCCTTCCCTATGCTGACGTCTGCCAGTCACCAAGCGCTGGACACGCGGCACACGTGCAGACGATTGTCGTTCCCTGACGACAGCCAGAACACGATGAGCAGGACTGTCGCCTTAAGAATGCGATGCCTCTCTCTGTCACATTCACAGACAGAGAATCCAGGGTGCTACGGGCCCAAACTGTCGGCCCAGTAAGCCCCAAAAATGCACACACACACCGAACACAAGCCACATTGGCCACACATTGGCCTCACAAGCGCTGAACACAAGATCCACAAGGATCCGCAAAATGCGCGACGTTACACCTTCCTTGGAAATGATCTGGCCAAGTAAAGATACTTCCTCCATCCAGAACTCACACTTGCTAAGTTTTGCATATAATTGATTGTCTATAAGCACTTGTAGAGCAATCTTCAAGTGTTCTTCATGATCTTGCTTAGACTGTGAGTAGATGAGGATGTCGTCAATGAACACCACTATGAACTGGTCTAAGTATGGCCTGTATATATTGTTCATGAGTTGCATAAAGGCTGTTGGAGCATTTGTTCAGCCAAAAGGCATAACCATGAACTCGTAGTGACCATATCTACTCCGGAAGGCAGACTTGTGTATATCTTCTTCTTTAATCCTTAGTTGATGGTAGCCCGATCTTAGATCGATCTTGGAGAAGTATTGTACATCGGAGATCTGATCAAACAACTCATCGATGCAGGGCAATGGGTATTTGTTCTTTATAGTCAACTGATTTAGCTGATGATAATCAATACAGAGCCTCATTGTCCCGTCCTTCTTTCTGACAAACAGTACAGGCGGTCCCTAAGGGGATGTGTAACGACTCGACCTCCCGGACCCCCGCCAGGGACCCTGAAGGTTGCGCCGCCACCCACAGATCTGAAGACCCGGAAGGGTTAGAATTTAGTCCAGTGAGATAAGCAATGAATTCAAATAACTATAACAGAAAGTTCGTACAATAATAAGGGAATTATGTACAACATGTCCCAAATAAAAGTACAGGTACAGAAAGAAAGGTGCAATCCTTAAGGGGCATACCCTGAGGACCTGTAAAAAAGGCAACTCTCAACTCACACAGTACAAGCGCTCACTCTCACAACTCACACTGTTGGCAATGCGCGGTGCAACAAACCACCACCACCACTGTCCGGAAACGAACTCTGCGACATCGAGTCTCTACCTGAAGAGAGTAGGGGGTGGGCCTCGTGAACAAGGCTTAGTAGGGATAGCCAGTCCCTTACCAGCCAGAGCAGCAGGAACTCCAACAAAGCGGAAGCAAAACTACTCTACAAAGCAGTAAAGAGGGAAACATCTACTGCAGAGTACTACAAAGCAGCGGAACAGAGTAATGCCACGACCCACAACCAGGGTCGAGCCAAACACGACTCCTGCAGAACCAGCGGAGTCAAAACACAATGCGAGAGCAACACCTCGGCATGCACCCGCCGAGATAGAGAAGCTTACGGAACACTGGAGCAACCACGTGAGACCAGAGTCTCACGACACAAGCACCCAACATCCCAGACCTCCACGAGGTCAGGAAGGAACAACCAAGTGTCACCACGAGGGACACCGAGCAACCAAGTGAGAAGGAACGCCTTACCACATGCACGGCTATCTCAGACCTCCACAAGGTCGAGGGCCCACAAGCAGAACCACTCTAGACCTCGGACACTCCACGAGGTCAGGGAACTACACCCTACGGTGCCACCACGGACGGCACCAGGTCGGGTGCCTACACAAGGCACCCCGAGAGAACACGCAGTGTGGAAGCCACTAAGCACGCCCAACGAGGCCAGACCGACAACGCCCACGAAAACTAGACACGGTTAGGCTACAACCACCGTGTAGGCTAGGGCAAAGAGATTCACTTGGAAACAACGTGAGAAACACTGTCACAGCAAGAGCAACCAAGCCACCGCCACAAGCAGCTAAGAGGAGGACAAACTGTCCACACCTCCAACTCGCCAGCCGTTGACTCCTGCCTACAACCTCCCCGGTAGAGTGAGGCTAGTGAGCCACAACAAAGAACAACTAAAAACCACCGCAGCCCGGCCGAGCTACGGCCCCATGCCTACCCTCCCTACACGGCTCCGGAAACCAACGCAGAGTGAGGCAGTGAGAAGGACTAGCTGGTTCGCACCGGTAAAAATGCCTCAACCACCTCAGAGACACAGACACAGCTAAGGGAGCTTCACAAGTGACTCTACGCCACTGCCCACCACCATTTTCCCCTCAGCTCTGGAGTCTGCCACACTAGGCTGTCAACTCGAGCACGCTCGTAGCCCGGAGAACTCCCTCAACAGGCTTCCGAGGATGGGAGTCCCAGGAAACAGAGACAACCTCTGAACGGGATAAGCCCTCAAGTGCAAAGCACCAGGCAAAAGAGAATAGGCGGGGCAACTGTTGCCCAGCTAGCTAGCCCAGAGGGGGGGTGAATGGGTTATTAAAAAATTGATCTTTGATTAATACCTGTTCACTACAAGGATTACACAATAACTTAAACAAAGGTTACAGTTAGAGGAAATGAGACAGCAAACACACAAAACACAATCACAGACACAAGGATTTTTATCCTGGTTCGGAACTCCTCTCCACAGGAGACCTACGTCCAGTCCCTGAGCAATACCTCAGGATTTCACTATCAAGGGTACTATCCCCCTCACGGATCCTTACACCCAGCCACAACTGGTCTTCCTTCAACCTGAAGGGAAAACAACCACCCTGGATACCACCAGGTCTTCCTTCACCAGAAGGGAACACAACTAATAAAAGGAAGTATAAGAACAAGCTTCAGGAACTAGCTCAAACAGCTACAATCTGAAGCAAACAGTCTCGAGAGAGAAGGAATTTTAACACTGGTTTCTCTCCAAAGACTACACTTGCTCTCACAGGAATTTCTTCTTGAACACTGAGAGCTAAAGAGCTAAGATGGATTGGAATGGAGTGCTTCGCTCTTGTTTGAATCACAGAAGACTTGAAGGATTGGCGATGCTTTCTTTCAGAATAATATTCTTCAAAAGTGTTGTCCTTCTCAGTCTTGAGTCTTGTATTTAAGCTTCTACTTGAAATTTGAACGTTATAAAGATCCGTTGTCTCTCATCCTGGTGTACGTTAGACAGGTCTGCAAGGAAGCTTCTGATCTTCAGTCTTTTATCTTTTAGTACACACCAGAGAATATTTTAATATCTTGTATCTTGTGTCCAACGTTGTACAGATAAGTCTTGTCAGATATCTGCGAGCATATCAACAATAAATAGAGGACAACTAGGACTGTCGTCGATTGTTAGTTGCAGTTGGAACAGATATTGCAATATATAGCAAAGCTCCTTTCTGTCTAAAAAGGACGTAGACAGAGTAGCATAAAAGTGGAAGATATTGTCTGCATGCATGAGAGATACGTTCAGAGAGCATTGAATGCGTAGCAGTCAAACAGACGAGATACGACTTTGACTACTCAACGTATATTAAAGAGTATTACACTGATATAACAATGAAATCGATATGAACAAGCCCGATGCCTTTATGACTTATGAAATCGTTACACGAATCGAATCGTTATAAGCATCAAAGAAATCGATATGAAACTCTTAACAAATCGTTGCACCAAGCAAATCGTTCTGAGTTCTAAAGAAATCGTTTCGACAAGAAGTCGTTGTGAATTCCAAAGAAATCATTACGAAAACTTAAGAAATCGTTACGGCTAGAAAGTCGTTGTGAGTTTTAAAGAAATCTTACGAGACTTAAGAAATCGTTACGGCTAGAAAGTCGTTGTGAATTCCAAAGAAATCGTTACGAGAACTTAAGAAATCGTTACGGCTAGAAAGTCGTTGTGAATTCCAAGAAATAGTTACGAGAACTTAAGAAATCGTTACGGCTAGAAAGTCGTTGTGAGTTCTAAAGAAATCGTTACGAGAACTTAAGAAATCTTACGGCTAGAAAGTCGTTGTGAGTTCTAAAGAAATCGTTACGAGAACTGAGAAATCGTTACAGCTAGAAAGTCGTTGTGAGTTCTAAAGAAATCGTTACGAGAACTTAAGAAATCGTTACGACAGACAAGTCGTTACGAGTTTGAAGAAAATCGTTACGAGTACTGAAGAAGTCGTTACGACAGACAAGTCATTACGCTTTCTAAAGAAATCGTTGCGATGTCTTATAGAATCGTTACGACGGTCAAGTCGTTACGCTTTCCAAAGAAATCGTTACGGTATCGATTTGTTTGAAACATCACGACTTTTCGGTCAGAAAGGAAATCGATCATAATACTTATGAAATCGTTATGATGACTATTGAAATCGATATGAACTTAAAAGGAATCGTTCTGATTATCAATAGAAGTCGATATGAAGTATGAAGAAGTCGATGCAATGACTTGGAAAAAATTATGAAGTGAGAGTCTTACCTGATTGTCTTGAACTTTCTTTTACTTTTATTTCCTGTCCTCAAGGCTCAAGTAATTCATTAGTAATGTTTTGTTAATCATCAAAATTAATATATAAATAAGTGAATTAATTTATATGGAGAAAGTTTGGTCATCAATCTCCCCTTTTTGATGATGACAAAATATACTAAACAACATAAAGAAAACAACATGTTTTTCAGAGTTGCATTAGTTTTCTCCCCCTTTTTGTCAATAAGCAAAAAGATAGTCTATGAGACAAAGAAGAGAGAAAGCTTTGTATTAAGTAGGAGGAAGATAATACAAAGGAGACAAAAGGGAGGCATGGGAAATAACTCCATGCCTTGACCTCCATGTCTTCAAAAATCTGTTGGAAAACACCAGAAGCAACTGTAAAAGCAGGACCCATGGATGGAATAGTCCTATGAATGTAGAGCTGCCGCTGCTTCTCCAGGAATTCTCCAAATGACCTCCGTTCAGTATGTATCTGAAGTAGGTGCTCTTTCTAAAGCTGGCACGATGGAGAAATCTATCCAGAGAGATTGGATAGAAAATCTTCTGATCAAGAAGATCCTGCTTCAGAGCATAGAAGGCAGTATATCTGGCTGCCCACTGAACATAGATCTCTTGAATGGGAGTGATAGAGTTGAGATCCAAGAAAGTTTCTGCTGATGGAATAGGCTTGCCTTGCCTGACTAGGGCACTGTTGATAGCTTCCAAGTGAAGATGGGAGGCGATATAGAGCTTTTCCCATTCGGTGGGAGAAAGCCTTTCACACTCAGAAAAGAGTGGAGCCAAGGTCTGAGACGATATGCGGCCAGAGTGGTATTCTCTGAAAATGAACCGCAAAAAGGAAGGCAATCTGCCCTGCTTGGCTGACATGCGGCCCATCTGCCTAGCAAACATATCCAGAGCATGGGAGCCGACATCTGAGTCAAACACTAAGGAGTGTAGCTTCGGCAGAAGAACTGGAGAGTCGACTTTGAAACTTGCAAAATCTACCTTGAGGGGAAGATTAACTGGATGTTCGGATCTCAGCATCACAATGGTGGAATGAAACTGGTAAAACTGGACTTCCGCAGCTTGTTCAAGTAGCAGAAATCACTGTACAGCTGGAAGTTCTTGGCAATTCTAATCTCTTTCAAAATGAAAGGTCCCCAAGAGTTTTTATGCTGAAGAGTAAACCACTCAGAAAGAGTGAGTGGGTGAGCTCTATGGCAAGGGATTCTGCCCTGGCAGTCAAGAATTGGTGTACTGAGCTTTGTTGCCCTTGACATTGGCCCACTGATCTTCAGTCTTGAACTCAGTGCCCTCAAAGATTTTGGATTTTTGAGGGTGAGACAGCTGGGTAAAAGGAAGAACAATGTTTAGATGCTCAGAGAGGTTGAGGAAAGGAATACCATAGACGGTGGAAAAGATGCATTTTTGAAGGTAGTCCATATAGATAGGTCTTCTCTGAGGTTCGAGGGTAAGAGAGTACCAAAGAGGAGGAAATAATGGTGAGGAGGGGATGCTGACAGAGGATGAATGTTTCCTCTTTTTCTTGGCAGGACTGGGAGGATCAGTCTTGTGGATATGAGTGGCAGTGGAGAGAATGGTGATGAGGGTATTTCTTTCAAAATCATCCGGAATATTAGTGTCAAAGACACCAAGAAGTGGAGGTTTTTCGGGGAGGAAGGTGACAGAGGAAGGAGGAGTAGGATGATAGAAGAGGTGTTTGGGATTGAAGGATGTAGACGGGTGAACTGGAGTGGTTTGAGTGAGAGGTGAAGAAGGTGAGAATGATGATGGAGCTGAGGTGTGAGAAGGAGTGGGAGAGAAAGAAGGTTGAGATGAAATGAGAGAGGAAGAAGGTTGGGTGCGAGGCATAGGGTGTTTCAGAGTTGGTGGTGCTGGAGGGGCTGTAGAAGGAGATGAAGGTGAGGAGAGGGTTGGAGTTGCAAGAGTAGAAGTGTCAGGGGCCTTGGTAGCTTCAATGGGCTCTTTCCCTTTTGCATGACCCTCTCTGACAACTGCAGACGGCCCAGATGGCCCTGATGCTGGCACTGATGGCCCTGGTGGCCCTAATGCTTGAGCTGAAGGCCCTACTGGCCGAGACTCTTGAGCTGGAGGCCCTGGTGGCCGAGGAACAGCTGCTGATCTGCTCTGAGTAGCTGCAGGAGAAAAACCACTTGACCTTGAAAGAATTGCAAGCATGGACTTCATACCAGACATTTCCTTGTTGAACCACTTCATAGCATTTCGGACTGAAGATAGCTCAGAGGTGGTTGAAGCTTGACTGGTCAGAATGCCTTGCACACTGGTCTGAACTGATGATAAAATATCTCTTGAGCCTTCAACAATTCCATAACTGGCTTCAGATTTACTTTTCTGTGGCTCTTTCTTGGCCTTCTGTGAACCACTCTCTTTTGTTTGCTCTGCTGAGTGACAGGCTCCTCAATATGTACATGGCTTGCACTTGGTTCTTCACTTACAGGAGCGCTGGCAGGAGGAGGATTTCCTGAGATGGTGCATCTGTCTCAGGAGCATTCTCTATCAATGGTTCCTTATTGCCAGTTTGCTCCCCCTGAATAGGAGCATGGAGATCAACATTTTCAGCCCCCTGGGCAGGAGCTTCCTCCAAAACATTTTCTCAATGTGGCCTTCTGCCACTGGATTCTGACAATTTTGATTCACTAGCATGTGTTCCCCTTGGCTGGGAACATCTTCCAAAATCACTTCTTGTTGAGTAGCTGCTTGCATCTCAACACTGACAACTGATTCAGACAAATTTTCTGTATGGCCTGGTGCCATAGCTTCTTCTTCATTAAGTCCACCTGTTTCTGAAGTAACTGAGGTGGAGGGAAGAGAGTCCAAAACATCTCTTAAAATAGAGGCAACTATTGAGGTGGGCAAAGGATCTGCCACACCTGCTACAACTTCTTCCATTTGAACTTCTGGAGGATGAGATTCAACTTCTATAATGGGTGATCCTGAATCTCTGCTTGGAGTTCCACTGAGGGTGTGCTGCTGCTCTCTCTACTGCTGCTGATCTTACCTCTAAAACTGCTGGAGGATCTGCTGCTTCTTCTTGAATCTCTGGGACAACTCCGATGATGGCCTCTCCCTCTGCCACAGAGGTCTTGGTCCATATCCCATTCTGCACTGAAAAACCACTTTTCTTAAGGTCCTGGACCTTATAGACTGGCCCATCTTTTCCACAACAGCTCCAGATAAATCAACTCCAAAATGCTTGAAAATCTTGGTTAGGAGATGAGCGTAGGGCAAGGATACATTCATTTTGCTCTTTGTATCCCAGATTTGAGCACTAGCAAACTTCATTCTCTCCAACATGACTGCGGCCAAGTTAATCTCCTTATTCTGGATTACCCAGAACATCATATCCGAATCTGCCCTAGTGCAAGATGAGAAAGTAGCACTCCGGGGAACCATAATTTGGCAGATAATGAAATGGAGTAGACGGTTGAATGCAGACATTTGATTGATATCTAATTTTCGTCTTTCAGCCTGAAACCTGGACCTATAATGCCAAGACCCTTTGCTTCATCGTTCACGGTGTGAACCCCACTATGTCCAGATGTCTTCACTCCAAACAACGTGTGCAGGAGTTCATGGTCTACCTTAATTTGGATACCCTTAACAGAGGAGACAAGGGACCCATCCGCCTCTGTCTTCAGACAAACGAAAAAGGCTTTCACCAGGTCGGGATAGCTTACCTCGGTGAAAGTGGCAACATCCATCCACTGCATTCTTCTCAAAGCTTCTACTAAACTGCTCATGCCATTCTTCTCTAGATTCTGAACATCCACTGCCTTGTTTCCGCAAATCTTCGTCTTGACGAAGGTAAACCTTTCCTGCTCCTTCGGGACAAAAACTCAGCACTGTAGCCCCTACACTTCCGGAGATCATCGGAGCGGCCATGGGTAGAGAGAGAAAAAACGGTTCTGGAGAAGGGAGATGATGGAAGAGATGGAAGCCCTCGAGGGATTCTTCGCGGGAAGAAGAGAAAGCTTCAAATCTTGCAGAGAGTCGATGCCGGAATCGTTAGGGCATCGGCTTTGGGCGAACAGATAAAAGAGAAAAGGGTAAAGGTGGAAGATGAGTCGTTCCCAGAACGATTTGACTAATTAAAATTACTTTATCGAAAACAGGAAGCGCCAAAAGGCGGTAACGGAGAAGGCGACAAAAGGGTTTGACGAGTCAAACTGCTTTTAACACAACATCGGTCAAAGAAGAGTAAATAAGCTGAGTTTTGCTTAAAGTCAAGGGAAGAGAGAAAATTTCATTTAATCTGAAAAATTTATATGCCAATTTAAATACAGAAATCTTTTCAAATTGCACATCCCTAATTCCCTTCTAAGAGATGTAAATCTCTCTTCAGGTAGGGCTTTTGTGAAGATATCTGCTAGTTGACCATTTGTATCTATAAAAGAAATTTCTAAGTTACCATTAGCTACATGATCTCGAATGAAGTGATATCTAACCTCAATATGTTTAGTCCTTGAGTGTTGCACTGGATTCTTGGTGAGGTTGATGGCACTTGTATTATCACACAGTAGTGGAATTGACTTGATATGAATGCCGAAATCCTCAAGTTGTTGCTTTATCCATAGGAGTTGTGTACAAAACTTCCAGCAGCAACATATTCTGCCTCAGCTGTTGATAGAGCTACTGAATTTTGTTTCTTGGAGGACCAAGATATCAGACATCCTGCAAGAAACTGACAACAACCACTGGTGCTCTTTCTATCTACTTTGCATCAGCATAATCAGCATCAGAATATCCTACTAATTTTTATTCACAAGATTTCGGATACCAAAGACCTAAATCATGAGTTCTAGCTAAATACCTAAATATTCTTTTCACAGAAATTAAATGAGACTCTCTAGGGTCTGCTTGATATCTAGCACACATGCATACACTAAATAAAATGTCTGGTCTACTTGCAGTTAAGTAAAGTAATGACCCTATCATACCTCTATAGTCCTTTTGATCTACCTTTTTACCATTTTGATCACTGTCCATTCTGGTTGATGTGTCATTGGCGTTGATAGTGGCTTTGCACCTTCAAATCCAAATTTCTTTAACAGCTCTTTGGTGTACTTGGCTTGACAGATGTGAGTGCCTTCTTCCCTTGCTTAATTTGCAATCCAAGGAAGTAGTTTAGCTCTCCCCCATCAAACTCATTTCAAATTCCCCCTGCATAAGCTTTTCAAAGTACTTGCAAAGAGACTCATCAGTAGATCCAAAATAATATCATCTACATATATTTGTACAAGAAGTATATGTTTGACTTTAGATTTTATAAATGTACTATCTACTTGACCTCTAGTGAAACCATGATCTAATAAGAAAGTACTGAGCCTCTCATACCAGGCTCTAGGTGCTTGCTTTAAACCATATAAAGCCTTATGGAGTTTAAATACATGATTTGGAACTTCGGTGTCATCAAAACCTGGAGGTTGTTCAACATACACTTCCTCCTTGATAAAACCATTTAAAAAGGCTGATTTGACATCATTTGAAACAATTTTAAATCTAATGCAGATGCATAAGCAAGTAAAATCCTAATAGCCTCAAGTCTAGCCACAGGTGCATAGGTTTCATTGAAATCTATGCCTTCCTCTTGGGAATAGCCTTGAGCTACCAGTCTAGCCTTGTTCCTTAAGATTACTCCAGATTCGTCCAGTTTATTTCTGAACACCCACTTGGTGCCAATAACTGAATGATTGGATGGTCTAGGAACAAGTGACCATACTTGGTTTCTCTTGAATTGATTTAGTTCATCTTGCATGGCTATTATCCAAGATTCATCAGTTAAAGCTTCATTGACTGTCTTAGGCTCTATTTGAGAAACAAAGGCTAAATAATCACAAGGGATTACATTACCTCTTGTTCTTACCCCTACGGATGGATCACCAATAATATTCTCAGGAGGGTGATCTTTCTGATGTCTCCATTCTTTTGGAAGATTTTCATGTTGAATTTCAATTTGCTGCAGTTCTTCCAGAGATGGGTCTTCCTTGTCCTTAATTGAGGTATTCTTTAATTTTCGGACAAGTCATCTGCATCATCAATGTCACTAATTTCTTCCTTCTTCAAGGAGGGGTTAGATTCATAAAAAATAACATGCATAGATTGTTCAATTAATAATGAGCGTTTATTGAAAACTCTATAACTTTTGGGTTTATAAGAGTACCCCATAAAGATGCATTCATCTGATTTGGCATCTAACTTACCAATGTCCCTTTTTCCATTGTTGTAGATGAAACAAGGACATCCAAATATTTTGAAGTGACTGATCTTTGGTTTCTTTCCCTTGTAGAGTTCATAAGCAGTCTTCTTCAGAATTGGCCTGATCATTACCCTATTAATGATATAGCTTGCAGTGTTGATGGCTTCGGCCCAAAAATATCTTGGCAAGTCATATTCTGATAACATGGTTCTTGCCATATCCAAAAAAGTTATGTTTTTCCTCTCAGCAATTCCATTCTGTTGAGGTGTCCTTGGTGCTGAGAAGTTGTGCTCAATTCCTTGATCATTACAGAACTTTGCAAACTTTTCATTCTGAAACTCACCACCATGATCTGATCGGATAGAGATAATGGTGAACTTCTGATCTTTCTGAACTTCTTGCTGAAGCTGACAAAATTATCAAAGGTGTCATCTTTGTGCTCTAGAAAGGATACCCAAGTAAATCTTGAGTAATCATCAACTATGACAAATCCAAAATTCTTTCCTCCGAGACTGGTAGTCCTCATTGGCCCAAATAGATCCATATGAAGTAATTCTAATGGCTTTGAGGTGGTCACTACTGTCTTTGATTTGAAAGAGCTCTTGGTGTGCTTTCCTCTTGCACAAGGTCTGCAGATGCTATCCATTTTTGAGTTGACCTTTGGCAACCCTTCCACTTGATTTCTCTTTCTGAGCTTGTTCAATACATCCAAGCTGCAGTGGCCCAGTCTTTTGTGCCACAGCTCTGTTGATTGATCTTTGCTGGCTGCCAAACAGACATCTTGATCCTTGAGTTCCTCGAGATAGAGAACATACAAATTTCTTTCTCTATATGCTTCAATATGACTGCTCCATCCTTTAATATACTGCACTTTAATTCTTGGAACTGAATCTGATGGCCTTTGTCACACAACTGGCTGATGCTGATGAGATTGTGCTTTAATCCTTTGACCAGCATTACATCTTCAATAACTAATTTTCCTTTGATGTTCACGGACCCACTTCCTATCACTGTGCCTTTTCCATTATCTCCATAGGTGACTGTTCCTTCTTCAGCTTGGAGATTAACGAAAAACTCTGGTTGCCTGACATGTGCCTTGAGCATCCACTATCCAAATACCATTTGGATGCTCTTGAATTTCCCTAAATTTAAACATTAAGTTTTAGGTACCCAAGTTCTTTTGGGTCCTGAAGGGTTAGTATCATCAATTTTCTCCCTTTTTTTATCCACTTTTTGTTCTTAGTGGGACATGTTGCTTTACTGTGTCCCAGTTATTACAATGATTGCAACAGGTTGTTCTAGTTATTCTTTCAATTGGAGTGTATTTAAATTTTTGGTGGCTTTTGTCCTTTTCGGATTTAAACTCAGGGGTTGGATAAATATAGGAAAGACTTTAGTTTCTTCATTTTCTGAGGGAGTGTAACCGAATCCATGTTTCTTCTTGTTTGATCTTTTAGCTCCATTTATCATTAGAAGGGGTTTATTATTTGTGAATTTGTTTATTGTGCTTGTTAAATGTTCATTTTCTTTAATTAGTCTTTCTATTTCTGTTTTAAGTTCACTTAAGTCTTCCTGTTTTTCTAAGTGTGTTATTTTTCTGTTTTTCTCTTTTAATCTTCATATAATAATTCATTTCTTCTTTTATGTTCTGTTATTTACTTTTCAAGTTCTTCATTTTCTGCTTTTAGATCCGAATTAGTGTTTTCTAAACATATTACATTTTTCTTGCTAATTTTAAGTAATTTAGATACTTCTTTATATTTATCATAGAGTTCATTAAAAGCACTTTCTAGATTGTCAGAATCTGAATCATTACAGGAATCAAAGGAAGAGTCAGAAGTTATCTTGTCTTCGGTGTTGGCCATGAGAGCCAGGTTGGCTTCTTCTCCATCACTGCTTGAACTTGACTCACTGTCTGAGTCACTGCTTGTGACGGACCGGGGTATTTATGCCCATTAAGGCTCCATATCCAGATCCGCCTCCCGCGAACGCACCGAAGTGTCGCAAGGGATATCTCACACACGTGTCCAGTAAGAGTATAAAAGACAAACCACAAGAATATAAGACACAAGAAAGTACAGGTGCTCATATCTATTCACAAATTTGTACAACTGTCCCATTACATTAATATATGTCCAATTTAAAAAGAGTACAACTACCTGGGGCATACCCCGAGGGAGCACAAGCTCACACAACACTAACTACTAAACTACTGCTGGTGGTACAAGTCTGTCACAACACCGCTGCAAGCCAAACACACGGCAAGCCCTGAAAAGAACTGTAGGGGAGTGAGCCTCAACAAGTCACTGGCTCAGTAGGGGCTACCCAAAACAACACTGTAACCACAGACACCTCGACCCCAATGGGTCTCACTGGCAACAACAATAGCCAAACCATTTCGTGCTCACATCATTACAATAAATAACAATTAAACATGCTTATGATAATAAACATAACGTCCTCAGAAGAAGAGTAGGACTACAGGACTAACATAAAATCATTAGTTAGCCCAACTACTAAAGTGCCTAAACCATAGTCTCACTGGCACACTGACACGACAACTGGTTGCCTAAGCTAAAAGCCATACAGGCAAAGTACTGCCCAGACTACACGTTTTATAGGCAAACCTCAAACACTTGAGTAACATGACCGCTAACAAAGAGCTGGTCCTTTATACTCCAAACCACTTTACAATAGAACTACTCAAAGGTAATGGAACTGGCTAACACGAAGCCAATCCATAACACACTAAAGCTATAATTGGAATCATACCTAAGATGAGTAAAACTCAAACTGTGGAAGGTCTCACACGGCCTCCACGGAGCATAGCTCAACTAAACAACAATATGCCTAGGCCATAAGCCTCATCGGCAAAATACCCATAAAGGTAACATAATTAATAATCACAAACTAATCCACAATAAAATATAAACAAAGATCTACTTAAAACAGTTAGGATACAACAAGTGGCAGGTCAAACCACAAGACCTCCTCAACACACAAGTACCCGGAAAGGTTAGTACACAATGTACCACCACAAAACCACAAAGTAACCCACGAAAGGAACAAGTACCTGCTACTCTGAGGTACCACAACACAAACACCCGAACAAGGGTACAAGTAGGTGATAAACACCACACTGAACCATAATTATATTATACCTTTAATTAGGCACAATATTACAGGTGAAACCTTAATCGACGAGTCACACAAACCACAACTGAGTCACAACTGTGCCAACACCAGGGCACATCTCGAACAAGTCAAACCGCGACCACGAGTCACAAACTCACAAACCACAGTCACTGGCAAAGCACGAGTCAGAAAGAACGACGCCACCACACGGGAACGGACTACTGGCTGATCAGGCCAATATCCAACCCGGACAACACAACACAAGAACTACCTCTCAGCCTCGCAGTCACGGACGAAAGGTCCAACTGCCGCTCCACTAGGAAGAAGTCAAACAACTGTGGAGACCAACCAACACCACACCTGCAGACACACAACTGCAGGCCCATGCCTGGCACCTCTAGAGTCTCTGACCGGAGCACTATAAAGTGAGGCACTGGAAAACAAGACTAGCTGGGGACCAGTGTCGACTACTGGTGTCCGTACCCCCAACTACGAGCGCGCTACAAGCGACAAAAGAACAAACTCTGGGAAGTCGCTGTCCCACTGCCGTCTTTCCCTCAGCCGGACGTACAACTCAAACTCAGGAGTGAGGGTGTCCAGGAAGACGACACAGACCTCGACGGTACAACACAAGTACCGGGACAAAACCCCGAGCACAACAACACACGTGCCTGGCTCACAAAGAACCTGGGGTACCCGACTAGAGAGGCATTCCGGAATAGGCGCCGGACCACCACACTCGGCTAGCACAAACCACGATACTTACACATATAACCTTTACTTATAATTCACAATATACAAGTGTTAGGATTAGCTTAACATCGGTCACCGTGTGACCCCAAAGCTATCCCACACCAACACATACTTGAACCACTAACTTGCCTATCATTGGTCATCTTGTAACCTCCAAGCTAACTCACACTAACACATATATAAATCACGATAGCCAATCATATTTGTCCTAACATTGGTCATGAGATGACCTTCGTAACAACTCACCACTTACTTCATAAATCCATATAATATTATTTGAAAGACAACAACGGACCAGGGCTAGGTCGGTATGAACCTTCACTGCCCAAACACCACAAAATCATGGCTAGGCTCACACAGGAACCTCACTGCCCAGTTACTACGATAAATCATAAGAGTTACATTACAACAAAGTGTGTAGTAAACACACACTCAAACCACGTAGACAATACGTGTATATCACACCCTGGATGGTGTACCACACGTCTTCCACGTAAACCGCATGTCCAACACATGGACGACGCACTCCAAGAGTGCCACGGGTGCCAACGCACCACACATACCACGTAAAGCGATTACGTACATCACATATCATTCATGTAAAACATGCCCATTACATGAGCAGCATGCTCCAAGAGCATAACAAGTGCACTGGCTCACACCGGTCATTGCCATGCACACACAATCACACAATATTCATAACCAGGAAAGCTACGTAAACAACACTGCATGGATACATGCACAGGTTGGCGGCAACATCGACTGTCGCTTGAAGGAAGTAAACGGCAAGCGATCTAGCCGTCTATATCCCGGCTGGTGAGCTTGGCGACAAGAGATCTTGACGCCAAGTTTCCGGCCTAAAACCCTGCAGAAACCCTAATCCAGCTCTACAGGTTTTCCAACCGTTAAAATTACAAGAAAATGTACTGAAACGGTTCTTTAAACATGCTTGAACCCAAAACAACCCAACACAGCATGCTTCGTTCACTAAATTACTCAAACCACCATTAACCCCACATGGTGCAACTTAATCCGAAAATACGATAAAAATGCTGGTTCAAGTGATTAAGTCGTGTTTTAATGTTTCTAACAAGCTAACAGGGCTCGACCCCTACCTCAGAAACGCAATTAAACTCCCGAAGAACCTCGAATCACGCCGAAACCCGAGAAACGTCCCACGAACACCGCGCTCCAATCCATCATTTCCCGCCCGATCTGCCGCTACCACGCGCACCACGGCCTTCCCACGAGCTCCCGCCGACCGTCAGAACTCGCGAAGAAGCTCAAGGGTGAAGGTGGGGGAAGAGGAAGGGAGAAGGAGGAGAAAGAACAGGGCTCGGGTCTGCCATAAAAACACAGGCATGTCAGGTTAACGTCAACCCTTGGGCCGTTTAACCAGACCGCCACAACTAGACATCCACAAAGCTTGATGCCAAGTTCAACAGTCGACGTCCTCATCGATGGACGCCAACACACTGCTGGTGTCCAGCAAGCTGAACACCAACACGGATCCAAACCAAACCCGGTAAGGATCTAGCAAGAAACACACAACACTAATGGGCCTCACATTGGCCACAAACCCACTAAACCTGGATCCACGGGGATCCGGAAAACGCGCGTCGTTACATTATTATCACCTAAAAACAAATGTCATCCTCGACATATAAAACAAATCACAATAAACCAAATTATCACCTAAAAACAAATAAAGTCAAACATAGAACAAGTAGGATACTCTTTCTCTGTTTTAGCCTTTCAATTCATCTCACAACTACTCTGTTCTGTCAATTCTATTGCCTTTCTTTAGCTTTCAACCGTAGGCGATCCTTCCTTGCCAATGGCGCTTTATCTCCTTGGACTGAACCTGTTTCCACAATTTCCCAGCTGGGTTTGCAATATTTCTTTCGAGACCGCTTTATCTTTCTCAAATATCTTACACTGTAATATTCTTTCATGCCATAATCTTTCCAAATTATTAAACTTTCCGGTGCCATTTCCTTTTTCTATTTATCACTGCCAACTATTATCCTGCCTCATCTGCATTTACATTTGCAACTGACACCTCTTCAAAGAAAACCAATCACCATCTTTGAATTTCCTGCTTTTCATATTGTTCTGCTCATACTATTTAAAGCCAATTTCTGATTAAAAAAGTCATAATAAACTCTGTTCCTTTATTCCACTGCGCAAAACTTTACACTTTCTTCTTATCCCAGCAAACCTTGAACAATCTCTGAATATTAAATCTTTCTTTGCTTCCACTTCCGCTGCGCTACTCTGATTACACTGAATACTTTTGCAAAATATTCCACAATTTCTGTTCATATTATTGCTTTCAATTACTTTCTTCTGGCTTCAACTGCTTCTCAAATCATCCCATTCAATTAATTCCTGCTGAAGAAATTACTGCAATTTCTGATCTGCCAAATCACTATTGACATAATGCGCTTTTCATATATCTTTCCTGCTTTACTGACATTCTCTGGCTAATTCCCATAATTCTGGGGCATAAACTTTTCAAATATTCTTTATTAATTTATTCTTGCTCCTGCTCGAAATTCTGGATAACAATTTCCTTTCTGCTCAATTAAATCATTTCTTTGCACCAATATGCAAACTCTAACTGGCATTTCCTGACTCATCTGATCTTATTCACTTCATTATTTGCTAAATTCTTTCTTTCTCTAATCCATATCTTTTCTTTATCTAAACTGCCAATCATCAACTAATATTCCTCTTGTGTAAATTTTACAAATCCTTATTGCACATTAATCCTTATCTTCTCTCTTTCTTTATCCAACTGATCATTTCTATACTTATTTATACGAATCTTCATATCACACTAGCTTCCTGCCATCATCATATTTCATAACAATACTTTTCTCAAATTTCTGATCTCAGGCATATTAAATCTATCTGCCATAAATCACTGCTCTTATATGTACTGATACTTCTTTTAAAACTGATCTGCCTTTCTTGATCATATCAAACTCTTCATAACACTAATCACATTCTTATACACATTGTTTCTTAATATCATCTAACTCAGATCTCTGATGCCACATTACATTTGCTGAGGTTTTCAACTGCAACTTATCACACACACACTGATCTGTTCCTTATCACCTTGTTACCATGCATCTGTCTCTACCAACTTTCTATCTCATTATAACTTATTTACTGAATTCCATATCCAAACTTGTTAATTTCTTCAATTCCTTTAACTGCAAATCATTAACAACCAAACTGATCTATCACAGAAATACTCTATACTTTAACTGCTTTAACTGTACTAGTGCCAGGATGCTACCACAACTTATGCCACTATTCACATTATGGCACAACAGCTGCTCACAATTACCAATCTAACACAAAAACTCACGGTTTACGTGCCAAAAGCAAACGTAAAAACTACTTCATATCACACAAAACCACAGACTTACTACCAGCAGTGGACATTAATTCATGTATTGGGACATTGTACTTTCAATGTCTCTTCATATTCTAACTGGACATTGGCTCTGATACCAACTGTGACGGACCGGGGTATTTATGCCCATTAAGGCTCCATATCCAGATCCGCCTCCCGCGAACGCACCGAAGTGTCGCAAGGGATATCTCACACACGTGTCCAGTAAGAGTATAAAAGACAAACCACAAGAATATAAGACACAAGAAAGTACAGGTGCTCATATCTATTCACAAATTTGTACAACTGTCCCATTACATTAATACATGTCCAATTTAAAAAGAGTACAACTACCTGGGGCATACCCCGAGGGAGCACAAGCTCACACAACACTAACTACTAAACTACTGCTGGTGGTACAAGTCTGTCACAACACCGCTGCAAGCCAAACACACGGCAAGCCCTGAAAAGAACTGTAGGGGAGTGAGCCTCAACAAGTCACTGGCTCAGTAGGGGCTACCCAAAACAACACTGTAACCACAGACACCTCGACCCCAATGGGTCTCACTGGCAACAACAATAGCCAAACCATTTCATGCTCACATCATTACAATAAATAACAATTAACATGCTTATGATAATAAACATAACGTCCTCAGAAGAAGAGTAGGACTACAGGACTAACATAAAATCATTAGTTAGCCCAACTACTAAAGTGCCTAAACCATAGTCTCACTGGCACACTGCCACGACAACTGGTTGCCTAAGCTAAAAGCCATACAGGCAAAGTACTGCCCAGACTACAAGTTTTATAGGCAAACCTCAAACACTTGAGTAACAGGACCGCTAACAAAGAGTTGGTCCTTTATACTCCAAACCACTTTACAACAGAACTACTCAAAGGTAATGGAACTGGCTAACACGAAGCCAATCCATAAAACACTAAAGCTATAATTGGAATCATACCCAAGATGAGTAAAACTCAAACTGTGGAAGGTCTCACACGGCCTCCACGGAGCATAGCTCAACTAAACCACAATATGCCTAGGCCATAAGCCTCATCGGCAAAATACCCATAAAGGTAACATATTAATAATCACAAACTAATCCACAATAAAATATAAACAAAGATCTACTTAAAACAGTTAGGATACAACAAGTGGCAGGTCAAACCACAAGACCTCCTCAACACACAAGTACCCGGAAAGGTTAGTACATAATGTACCACCACAAAACCACAAAGTAACCCACGAAAGGAACAAGTACTTGCTACTCTGAGGTACCACAACACAAACACCCGAACAAGGGTACAAGTAGGTGATAAACACCACACTGAACCATAATTATATTATACCTTTAATTAGGCACAATATTACAGGTGAAACCTTAATCGACGAGTCACACAAACCACAACTGAGTCACAATTGTGCCAACACCAGGGCACATCTCGAACAAGTCAAACCTCGACCACGAGTCACAAACTCACAAACCACAGTCATTGGCAAAGCACGAGTCAGAAAGAACGACGCCACCACACGGGAACGGACTACTGGCTGATCAGGCCAATATCCAACCCGGACAACACAACACAAGAACTACATCTCAGCCTCGCAGTCACGGACGAAAGGTCCAACAATCGCTCCACTAGGAAGAAGTCAAACAACTGTGGAGACCAACCAACACCACACCTGCAGACACACAACTGCAGGCCCATGCCTGGAACCTCTAGAGTCTCTGGCCGGAGCACTCTAAAGTGAGGCACTGGAAAACAGGACTAGCTGGGGACCAGTGTCGACTACTGGTGTCTGTACCCCCAACTACGAGCGCGCTACAAGCGACAAAAGAACAAACTCTGGGAAGTGTTGTCCCACTGCCGTCTTTCCCTCAGCCGGACGTACAACTCAAACTCAGGAGTGAGGGTGTCCAGGAAGACGACACAGACCTCGATGGTACAACACAAGTACCGGGACAAAACCCCGAGCACAACAAACACACGTGCCTGGCTCACAAAGAACCTGGGGTACCTGACTAGAGAGGCATTCCGGAATAGGCGCCGACCACCACACTCGGCTAGCACAAACCACGATACTTACACATATAACCTTTACTTATAATTCACAATATACAAGTGTTAGGATTAGCTTAACATCGGTCACCGTGTGACCCCAAGCTATCCCACACCAACACACTTGAACCACTAACTTGCCTATCATTGGTCATCTTGTAACCTCCAAGCTAACTCACACTAACACATATATAAATCACGATAGCCAATCATATTTGGCCTAACATTGGTCATGAGATGACCTTCGTAACAACTCCACCACTTACTTCATAAATCCATATAATATTATTCGAAAGACAACAACGGACCAGGGCTAGGTCGGTATGGACCTTCACTGCCCAAACACCACAAAGTCATGGCTAGGCTCACACAGGAACCTCACTGCCCAGTTACTACGATAAATCATAAGAGTTACATTACAACAAAGTGTGTAGTAAACACACACTCAAGCCACGTAGACAATACGTGTATATTACCCCTGGATGGTATACCACACACATCTTCCACGTAAACTGCATGTCCAACACATGGACAACGCACTCCAAGAGTGCCACGGGTGCCAACGCACCACACATACCACGTAAAGCGATTACGTACATCACTATCATTCATGTAAAACATTCCCATTACATGAGCAGTATGCTCCAAGAGCATAACAAGTGCACTGGCTCACACCGTCATTGCCATGCACACACAATCACACAATATTCATAACTAGGAAAGCTACGTAAACACACACCATGCATGGATACATGCATAGGTTGGCGGCAACATCGACTGCCGCTTGAAGGAAGTAAACGGCAAGCGATCTAGCCGTCTATATCCCGGCTGGTGAGCTTGGCGACAAGAGATCTTGACGCCAAGTTCTCCGGCCTAAAACCCTGCAGAAACCCTAATCCAGCTCTACAGGTTTCCAACCGTTAAAATTACAAGAAAATGTACTGAAACGGTTCTTAAACATGCTTGAACCCAAAACAACCCAACACACAGCATGCTTCGTTCACTAAATTACTCAACCACCCATTAACCCCACATGGTGCAACTTAATCCGAAAACGATAAAAATGTTGGTTTAAGTGATTAAGTCATGTTTTAATGTTTTTAACAAGCTAACAGGGCTCGACCCTACCTCAGAAACGCAATTAAACTCCCGAAGAACCTCGAATCACGCCGAAACCCGAGAAACGTCCCACGAACACCGCGCTCCAATCCATCATTTCCCGCCCGATCTGCGCTACCACCGCGCACCACGGCCTTCCCACGAGCTCCCGCCGACCGTCAGAACTCGCGAAGAAGCTCAAGGGTGAAGGTGGGGGAAGAGGAAGGGAGAAGGAGGAGAAAGAACAGGGCTCGGGTCTGCCATAAAAACCAGGCATGTCAGGTTAACGTCAACCCTTGGGCCGTTTAACCAGACCGCCACAACTAGACATCCACAAAGCTTGACGCCAAGTTCAACAGTCGACGTCCTCATCGATGGACGCCAACACACTGCTGGTGTCCGCAAGCTGAACACCAACACGGATCCAAACCAAACCCGGTAAGGATCTAGCAAGAAACACACAACACTAATGGCCTCACATTGGCCACCAACCCACTAAACCTGGATCCACGGGGATCCGGAAAACGCGCGACGTTACACTGCTGTTCTCCCAAGCAGCTGCCATTGCCTTCTTTTTATACTTCTTGAATTTTCTGAAATTATCCTTCTTCTTGTGATCATTCTTCTTAAGCATTGGACAATCTGCCTTGATGTGTCCAGGCTTTTTGCATTCATAGCATATCACTTCTCCTTTCTTCGAATCCTTTACTTCTGGTTTTCTGAGATCTTTATTTTTCTTGAAAAATCTTCTCCCAGACTGAAACTTTTTCTTCTTTGCTAGAATTCTTTGAAGTCTTCGAGACAGCATTGCTTCTTCATCATCACTGTCCTTACTGCTTTCACTGTTGTCCAATGATTCTTCTGATATATCATCATTTGTCTTGAGAGCGTTTGATTGCTTCTTTCTGCTGGAGGATTCTTCTAATCTCTCCATATTTATTTCATGAGCCATAAGGGATCCTATTAATTTCTCCAATGACATTAGTTTTAGATCATTGGCTTCCTCAATGGCTGTTACCTTTGGAGTCCATGAGGATGGCAGAGATCTGAGGATCTTCCTGACCATATCTGGTACATCATAGACTTTTCTAATCCAGCTAATCCGTTTGTGATATCTGTGAATATACTGAACATTTGGGTTATGGATTCACCTGACTGCATCTGGAATCTTTCATATTGAGCCACAAGAATGTCGATTCTTATCTCCTTTACCTTATCTGTCCCTTCATAGGTAATCCTGCTTTTCCCACATTTCCATTGCGGATTTGCAGGCTGAAACTCTGTTGAATTCTTTCTTGCTGAGGGCACAGCACATGATGCTCTTGGCTTTGCAGTTTAAGGAGATTCTTTTTCTGTCGTCATCTGTCCACTGAGCCTTTGCATTGGTGACTAGAAGATCACCTTCTTCTACAATGGACCATATTGTATAATCGTGGCCTTGTAGAAAGTACTCCATTCTTGTCTTCCAATAGGTATAATCTTCTCCATCAAACAAAGGAGGTCTGTTGACTGACTGACCTTCGAAGTTACCTAGGGCTGCCATGGATCTTACTCTTCAGATCGTTGGATCTTCTTCTTTATCGAAGAAACTCGCTCTGATACCACTTGTTGCCCAGCTAGCTAGTCCAGAGGGGGGGTGAATGGTTATTAAAAAATTGATCTTTGATTATACCTGTTCACTACAAGGATTACACAATAACTAAACAAAGGTTAGAGTTAGAGGAAATGAGACAGCAAACACACAAAACACACATCAAAGACACAAGGATTTTTATCCTGGTTTGGAACTCCTCTCCACAGGAGACCTACGTCCAGTCCCTGAGCAATACCTCAGGATTTCACTATCAAGGGTACTATCCCCCTCACGGATCCTTACACCCAGCCACAACTGGTCTTCCTTCAACCTGAAGGGAAAACAACCACCCTGGATACCACCAGGTCTTCCTTCGCCCAGAAGGGAACACACTAATAAAAGAAGTATAAGAACAAGCTTCAGGAACTAGCTCAAACAGCTACAATCTGAAGCAAATAAGTCTCGAGAGAGAAGGAATTTTAACACTGGTTTCTCTTCAAAGACTACACTTGCTCTCACAGGAATTTCTTCTTGAACACTGAGAGCTAAAGAGCTAAGATGGATTGGAATGGAGTGCTTCGCTCTTGTTGAATCACAGAAGACTTGAAGGATTGTCGATGCTTTCTTTCAGAATAATATTCTTCAAAAGTGTTGTCCTTCTCAGTCTTGAGTCTTGTATTTAAGCTTCTACTTGAAATTTGAACGTTAAAGATCCGTTGTCTCTCATCCTGGTGTACGTTAGACAGGTCTGCAAGGAAGCTTCTGATCTTCAGTCTTTTATCCTTTAGTACACGCCAGAGAAATATTTTAATATCTTGTATCTTGTGTCCAACGTTGTACAGATAAGTCTTATCAGATATCTGCGAGCATATCAACAATAAATAGAGGACAATTAGGACTGTCGTCGATTGTTAGTTGTAGTTGGAACAGATATTGCAATATATAGCAAAGCTCCTTTCTGTCTAAAAAGGACGTAGACAGAGTAGCATAAAAGTGGAAGATATTGTCTGCATGCATGAGAGATACGTTCAGAGAGCATTGAATGCGTAGCAGTCAAACAGACGAGATACGACTTTGACTATTCAACGTATATTAAAGAGTATTACACTGATATAACATGAAATCGATATGAACAAGCCGATGCCTTTATGACTTATGAAATCGTTACACGAATCAATCGTTATAAGCATCAAAGAAATCGATATGAAACTCTTAACAAATCGTTGCACCAAGCAAATCGTTCTGAGTTCTAAAGAAATCGTTTCGACAAGAAAGTCGTTGTGAATTCCAAAGAAATCGTTACGAGAACTTAAGAAATCGTTACATCTAGAAAGTCATTGTGAGTTCTAAAGAAACCCTTACGAGAACTTAAGAAATCGTTACGGCTAGAAAGTCATTGTGAATTCCAAAGAAATCGTTACGAGAACTTAAGAAATCGTTACGGCTAGAAAGTCGTTGTGAATTCCAAAGAAATCGTTACGAGTTCTAAAGAAATCGTTACGAGAACTTGAGAAATCGTTACGGCTAGAAAGTCGTTGTGAGTTCTAAAGAAATCGTTACGAGAACTTAAGAAATCATTACGACAGACAAGTCGTTACGAGTTCAAAAGAAATCGTTACGAGTACTGAAGAAGCCGTTACGACTGGCAAGTCGTTACGCTTTCTAAAGAAATCGTTGCGATGTCTTATAGAATCGTTACGACGGTCAAGTCGTTACGCTTTCCAAAGAAATCGTTACAGTATCGATTGTTTGAAACATCACGACTTTTCGGTCAGAAAGGAAATCGATCATAATACTTATGAAATCGTTATTGACTATTGAAATCGATATGAACTTATAAAGGAATCGTTCTGATTATCAATAGAAGTCGATATGAAGTATGAAGAAGTCGATGCAATGACTTGGGAAAAATTATGAAGTGAGAGTCTTACCTGATTGTCTTGAACTTTCTTTTACTTTTATTTCCTGTCCTCAAGGCTCAAGTAATTCATTAGTAATGTTTTGTTAATCATCAAAATTAATATATAAATAAGTGAATTAATTTATATGGAGAAAGTTTGGTCATCAGCAACCACCATAGAAACCGGCACAGCTGGCTTGTAACCAAGACAAGCCCAGCAGGCACAGGCACGCACGACACCCCTTTCGGAAACCCCCAGAAGGGCCGTCGGCCAACGCCGGCACACACGGCACGACCAGAAAACTCGGAACACCACAGGATAGTATAGAAACCATCGCTCTTCTAATAATCGATTAACAATTAGACAATCGATTATTAGACAGACACGAGCCTCTTAGCACCACCGCTAGGACACGACAACGAATGTGTCTCCTTCGGTCAACTGAACGCAGCGAGCCAACCTGTCTTGTTCCCTACCAGAAGGTCCTAAGGGCAACCCTGCCCTGGGGCACACGCCGACACGTCAATGAGGCCACGGAAACACCCGAGGCAAGCCTGGTGCTGTCACGCCCTCCTAACCCATCGCGATACCATCGCGACAGGAAGGGCAACCGCGACAAGCACCCTGTTGCGACAAGTAAGCACGTCGCGACAACAAGCTTGTTGCGACAGGAAACCAGGTCACGACACGACTCTTATCGCGACAGCCAAGTGAGCCGCGATAAGGTCGTGCCCGACCGGGGTAACGCCTCCTCTGATGTCGCGACGTGCACGACGGTCGCAACATCAGTTGGGAGGCAGACCGCCGAGATGCTACATCCTGGGGTGACCCACACCCTACAATCATGCCACACGGGTGGGGGGGGGAGGGGAGCATGGGGAAAGCTGTAAAAGCATGCAATCAACCAAGAGGGCTTCCAATCACCCAGATTGGAAAGGGCACAAGAAATCCCTACCGATTTGAAGAACCGAACCCCAAAGAGGGCCTTCACGATGCTTAGCTGCCTCCTCCTCACTCCACGACGCCGCTTCTGCTTCGCCACGGGCCGCTGCTAGCGTCGGCACCACCACACTCCAACCTGCCGGAGAAGGACGAGGGGGAAAAACTTCCCTTCCTCTGAGAGGAGGAGGGAAAAGATAAGGGGAAAAGAAGGGGAAAGGGCGTCGGCCAAGGCTTTTAGCCTTCGGCCCCCAAGACACGACGGGGCGGGGCGTCACGTTACCAACCTTAACATGACGGCCCTGCACACCGTGACCAGAATGCGTCCCCCTGGGATGCCGCGGCAACCTGATAGGTCGCTCTGACCCGCCTGCCACCCTGACAGGCGTCAAACGACCAAAAAGCTGAATCATGTCGCGACGCGTTGACCGGGCGCGATAGGAACCCGACGCACAAGATGGTCGCAACCCGGATGACTGTCACGTCGGGCAACTCCGACGCGACACTAACGCATTGCTCAAGCCGGACGCGTTAGTGGCCAGTCATCCAACACAACAAACGGGAAGCCGAAAACCCAGGATGTTACATGATGTGCTGGGCTTGATGAAGCCTTGATCTAACAGTTCTTGGATCTACCTTTTCAGCTCCTGCAATTCAGTAGGGGACATACGATATGGTGCTTTGGAAACAAGGGCTGCCCCAGGGAGTAACTCGATAGTGAAGTTCACCTCCCGTTCGGGTGGTATACCAGGTAAGTCCTCTGGAAATACGTCAGGATAGTCTTGGGATATGGGGATTTCTTCTAAGGTGGGTTTCTTCTTTTCAGTCTCCATAACCAAAACTAGGAAAGCGTCACAACCCTGGTTGATCAGCTTAGAAGCCTTGAGGGAAGATATCAGGATAGGGTGATTATGATAGCGAGTGCCAAAGTGGTGAAAGTGTTGGAAGATTTGGTCTTTTAAAGGTGACCCTCCTATGACGGAAATTTACATCAGCATCATATTCAATCAACCAATCGACAGCCAATATGGCGTCATAGCCCTTCATATCTAAACAAATGAGATTGGCAGGAAGATTGTGTCCTCCAATCATGGTTTCACATTTGGGTAGGTAATGTATGAGCTCAGATTCAGAACCAAGAGGAGAAGCTATGGTGATCTTGGACTTCATAGGAACTGGTTTAATAGGTAGAGTTGCAGCAAATGCAGTGGAAACAAATGAATATGTAGCTCCAGTATCAATAAGAACAAATGCAGATTGAGAGTGAATAAGAATGGTACCTTCCACCATACCCCCTTCCTCAGGTAGGTCAACTTCTATCATAGCATTCAGACGTCCCTGACGTCGTGGTATGTTTTGTGCCTTCCTAGGATGGTCCTTCAACATCAGACAGTCAGGAATATGATGGTCACAACCACCACATTTCAAGCAAGCTTCAAGCTTTTTCCAGCATTCTTCAGCTCGATGTCCAAGTTTGTCACAGAACCGACAATTCTCATCTAACTGTCTTCCTTCTGTCTTGACCTTCTTTTCCATGCCGTAGTCTCTTCCAGTACTTGGTCTCTTGTTGTTATTGTTGTTGTTGTTGTTGTTTCGAAAAGTTGCCGCATTATTGGCCGCTCCTTTCTTAATGAAAACTGGCCTTGTCATGTCCATTCCTTTCATACCTTCCACCTTTGCCATGGTATCCTCTACTAGCTGGGCTCTCTGGACCATCTCTGTATGTTTGGATGTTATGGGGTCCGAGCTTTTCAATAAACATGGGTCTGAGCCCATCCATGAACCTATTGGCCTTTAGTCTCTCAGTTCCCACCAGGTGTGGGGCATAGATAGCTAGGCGAGCAAACTGGACTTCATATTCAGCCACAGACATCTCTTTCTATTTAAGTGCAGAAAATTCTGCAGCTTTCTTCTCTTTCACCCTTTTAGAAAAGTATTTTCCCTGGAATATCTCCAGGAAAGTTGCCCACTTCAGTTCTGCCACATTAGGCAGATGAGTCAATGTGGCCTTTCACCATGCCCTTGCATCCTTTCTAAATTGAAAGGTAGCAAGTAGCACCTTCTTCCGATTAGAGCATTGCATGACTTGGAAAATTCTTTCCATCTCTTCTTGCCAATTTTATGCTTCGTCGGGGTCAGGAGATCCAAAGAAACGAGGAGTATTCAAGCTCCTAAAATTGCGATGAAGATCACCTGTTCCATTCCTAGCAACTGTCGCTTGATTTCTAGCCTGAACTACGTTTTGCAGGGCTTGAGTCAGTCCTGCCATAGTTTCTTGCATCGCTTGCCATTGGTTGCGTGCCATTGCTAAGGAATTGTTATAGTTCTTGAGAAAAGGGTAACAACCAATTAACGTTCTAGTTATGTCATAAAGTGTAATGGGTATGGGTGCTTAGTTCATAAAGCTAGTTTATTCCCAGTCTCTACCCATTCTCACTAGGTACTATATGTCAGATTTATGATGTAAGTTCTAGTGTCACTTAAAAATAGGACTTAAATATTCCTATTGTTTCCTAGGCTCTGATTCCACTAAACTATCACGTCCCAAGAATTACGCAATATAAATATTTGAAGTAGTAAATTCGATATTCCGAGATGTGAGCAGTCGACAAATAAGCCTCTAGCTAGCAAACATTAGATGTGTTAACAACACAAACATAATAGGGCCCAAATAATGAACACAACTAAACTTTGTATTCAAATCTCAACACTTTGTCTCATTTCACAATAACTAATACATACTCTCATATAGTTTGGACTACAAGACTAAGACTCAATAAAAGGAAGATTACATTTAATCTCACTTCCTACTACATCAATCTAACACTCAATCTAACTATTGATAAACACATAAATTGGAATGCTCATCACTCTTACGCATTCCCATCATAGTCTTGGCCTTCATCTTCACCTTCAATGTCACCTATGAGGTTGAAAAGTAGGGAATAAGCAGACTAGCCCAGTAGAATTTATATCTCAATGTGCGGACAATGAGATTAACAATTTAGAACTAGGCAAGCACGATTATCAAGATATGCATGTACGATAAAACCCATTAAACACGAGACATGAACAAGTTAGATTGAACAATAATGATGGAACAAGTTCTAGAGTAAGATGACAAGATACACAAGCAATATATCACTATGTACAAGCACGCAAAATATCACTTCATTGTACGATCACGATATGTCAATAGTTTGCAAGAACTCAAGATGTCACTTAGTTGCATAAAATGCAGGATGTCATGGAATTGCAAGAACACAAGATATCACTTAGTTGCAATAAATGCAGGATGGCCATATCACATAAGCAAACACGCACGAGCACGAACTTTTAACACGAATCACTTAATCAAGCAAGAAGACACTTATGTGCACTAAGGATCTATGCCACCTTGGAATGCACACTAGGACACTTGTATGTGGATATTGTATCTAGTATTCAACACGACACTATTTCCCAGCACAGATGCAATGCTAGTAATCATTATACCCCATGGTTAACAGTATATTTATGACTCGCCGTCATTGGGGCTAGACTGGAGCCCTTGGACACTCATCGTGCCCAGTAAGCATCTCACTTAATTGCAAATGTAGATACCCACAATCACTCATGGCCAACAATAAGAGTTTCAAGATGTAAGCAATTGTAATATCACATTCATGATCATGATGTCAAGAAATAGCAAGTCATGTGAACATGATTTCATGATAACAATAATCAAGAGATAATTTCGACAGCATAACGACGCTATTTACACTTTAGTTAACTCTTTACATTAACGACTTAAGTCAAGATTATAAATCACACTCAGAAGAATGAGATAAGAGAGGAAGTGCACTCTATCTCCAGGGAACTTCATTGGTACAACCAACTCGATCTCCATGAGAGAATCCACGGAGTATGGAAAATTACAGAGGTCTTAAGAGAAAGGTCACTAGTCTGTCGATACGGAATAACCGACCGAGAGTTTCCAATCCCCCAAGAAAGGGCTGCCTATATGTGTAATGTGTCGTGTAGAACATGTCTCAATGTCACAATCCATCGGTTTAAAACATGACAGAAAGCTAGTAATCAAGATATCACAATGTTAAACATGCACTTAACTCATCATGATTTGCAGTATTTTAGGATGATATTAATTCACTTTAACAAGCTAGAACAGTAATATGATCAATCAATCATTGCAAGAATATATCAAACACTTTAAGAACAATTAGAATAAGCTTTCATGTTGTTATGATTTTCTCATGTGTTAACGAGTTTTAAGCCACTGAAAAGACTGTACAATGTACACTAAGACTATAACATGCAAGAATGACACTTCATATTGTAAAAACATGTCTTGGGTTGCCCTCTAAATCACGATGGATTCAGACCGTACACGGGTTGAAAACACAAGTACACTATGAAAACTCAAATCGCGAAGGACCTTCCCGTCGCCTTCATGTCGCGACGGGTCGACATGTCGCGACGGCCTTTAAAACGCGACGCCATGTCAGTCGCCTTCATATCGCGACAGTCAACGGGTCGTGTTCATCCTGAATCATGACGGGTCTGCATGTCGTGTTCAAGAGGTGTTTTTAAAAATCTGAATATAAAATTATGCACAAAGATTGAGGGCGGGAAAATAGATCAAATCTTGACAGCAGCTGCTGTCGCGTTCATGGCGGACACTGAAACCTATGCGACACACAGTTTCATGTGTTAGAACGGTCAAGTCAAACATGTAAATGCGACAGGGGGTTCAGTTGCCTTTCATATGAATGCGACGGTCTGGTACGTCGCGTTCATGCAGTGAAGAATGCGACATCTTGAGTTGTTGCGTTTATGGATCTTGCTCGAAAATAGTAAAAATGGAATAACCATGCATGCAACGCTTATAACTCAAGATCTAGGGCTCTTGGAACAAAAGTATGAACATGAAACTTGTTGGGTGCAATGAGTAGAAGCGAACTATAGTTTTGGTTTCACATGATTTGGCCTCGGGATATGTGAGACATGACTTGAACGTAAAAACCCTATACATGCACGACTCTGGGAAAACGCTTAATACATCATGCATGCTCGATAAAAATTTGGGAAAACACATGCACATGAAAGTAGACTCGATGATCTTTAAGTTGGTATGTGATTCGTTTACATTTGGCCCAAGATAACCTACCTTTTGATTTGCCCTAATTGCCCCTTTCTATTTGCTCAATTAGGGTACAAATTTTCATGGTATTTTCTTACTTGATTTTCTTCATGGGCCAGGAGTTGTCCATTGGTCCAAATATGATAATGGTTTATCATTGCACATTGTTTGAAGTCTACCCATCATTTTTTAATTTAGTTTATGATCACATTTTATAGACATTATATTAAATTTCTGAATTGTTTCCTAATTTTGATAATTAGTCACAACATGTCTTAAACTTGGCCAATCGAATTTTTCGTTGCACGAATTTCTTTTAGGTCATTTGGGTACATTGTTTAGAGTTGAACTATGATTTTTATGAAATTTTCGATGTGTTCTTGTACATACGATAATGGTATGTATGTTTTCACTATTTCGATAATTTGAAATTATCATTTTTCATTTGTTTCTAATTTTTTTAATTACTAATTTTTCGGGGTGCTACAAAATAATTTAGATGGTCATTATAATTGCTGCTCTTTCATTTAATTAATTACATAGTGAATGGATTACTCAACCTTAGTGCAAAACTTTTGAAATTAAATTAGATAATTGGAAGGAAATTGCTATTTTATTTTATTTTTGTCCGGAAGGTCCATCTTTGAATTGTTAATTCCACCAAATGATAAAAAAGGTACAAGAGGGGGGGGCATCCCGCCTTACCCCTAAAAAGGGAGTTTATTGTCTCTAATCCAACAGGTCCCATCGGATTGATGGCCGCCAAAACTAGTACGAGAGGTTAAAACAAGCTACTTGACCTTTGTGTGGGGCCCTCCGCCAAGCAACCGAGTCCATCGGACGGCCAAAATCAGACCAAGTGATAATGGGGGCATGCCTGTGGCCACATCCAATGGATTGTGGGACCCACACTTATCTGTCGCACGACAAACCTCGAACGGGTGGACCTTCGGATGAAGGGCTGATTAGAAAGCGCAACAGTCTATAATTCGACCGTTGGAGCGCCCCCGCCCCTTCTCGACGTGTTAATTAAATAAAGAGATTTCAAAATTTCTATGACACGTGAAACCAGTCTTCAAGTCGGGAGATTTGTCCTTTTAAAAAGCGCACACGACAAAGAGCCAATAGAGACGTGTACAAACACATGGGTCTCATCCTAATCTAATCGGACAATGCTGGACACAATTTTTTCTCGCAAGCTCGAAACTTGCCGTGGCATCACTTGCTCACGTGGCATTTTGCATGTTACTTGAGATAACTCACACTCCAAAATTAACAATTTTGGTTTCGTTATCAACATCACACTTCAACTAATCCCCATATCTTAGAAGTACAAGTTTTCTTTTATCTTCTCAAACATCAGCATGTTGCTCATAGTCCCTTGTTACAAAGATGTTAAATAAGTGTTCTCACATGCTTATCTGATTTTCTCATGGAATAAAAAATTCACATGGAATATATGTTTCCCAATAGGCAAAGTGTTGAACATTTCACTAGTCAGGTGCCACTCTAAATAACATCCTTCAATACACATAATTATCGACCTTGGAAAACATTACTAAAAAAAACTTATATCCTCTAGCTTCTCATTGATTTGTTCTATGGTCGTTGCTAGCAACCAATTTTCCTACAAAAAAAATTCTCTTCAAATATCATGTAGAACATATGTGGTTTAGGATCTGCTCGATTATTCGTAAAATATATTTATGAGAAAAAAATTTAAAAATATTTTTTATAAAATATAAAAAATATAACTATTTATTTGATATTTATGTAAATATTTTTTTTCTGAAAAATATTTTCTGATATTTATTTTTTAGTAAAGTATTTATCAGAAATAAATTTAAAAATTATTAAAATTATTTAAAAATAAAAAATATGTCCCATATGTTAGACCACCCGACGTTAGCCATAAGTGACAATGTCAATCGTCGCAGTTTGCTGAATATCTGACAATTGATGAAGAATTGTTGAATCAATGATGTCAAAATCCATGATTTTAGGTAAACTATTTTCATAGATTAACTTTTGATATCAAATAGATTATTGTTTAATTTTTTTTCAATCTTTTTTTTACATAAAATTTTACGCTAATAAAAGTACTTTAGTAAAAAAATTTATCCACTTATTACAAATACCAAACAGTAGTTTAATGTGACTCTATTTGAGTAGACTCGACCGCAACAGCGCACGGTTAATTTGCAAGAAAGAAAGGATATGGTCGGCGACCCGCAAGCGGCTAATCTTGAGACAGCCACGAGAGTCCATGGATCCAACGGTGCAGATATCATCTCAGACGCCATCGGCGACGATCCAGAGGCGTCCAATTGTATATCACCCCTTCTTCCCCTTAGCAACCCCCAGCCGAAAGCAGCAGTACCAGCAGGGAGAGAGAGAGAGAGAGAGGAGAGAGAGAGAGAGAGAGAGAGAGAATGCTGTCCGCGAAGGTGCTGCTGCTGTCCACCGGCGTCCTGTCGACGGCGGTGGCGCTGAGGGTGGCGGTTCCAGCTGCGGCCGACTTCCTCATCTCCGAGGTGCCGCGGTTCTACGACGCGGCGCTGGTCTGGCTGACACCTCCCTACCTCTACTTCGTCATCAACGTCATCATCATCTCCATCGCAGCCTCGTCCCGGTTTCAGAAACAGCCCGGGGAGGAGGGTGAGGCGGCGGAGAAGATCCAGGCAGGGATCCGGCGGGAGGAGGAGGATCCCCTCCCCGCTACACCGGTGGCGTTCACGATCGGAGATGGGCAGCGGGGAGAGGAGGAGGAGGTGGTGGTGCAGCAGGCTGGCCTCCGGGACCCGGTGGAGGCGTTCGGTGGTGGAGCGGCGGAGGGCTCTGCTTCTGACGGGAAGGCGGTGACGCCGGAGGACAAGAATGCTGCTGTGGAAGAAGAGTTTGTGATATCCAGGTCGAGCTGGACGCCGAGGAGGAGGGAATCCGCTGAGGTCCCCTTGGAGGTGGAGAAACCCCTGGTTTCCGTCCGCTTCGCCTCCCGGAGGGGCGTCAAGGCGAGCCCCGAAGGTAATGGCTTTCTTTTTTACCTGTGCTCCCCGTAAAATATTTCTTCTTGTCGTTATGCCCTGATTTCAGCCATCTTCGAATTATAATGTTAAACTTCACAGTATTTTTACCTCCATAGCCTTATAATAAATCCAACAAAAGGGGAGAGAAAAGAAGGGATGACTTTTTTTCTCCATTTTTTCAATATTCCTGTTCGATCTTTCTCTTACTTGTTTTCTTGGATTGAGGGGATTTTATTTGAATTTGTGTGTACACTAGGTAATATAACAAGGCGAGGATATAAAGCTAATTAACTGAAATCCTAGGGGTGTACAAACATCATCCCTTTTGAATTTTTGAAAAGTAGCACCCCGCTGAGCAGTGGCAGCTCCGGCGAAATAGGGGCAAAGAAGGGGGTTAAAACGGCCATTTAGAATGTTTCCGTTTGTGCCGTCGCAGGGAGGGCGCTCGGGGTGGCGAAGCCGAAGAAAAGCGAGACGCTGGAGAACACCTGGAAGGCCATCACAGACGGCCGGGCCATGCCGCTGACGAGGCACCTGAGAAAGTCGGACACGTGGGGCGCCGACGGCGGCCGGGCGCGGGAGGAGGCGGCTGCCGCCGCCGCAGAGAAGACTCCCGTGAGGAAGTCGGAGACGTTCAAGGAACGGAGGGTGGCAGCGGACTCGTCGCCGTCGCCGGGGGGAAGGCGCTCCGGGAGACTGAGGATGGACTCGTCGCTGGGGCAGGACGAGCTGAACCGGCGGGTGGAGGCGTTCATCAGGAAGTTTAACGAGGAGATGCGGTTGCAGCGGCAGGAATCCTTCAAGCATTACATGGAGATGATCAAACCGGACGGCCGTTAAAAGGGGAGAACAATATGAAGAAGAAGGAGACAAGTTTGGTTTTTGTAAGTAGTGCCGTCGCTGTTGTGAATTATATTATGATGGGTATTGTTTAATTTGAATTCTATTTGTTTTGCGTAAGAATTCTATTATAATCATGGCTCATGAGTCATGAAGAAGAAGACCATCTGCAAATACCAGAGGAGCCTGTGAACATGGAAGAAGATCTTGCTAGCTAATTTTGACATTGGAGGGGGAGAGCTGGCTGTGTTCGTTTCTGCTTACTTGTCAGATGTCTCTTTCTATTTTTCTCCTTTTTTCCCTCTAGAGTTTGTTAATGCCAAACAGAGTCCTTTCTTTTAGATTGTTTACAACACAAGTGATATTCAAGTTTTTTTTTCCCTTCTATTCTTTATTCCGTTTGTGGTTCTAGTCTGCTCTCAGAATGGTGATCACTGTTACGGGGTTTTCAAGCAGGTCGGCCAACCCCGAGTGTGGCCGACCACTTCTGAGGATAGCCCGACATTCAACAGCTTTGGCTAATTGGCATGGACCTCACCTCGGGCGAAAATCAGTCCGGTTCGGCAGTCAACGAGAAGGGCGACGTCCGAACTGATCAGGGCATTCCCATCAGCTCGGATCTCGGGTCATCCGACCTCAATAAGGCCACTGGCTGACATCTCTTCTGTATCACCAAATACCAGCCACAGCTCGGTTCATCCGACCTCGGCATCTGCAGCTCGGCCCAGGCGGGCCTGTCCATATCTTGACCCAGCATTCTCGTAACATCCTCAAATACGTATTGAACACCTCGGGTTATCAAAGCTCAAGCCACGCCGACCTAGAGCTCGGCGCGCTCGCGCGCCCCATCAGTCCTGACGGGGTCAACGGACAAATAAGGTAACCACCAAGACTCGCGGAACCGTCAGTCACGGCCATTAAGGCCACGATCTCAGCGATCAGACCTACAGGTGGCAACCACGATCACCGCAGCTCTACAGAAGCAACGGCACCCAATCCGGCGGGAATCTCGGTAACTCCCAGCGGGATTGGCGGCTCGTCCAGCTCACACATAACATGTCCTAACACTATATAAAGGGTAGACACTCCACAGGCCAAGGTACGCTATTTCTCCCCCCACGCTACGCCATTCTGTTCGGCTAGCAACTGACTTGAGCGTCGGAGTGTCTTCCCGCCGAGCCCATTCGGCGGGCTTTGCAGGTCAGGTCGGGACGTCGGGAGCAGCGTCACCATCATCGCCAAGCGCGCCTCAATGGGATCCATCGGCTTGTCGTCTCGGCTCCGTCTGGCGAGAAGCGCCTCAACGGTCACCTCGCCGGAGCCGAGCTATGTTACTATAACATAACATTGTGTCTTCCCGCCGAGCCCACTCAGCGGGCTTTGCAGGTCAGGTCGGGACGTCGGGAGCAGTGTCACACATCGGCCAAGCGCGCCTCAATGGGATCCATCGGCTTGGTCGTCTCAGCTCCGTCTGGCGAGAAGCGCCTCAACGGTCACCTCGGCCGGAGCCGAGCTATGTTACTATAACACAGTAACATTGGCGCCGTCTGTGGGAACCGTCACAAAAGGTCAGTACGGTTTCCTCTTTCTTGTTCTCAACAGAACTCCTCCAGACAGAGACAACAAAATAGCCCCTATAGGATTTATCGCAATCGTCAAGGCGGCCAATGCCTGGCACAAGCAGCAAGGGGGCCGACCAGGAGATCATAAGCCCCTATGCCTGAGGTCGGCTCGGGGCCGGCTCAGCTCAAATATCGTGAAGCCCGTCAGGATTCGTTTGAGGTCTGCTCGGGGCCCGACGAGTTCCAGGTTCAGGGTAATCTTGCAGTTCCTATTTACAGTCATCTCCAACTTCGGAAGCCTAAGCCCTCTAAACAATAGGCCGCGATCACACGCTTGATGTCCTTAGTCATGAGGGCAACGAGGTATGCCTGTCACTCCACTCCTTGTCTTTGCTTTCGTACGACTATTTCTCGAAAAGGAGGTTCTGGACGAGATCGCCTTGGCTGTCCAGAAACCGAGAACCCGACATACGATAAAATGAAGGCGCGGTCGCTTCGGCACGCGTATATCACAGCTCATCTGAGGTCACTTCGGCCCTCCGAGCTCCTGAAGGCGCGGTCGCTTCGGCACGCGTGTCACGGCTCGTCCGAGGTCGCTTCGGCACTCCGAGCTCCCGAAGGCGCGGTCGCTTCGGCACGCGTATATCACAACTCGTCCGAGGTCGCTTCGGCCCTCCGAGCTCCTGAAGGCACAGTCGCTTCGGCACGTGTCACAGCTCGTCCGAGGTCACTTCGGCCCTCCGAGCTCCCGAAGGCGCGGTCGCTTCGGCACGCGTATCACAGCTCGTCCGAGGTCGCTTCGGCCCTCCGAGCTCCTAAAGGCGCGGTCGCTTCGGCACGCATGTCACACAGCTCGTCCGAGGTCGCTTCGGCCCTCCGAGCTCCTGAAGGCGTGGTCGCTTCGGCACGCGTCACAGCTCGTCCGAGGTCGCTTCGGCCCTCCGAGCTCCCGAAGGCGCGGTCGCTTCGGCACGCATGTCACAGCTCGTCCGAGGTCGCTTCGGCCTTCCGAGCTCCTGAAGGCGCGGTCGCTTCGGCACACGTATATCATGGTTCGTTCGAAGTCGCTCCGAGATCTTGAAGGCGTGTTCGCTTCGACAAACAAGGATCATAAACGTCGTGTTCGCTGAACGAAGTCGCTGTCACTCATCAGACGACGTCCGACGTTGTTTGAAGGCGTGGTCGCTTCAGCACACGTAGACAAACGTCGTGGTTCTGGACGAGGTCGCCTCGGCACCCCCCCCCCCCCCCCAAGAACCGAAAAGACGACAAAGCTCTTGAAGGCATGGTCGCTTCGGCACACGTATACATCTGAGCTCCCAACACGAGGTCACTTCGGTACTCGTCTCAGCAATCCGAGCCCTCGCGTGGGGTCGCTTCGCTACGAATACATCGTAACACGAGCAAGGTCGCCTCGACTCTCTGAGCTATTGAAGGCGTGGTCGCTTCGGCACATGCAAACATGAATTTGTTCTTGGACGAGGTCCCAACTCTCCACAAACCAAGCAAACGACGTCTGAAAAGAGGAGGCCACCTCCGCGTTCCGAGCTCCTTGAACGAGGTCGCTCCGACAAACGCTCCAAAAGTCGCTTCGGCACTTTAGATGAAGTACAAAGGGACGACGTGTTCACTGAACGAGGTCGACTGGGCATGTAACGTCGCGCGTTTTTCGGATCCCCGTGGATCCAGGTTTAGCGGGTTTGATGGCCAATGTGAGGCCCATTAGTGTTGTGTCTTTTTTACTAGATCCTTACCGGGTTTGGTTTGGGTCCGTGTTGGTGTTCAGCTTGCTGGACACAGTGAGTTGGCGTCCAGGTGGGTGACGTCGACTGTGTGTTGGCGGCAATGGTGTGCCGTTAACATGGTGTTAGCATCCATCGATGTGGACGTTGAGTTTGATGAACTTGGCGTCGAGCTTTGTGGACGTCTAGCTGGGGCGGTTTGGTTAGCGGCGCAGAGGTTGACGTTAAACTATGGCGCCTGAAATGATTGCACAAGAGGAATATTTAGTTGATGATTGGCAAGTTTAGATAAAGAAAAGATATGGATTAGAGAAGGAAGAATTAGCAAATGATGAAGTGAATAAGATCAGATGAGTCAGAAAATATCGGTTAGACTTTGCATATTGGTGCAAAGAAATGATTTAATTGAGCAGAAAGGATTGTTATTAAAATATTTTAGGATTTAAATGCTAGAGCAGATTGATTAAGAATATTCGAAAAGTTTATGCCCCAGAATTATGGGAATTAGCCAGAGAATGTCAGTAAAGCAGGAAAGATATATGAAAAGCGCAATATGTCAATAGTGATTTGGCAGATCAAAAAATTGCAGTAATTTCTTCAGCAGGAATTAATTGAAGGAGATTTGAGAAGTAGTTGAAGTCAGAAGAAAGCATTGAAAGTAATATTGTGAGCAGAAATTGTGAAGTATTTGTACAAGTGTTCAGGTGATCAGAGTAGTGCAGCGGAAGCGGAAGCGAATAAGATTTAATATTCAGATATTGTTCAAGTTTTCTTGAATAAAGAGAAAGTGTAAAATCTTGCGCAGTGGAATAAAGGAACAGAGTTTATTATGATTTTTTTTTAAATCAGAAATTGGCCTTAAATAGTATGAGCAGAATAATATGAAAGAGCAGAAAATTCAAAAATGATGATTAGTTTTCTTTGAAGAAATGTCAGTTGTGAATGTGAATGCAGATGAGGCAGGATAATAGCAGACAGTGATAAATGGAAAGGGAAAATGGTGGTATGAAAGAATATTACAGTGTAAGATATTCGAGAAAGGTAAAGTAGTCTCGGAAGAAATGTTGCAAACACAACCCAGAAATTGTGGAAGTAGGTTCGGTCCAAGGAGATAAAGCGCCATTGGCAAGGTAGAATCGCCTACGGTTAAAAGCTAAAGAAAGGCAATGGAATCGACAGAACAGAGTAATTGTGAGATGAATTGAAAGGCTAAAACAGAGAAAGAGTATCCTACTTGTTCTGTGTTTGACTTTATTTGTTTTTAGGTGATAATTTGGTTTATTGTGATTTGTTTTATATGTCGAGGACGACATTTGTTTTTAGGTGATAATAATGTAACGTCGCGCGTTTTCCGGATCCCCGTGGATCCAGGTTTAGCGGGTTGATGGCCATGTGAGGCCCATTAGTGTTGTGTCTTTTTTACTAGATCCTTACCGGGTTTGGTTTGGGTCCGTGTTGGTGTTCAGCTTGCTGGACACAGTGAGTTGGCGTCCAGGTGGGTGACGTCGACTGTGTGTTGGCGGCAATGGTGTGCCGTTAACATGGTGTTAGCGTCCATCGATGTGGACGTTGAGTTTGATGAACTTGGCGTCGAGCTTTGTGGACGTCTAGCGGGGCGGTTTGGTTAGCGGCGCAGAGGTTGACGTTAACCTATGGCGCCTGTGTTTTTATAGCAGACCCGAGCCCAGTTCTCTCTCCTCTCTCTCCCTTCCACTTCGCCCACATCACCTTTGTACTTTTCGCGAGTTCTGACGGTTGGCGGGAGCTCGTGGGAAGGCCGTGGTGCGCGTGGTTAGCGGCAGATCGGGCGGGGAATGGCGGATTGGAGCGCGGTGTTCGTGGGACGTTTCTCGGGTTTCGACGTGATTCGAGGTTCTTCGGGAGTTAATTGCGTTTCTGAGGTAGGGGTCGAGCCCTGTTAGCTTGTTAGAAACATTAAAACACAACTTAATCACTTGAACCAGCATTTTTATTGTATTTTCGGATTAAGTTGCACCATGTGGGGTTAATGGGTGGTTTGAGTAATTTAGTGAATGAAGCATGTTGTAATGGGTTGTTTCGGGTTCTGGTATGTTAAAGGAACTGTTTTTATATGTTTTTCTGTAGTTTAAACGGTTGGAAAACCTGTAGATTCAGATTAGGGTTTTGTAGGGTCTGGGGTTGAAGAGCTTGGCGTCAACATCGATTGACGCCAGGTTCATCAGCCAGATATAAACGGCTGGATTGCTTGCCGTCTATTTCCTTTAAGCGGCAGTCGATGTGGCCGCCAACCTGTGCATGCACTCATGCAGTGGTTTATGTAGCTCTTTTGGTTATGAGTAATGTGGTTTGTGTGTGTGCATGGCGATGACCGGTGTGAGCCAATGCACTTGTTATGCTCTTGGAGCATACTGCTCATGTAATGGGCATGTTTTACGTAAATGATATGTGATGTACGTAATCGCTTTCCGTGGTATGTGTGGTGCGTTGGCACCCGTGGCACTCTTGGAGTGCGTTGTCCATGTGTTGGACATGTGGTTTACGTGGAAGACGTGTGGTACACCATCCAGGGTGTAATATACACGTATTGTCTACGTGGTTTGAGTGTGTGTTTACTACACACTTTGTTGTAATGTATTCTTATGATTTATCGTAGTAATTGGGCAGTGAGGTTCCTGTGTGAGCCTAGCCATGACTTTATGGTGTTTGGGCAGTGAAGGTCCATACCGACCTAGCCCTGGTTCGTTGTTGTCTATCGAATAATATTATATTGATTTATGTAGTAAGTGGTGTATTGCCACGAAGTCATGAGATGATCAATGATAGGTCAAATATGATTGGCTATTGTGATTTATATATATGTTAGTGTGAGTTAGCTTGGAGGTCACAAGGTGACCAATGATAGGCAAGTTTGTGGTTCAGGTATGTGTTGGTGTGGGATAGCTTTGGGGTCACACGGTGACCGATGTTAAGCTAATCCTAACACTTGTATATTGTGAATTATAAGTAAATGTTATATGTGTAAGAATCGTGGTTTGTGCTAGCCGAGTGTGGTGGTCCGGCGCCTATTCGGAATGCCTCTCTAGTCGGGTACCCCAGGTTCTTTGTGAGCCAGGCACGTGTGTTTGTTGTGCTCGGGGTTTTGTCCCGGTACAGTGTGGTACCGTTGAGGTCTGTGTCGTCTTCCTGGACACCCTCACTCCTGAGTTTGAGTTGTACGTCCGGCTGAGGGAAAGACGGCAGTGGGGCAGCGACTTTCCAGAGTTTGTTCTTTTACCGCTTGTAGCGCGCTCGTAGTTGGGGGTACGGACACCAGTAGTAGACACTGGTCCCCAGCTAGTCCTGTTTTCCAGTGCCTCACTTTAGAGTGCTCCGGCCAGAGACTCTAGAGGTGCCAGGCATGGGCCTGCAGTTGTGTGTCTGCAGGTGTGTGTGGTGTTGGTTGGTCTCCACAGTTGTTTGACTTCTTCCTAGTGGAGCAGCAGTTGGACCTTTCGTCCGTGACTGCGAGACTGAGAGGTAGTTCTTGTGTTGTGTTGTCCGGGTTGGATATTGGCCTGATCAGCCAGTAGTCCGTTCCCGTGTGGTGGCGTCGTTCTTTCTGACTCGTGCTTTGCTAGTGACTGTGGTTTGTGAGTTTATGACTCGTGGTCGAGGTTTGACCAGTTCGAGGTGTGCCTGGTGTTGGCACAGCTGTGACTCAGTTGTGGTTTGTGTGACTCGTCGATTAAGGTTTCACCTGTAATATTGTGCCTAATAAAGATTATATAATTATGGTTCAGTGTGGTGTTTATCATATACTTGTACCTTGTTCGGGTGTTTGTGTTGTGGTACCTCAGAGTAGCAGGTACTTGTTCCCTCGTGGGTTACTTTGTAGTTTTGTGGTGGTACATTGTGTACCAACCTTTCCGGGTACTTGTGTGTTGTGGAGGTCTTGTGGTTTGACCTGCCACTTGTTGTATCCTAATTGCTTTAAGTAGATCTTTATTTATAAGATTATTGTGGATTAGTTTGTAATTATTAATTATGTTACCTTTGTGGGTAATTGCCGATGAGGCTTATGGCCTAGGCATGTGTGGTTTAGTTGAGCTATGCTCCGTGGAGGCCGTGTGAGACCTTCCACTTGTTGAATTTACTCTTCTTGGATATGATTCCAATTATAGTTTTAGTGTGTTGTGATTGGCTTCGTGGTAGCCAGTTCCGTTACTTTGTGTGTAGTTTATGTAGTGTGGTTTGGAGTATAAAGGACCAACTCTTTGTTAGCGGTCCTGTTACTCAAGTGTTTGAGGTTCGCCTGTAAAGCTTGTAGCCTAGGCAATGACTTGCCTGTGTGGCTTATATTTAGGCAACCCGTTGTTGTAGCAGTATGCCAGTGAGACTGTGGTTTAGGCACTTTGGTTGTTGGGCTGACTAATGATATTATGTTAGTCCTGTAGTCCTACTTTTCTTCTGAGGTCGTTATGTTTATTATCGTAAGCATGTTTAATTGTTATTTATTGTCATGATGTGAGCATGAAATGGTTTGGCTATTGTTGTTGCCAGTGAGACCCATTGGGGTCGAGGTGTCTGTGGTTACAGTGTTGTTTTGGGTAGCCCCTACTGAGCTAGTGACTTGTTGAGGCTCACTCCCCTACAGTTCTTTTCAGGGCTTTCCGTGTGTTGGCTTGCAGTGGCGTTGCGTCAGACTTGTACCACCAGCAGTAGTTTAGTAGTTAGTGTTGTGTGAGCTTGTACTCCCTCGGGGTATGCCCCAGGTAGTTGTACTCTTTTAAATTGGACATGTATTAATGTAATGGGACAGTTGTACAAATTTGTGAACAGATATGAGCACATGTACTTTCTTGTGTCTTATATTCTTGTGGTTTGTCTTTTATACTCTTACTGGACTCGTGTGTGAGATATCCCTTGCGACACTTCGGTGCGTTCGCGGGAGGCGGATCTGGCTCGGAGCCTTAATGGGCATAAATACCCCGGTCCGTTACAGGGCACTCGTCAGGAACCAAGGTAATGTCCGACGCGAATCAAAGATTATCAAACCTCACTCACGATCAATGGCCCTCGTCAGGAACAGACGAACGTTCGACATGAGTGCACTACGACCAAAAACGAACCCCTAGGATTCGAGGCTAAGCCGACCATACGATCATATCGAAATAGGTCGCATCGCTAGAGAACGACGAGTTGTCATACCATAGCTGGTCGGTCATACCGAGGGGACGACGATCAGAAGTATTTTCGGAAGAGAAATGAACGACGACAATCAGTTAAAACAAGCGATAACAAAAGAGGCAAGTGTTTCGATTTGTACTGAAGAAAATACACTGCGAGGCGAAACTGCCACATGCAAAGGTGAGGCATTCAATCAACTACAACTTCGTCGGACGCAGCGACTTGAGCCTCGGTAGTAGCGGCCTGATCGGAAGCAACAATCACCTCATCGCCATTAGTCGCCCCGGTCGCGGTCTCGGCCTCGTCGGCAACCTCAGCTCGGTCCTGAGCGTGACAGCATCCTCGTCCTCGGCATCTTCCAAACCCGACAAGTCGTATTCAGGATGCAGTTCTCGGATCTGTTTGATACAGTGGTCGTATCCGGCCTGGAAGAGCTTGTCAACCTCTTCACCCAGCTCCTCAGAGTCGCGATACTCTGCGATAATCTTTTCGCGCTCCTCCTCGGCCAGCCTCGAGTTCTGGGCCTTGGACGCCTCAAGCAGCTCTTCCTTCATACGAAGAGCCTCTTTAAGATCCTCGGCTACCTTGGTCATCCGAGCTGAATCCGCCTCGGCTCTCTTCGCCTTCAACCGCTCCTCGGCCAGGAGCTTCTCGACAGTTTTCGCTTTCTTCTCGGCCTCTTTGGTCTTGCTGGCAGCTTCAAGAACTTTCTGATCGGCTGCCGCCTGAGACTTCTCGGCCTTCCTGAACAAGGCCCCGACTAGGCCCAGTTGAGTCTGCACGGAATCGTAGTAGTACTCCTCCACGATCTCGTTGGCTCTTTGGACGATGAATGGGCCAACTTCTCCACAGGGGTCGCCCGACGAGCCCATTCGGTAGCAGTGAGCACAGCACATCCCGATGGTCGTTGAGGGCTCGCAACATATTGGTTGACAACCTGCTGCTCCGGTAGTTCTCGTCCTTGAGGTGACGTCGGTCTAGGATCCGACGATCGCTGCCTCGTCTGACGAGATGAGTCACCGGCTTCCTCCCTTGGGCGCTTCGGTGCCCTCACGGCACTCTTCTTACCGCGACCCGCGAACCTATGTGCTGCTCGGTCAGCAAGAGAGGTCCCTCTCCCCCGGCTGACGTCAGGAGCAACCGACGACTTGCCCTTGTCGGCCATCACTGCGAGAAGCAACAGTTGGTTAGCTCTTATTCACAAACCACAAAGGGAAGACATTGGAAAGAAAATGACCTTTGTCGGCCTTGGCAATCAGTTTGAACAATCCATCAAGCTGAAACAGGTCGGGAGGATCCAGCACCTGTAGGGAATCAAACTCCGCGAGCTCGGTTTCGATGAGATTTGGAGCTCGGAAGGCTTTTTGATGAACATTCACAGCTGACCATGTGGTCGGAAATGGCCACCCTGTCGGACTGTGAACAAAAACGAACTGCCTCTTCCAATTGTGAACAGAAGAAGGCATTCGACCGAGGATTTGCCGTCCAGACCGAGCTGCGAAATACAGCCAGTCCCCGAAAGCTTTGACCGAGAAGCAGTAAAAGAAAAGGCGTGTGGTCGGAAGGACCTTAGCCAAGGCACAGACCGCCAAGAAGCCGACGACCGACCTCCATGAGTTGGGGGTCAGTTCCGACGGAGCGACTCTCAGCTTGAAGAGGAGAAAGATAGCGAAAGGATGCAAAGGGAGGCGGAAGCCAGCTCGGACAGCCTCAGCATAAATACAAACCCCGCCCTCGGCTACATAGTGAGCACGGAGCTGATTCGCACGATACATGGAGTAGCCCTCCGGAAATACGAGACCGGGATGAGTTTTCATCCATTGGAGGGTCTCGTCGGTGGTTTCACACTGAGCGTCGGCGACATTATCGGCCGGACGACGAGCCCCAGAAGTATGAGCAGAAGGATCCTTGGGAACGTAAGTCCCAGGATCGACAATGAAACAGTCATCAGAATGGTCTGACGGCTCGTCGTCAGACCGAGGAGAAGGGGGCGCTCCATCAGAGCAAACCGCCCCTGGTGAGCAAGAAGAGTTCTCGGAAGGAGAACCTCTAGACGAACCCTCGTGGAGACGAGGACGAGAGGAAGAAGAACTCGAAGACACCACTTACCTCGGAAGGAAGCAAGCAACGACGAACGAAAGCTCGGACAGATGACGGAGACGTCGGCTCGTCGGCTAGCTGGCTGGTCGTCTGGTTTGTGGTCGCGCACGAAAGCAAGGGCAAGCTTTCGGCAGTAGACCCCAATATTTATAGGGCCAGGAGGCCAATCGAATCCAACGACAGAGATCCAACTTCTGAGCTAAAGGTCAAGATCGGCCCGCGTGTCATCACCGGATTGGCTGGGGGCCGACCCCTCGGATCCTGATCAGCGTGAAGCAAGGAGCGTTGAGTGCGCACGGAGGACGAGGCCGCGCAATGATGTCAGCACGGCCTCCGTAGCGGCGCCAGGCGGTTTGTCAGATGAAGCGACGTTCGGCGGCTCTGACGTTCGGCGTCCTCGCGAGCACGTGGGTCAGTAGCGCCACGTGGCGGGGCATCTGCTTCCAAAAAGAAAATTAGCTTCACCTCAGCCTGCGTTCACGGTCCGACCTGAACCTAGGGGGCCAGTGTTACGGGGTTTCCAAGCAGGTCGGCCAACCCCGAGTGTGGCCGACCACTTCTGAGGATAGCCCGATATTCAACAGCTTTGGCTGATTGGCATGGACCTCACCTCGGGCGAAAACCAGTCCGGTTCGGCAGTCAACGAGAAGGGCGACGTCCGAACTGATCAGGGCATTCCCATCAGCTCGGATCTCGGGTCATCCGACCTCAATAAGGCCATTGGCTGACATCTCTTCTGTATCACCAAATACCAGCCACAGCTCGGTTCATCCGACCTCGGCATTTGCAGCTCGGCCCAGGCGGGCCTGTCCACATCTCGACCCGAGCATTCTCGTAACATCCTCAAATAAGTATTGAACACCTCGGGTTATCAAAGCTCAAGCCACGCCGACCTAGAGCTCGGCGCCCTCGCGCGCCCCATCAGTCCTGACGGGGTCAACGGACAAATAAGGTAACCACCAAGACTCGCGGAACCGCCAGTCACGGCCATTAAGGCCACGATCTCAGCGATCAGACCTACAGGTGGCAACCACGATCACCGCAGCTCTACAGAAGCAACGGCACCCAATCGGCGGGAATCTCGGTAATTCCCAGCGGGATTGGCGGCTCGTCCAGCTCACACATAACATGTCCTAACACTATACAAAGGGTAGACACTCCACAGGCCAAGGTACGCTATTTCTCCCCCCACGCTACGCCATTCTGTTCGGCTAGCAACTGACTTGAGCGTCGGAGTGTCTTCCGCCGAGCCCACTCGGCGGGCTTTGCAGGTCAGGTCGGGACGTCGGGAGCAGCGTCACACATCGGTCAAGCGCGCCTCAATGGGATCCATCGGCTTGGTCGTCTCGGCTCCGTCTGGCGAGAAGCGCCTCAACGGTCACCTCGGCCGGAGCCGAGCTATGTTACTATAACAGTAACAATCACCATTCTGTAGATGTGGTTTTCTTTGATCAGGTTTCATCTGGAGACATGTCTAGTGCTCTCTACAAAAATGATAATCAATGGTTTCAACTCCGGTACCCACTTTTGCTGCCGTTGTAATATCTTTTTCTTGACTGCTTAGGATCTTAGCATTTTCCGTTCTGAATGCTTGTTGATTCTGCAAACAAAGGCCTCAGCAATTAGGGAGCACACTGTTCGGTGCATGTGGCTGCATAATCTTTCATTGTTGTTCTAATTTCATGACTCGTGGCTGATATCTAATCTGGATGTCGATTTTATAAGTTGATGTGGAAACTTTGGACTTTATAATGGCTCTTCATCTGCTCAAATCTGTCAACGTTAGAATGTCTGCTTGAGGATTGTGGAGCTCAGACCCTTATGGAAAGGCCTTTATCATCAAAACACTTACAGATCTCAGATCTCATCGTTGTCATATGCTACTATTACATTTCTAATCATGTTCCTTCTCAAGGTTTTTTTTTGGTTCATCGCATGGTTTTGGCAGCGAATTGTGCATAGGTCTGGGCCCAATTTCTCATTGCCTCTGTGTGGGAGCCCCTCTTGCAATAAGTGTTTCTCCTATCTTGGTAAAAAATATGCACAATTGCACGGTTCCAATGTGTTTTTCTGGTTTTCATAATTTTTGTATTTTGCTTAATACTTGTTTCAGACCATGAGTTAAAGTTGCAAGAGCAGGATCCCCACCCCCACTCGTGCTGATTGAGCTGACGATTACCCATTCCGCATTGGTCGAATTAGTTAAGGGGTTCAGGTCTTCATGTTCCGGGGCTTGCATAAGATATGAGGTGGGTCGAACTGTTCTTGTGGCCCAGTCAGCCCAGTCCAGCCGAGTCTTATGGGTCTTGACGCGTTTCGGCCGAGCTCCTTTGAGCAACTCGGTGTCACAGGATGCAAGGCCCAAGCACGAATCACAATAGAAAACTAAAGCGTGGCAAACTCAAATGTGTCATGTTTGGACATTACGGCTTGTATGACGCCACATGAGTAAGAATATAAAATCACAAATGTTGCTCATCCCAATATCACTTCCATTCACCATTGTGGACCCCGCCCAGTACTGAAATCTAGAGATTCTCTTACGCCAATTCAGACAGACATGAATACAAATGTTTACGTTCCAGTAATTGAGATTCTCTTAAGCTAATTCAAACAGACATGTATAAAATTCAACTACTCACAGTGTTCTTGCAGCAAATAAAACAAAACCTTTCAATAAATTCTCAGCTTTCACGTACAAAACTGCATGTCCTTCGTTGCAGGGTTGTGCCCATAACATATGCAAAAAAAAGCAGTTGTACGAATTGATGTAACCCCAATATGAGTCCGGATCCTCTCGCAACGCGGGAGGACCGGACTCAGACAGTCACCTCTCGCGAGGTGACGCGTGGGCCTCCTCCCGCCTTCCGTCCCTCCTCCCCATCTCCGGTCACCCGGTTCCCCCTCCAGCCTTCCCACCTTCTGCCGGTTCCCCCCTCCCAGCTTCCCGCTCCCGGTCTCCCCACCCCCCCCCCCCCTCCCAACTTCCCAGGAGTTACTGTTGCTCATTTTGGGCAACAGTAACTCACCCTGTTATTTTTTTTCTTTAATTTTAAATTTTTTATTTTAAAATCTGTTTGTGAGAGATAACATTTTTTATTTTTAATTTTTTTCTTAAATATAAAACAAATATCATTAAAAAAATATATTAATGTCTGTCGGATTCGGGACTGTAACACTCTAAAAAATTTTAATAGATGAAAATTATGAATAATATGGTTATTAGACCTCATTATTATTATGAGATAGAAATAATTAATATCTGAAATTAATTGATACTAATAAACGATGCCTTAGCGCCGTACAGAGAGATGTGCGCTCCGACAGTGCGACACGAAAAACTTTAACGAAAATAAAATTCGAGAACATCATAATTTCTAAAAAAATATGGTGATATCAGAAATATAAATATCCGGATTTGTTGACATACGGATTTCGAAATTAAGTCGATACAACTATTTTCGGACGATTTTTCACCCAGTGCAAAATAAACTCTAAAAATAAACTAAAATCACCATAATCTATAAAACCATTACATTAGCCTATGACTGTAATTTTAACACAAATGTATATCATTTGAATGGTTTTCAATAGGATCTTTGAGCCAGCTGGTTTTTAAGCTATTACAGTAACCATTTTAACCAATTACTTTTTCCTTAGTTTTAAATTCTTATTCTAAAATCGGATTGTGAGATATGTCATTTTTTATTTTATAGTTCTTTTAAATTTAAAAATAAATATCATTAAAAATATAATATTGATGTCTATCCAGTTCGGGTCTGTAACGTCCTAAAAATTTTTAATAGTTGAAATTATGAATAATATGGTTATTAGACCTCATTATATTATGAGATTGAAATAATTAATATCTAGGATTAATTGATATTAATAAACGTTATCTTAATGCCGTACAAAAAGATGTGCGCTCCGACATGGCAACACGGAAAAACTGTAACAAAATAAAATTCAAGAACATCATAATTTTCAGAAAAAAATTGGTGACATTAGAAATATAAATATCTGGATTTGTTGACGTACAGATTTCGAAATTATTTGCATTCAGGTGCATATGGTTGCGTTCAGGTGTTTATGGTTGCGTTCAGGTGCTTATGGTTGCATTCAGGTGCTTATGGTTGCGTTCAGGTGCATATGGTTGCGTTCAGGTGCTTATGGTTGCATTCAAGTGCTTATGGTTGCGTTCAGGTGCTTATGGTTGCGTTCAGGTGCTTATGGTTGCATTCAGGTGCTTATGGTTGCATTCAGGTGCATATGGTTGCGTTCAGGTGCTTATGGTTGCATTCAAGTGCTTATGGTGCATTCAGGTGCATATGGTTGCGTTCAGGTGCTTATGGTTGCGTTCAGGTGCTTATGGTTGCATTCAGGTGCATATGGTTGCATTCAGGTGCTTATGGTTGCATTCAGGTGCTTATGGTTGCATTCAAGTGCTTATGGTTGCATTCAGGTGCATATGGTTGCGTTCAGGTGCTTATGGTTGCGTTCAGGTGCTTATGGTTGCATTCAGGTGCATATGGTTGCATTCAGGTGCTTATGGTTGCATTCAAGTGCTTATGGTTGCATTCAGGTGCATATGGTTGCGTTCAGGTGCTTATGGTTGCGTTCAGGTGCTTATGGTTGCATTCAGGTGCTTATGGTTGCGTTCAGGTGCTTATGGTTGCATTCAGGTGCTTATGGTTGCATTCAGGTGCATATGGTTGCGTTCAGGTGCTTATGGTTGCGTTCAGGTGCTTATGGTTGCATTCAGGTGCTTATGGTTGCATTCAGGTGCATATGGTTGCGTTCAGGTGCTTATGGTTGCATTCAAGTGCTTATGGTTGCGTTCAGGTGCTTATGGTTGCGTTCAGGTGCTTATGGTTGCATTCAGGTGCTTATGGTTGCATTCAGGTGCATATGGTTGCGTTCAGGTGCTTATGGTTGCGTTCAGGTGCTTATGGTTGCATTCAGGTGCTTATGGTTGCATTCAGGTGCATATGGTTGCGTTCAGGTGCTTATGGTTGCATTCAAGTGCTTATGGTGCGTTCAGGTGCTTATGGTGCGTTCAGGTGCTTAACCATAAGCACCTGAACGCAACCATAAGCACTTGAATGCGACCATATGCACCTGAACGCAACCATAAGCACTGAATGCGACCATATGCACCTGAACGCAACCATAAGCACTTGAATGCGACCATATGCACCTGAATGCAACCATAAGCACCTGAATGCAACCATAAGCACTTGAATGCAACCATAAGCACCTGAACGCAACCATATGCACCTGAATGCAACCATAAGCACCTGAACGCAACCATAAGCACCTGAACGCAATCATATGCACCTGAATGCAACCATAAGCACTTGAATGCAACCATAAGCACCTGAATGCAACCATAAGCACCTGAATGCAACCATATGCACCTGAATGCAACCATAAGCACCTGAATGCAACCATATGCACCTGAGTGTAACCATAAGCACTTGAATGCAACCATACGCACCTGAATGCAACCATATGCATGTGAATGCAACCAATGCACGTGAACGCAACCATATGCACCTGAATGTAACCTTAAGTACTGTGTGAAAAATCGTCCGAAAAATAGTATAAAATAAAAAATGACATATCCTACAGCCAAAACCGTCGGAATCGGTCGACCGACCTTGTCTTTTCGGTCGACCGATCCTACAGCCAAACCCCTACACCAGTACTGGAAAGTCGGTCGACCGACTTTTCCAGGTCGGTCGACCGATCCTACAGCCAAAACCCCACTACCAGTACTGGAAAGTCGGTCGACCGACTTTCCCAGGTCGGTCGACCGATTTTGCCAGATCGAACGACCGACCTCCCCACATCAGTAGACCGATTTTACAATTTTTTTTTCAGACAGGTCTGTTCCTTCCTTAAGTGTCAGCAGATACCCTGCAAGACTGCAAACTCATACCTTATTTACATTCCATATCATTTAAGTAAATGTTATAATTGATGTTTCATTTACTTAAGATATTACATGTAAATAAGGAAGTACCCCCCATTTGAATCCAATAAAAATATCAGAAAAATCATATCTCCTTACCAATAAAAAGTCAACTCTCCCACCGAAGAAGAAAAATGCGATTTTGGCGATTCCATCAAAATAGCGTCTTTCCAATCTCTCATAATTTGGCCTACCTAAAAATCTCATAATTCAAATAAACCTAGTAGAATGCTAGAAATCCAAGGTCCGGTGTGAAATGATAAATACACATATGACTTCTCCAAGGGAGCCCCCTCCTACTGAGACAAAAGTCAAACATATCCTACCCCTCGATCGACCATTTTCTCTTGAGTTCATACATATGTTTCAACTCGTTCCTTTCCTAGAATTCTCATATTATTTAGACTGGATAACCTACTAACTAGCCTTACTTTGGCTTGCTATCATTATACTCTCACATTGAACTTGCTTTAATATTAGTATTACTTCAAGGTCTGCCCGAACTATATTAAAAAGACTGATCAAATGGAAATGATGACACCTTGGGTCTTCGGACTCTACTGGACTAATGCCTGTGCAATGGGGCCGATCCAGTCCCGGGAGGAGCACCCGAACTCGGCCACTGAATCGGTCAATTCGAATTGTACCCGTCGAGAATGGATCTACTAGGTGTTTGGCATAACACCACCTACTGCTAAATTTAGTCTACATTTCTATGAACTGTATTATGGCATGAATTTCTTTACTGTTAGTTTGGGCAAATTCTTTTATGATATCTTCATGAACTGTACTTCGATATCTATGTTGCGTCCTCTTACTGTCTGTTATACTACTGCTCTTTTCCTACTACTCCAACTTATATTTTGCAATTTCCTACTGGGCACGATTGCTCATAAATCCTACTTTCCTTTCAGGCATCTTAGATGGGTCTGACTCGCCAGGGGATTGTGCGCCGAGTGATCCATAAATTAGCAAACCTTACTTCTTTAGACTCTGTCACTTCAGTTGTTGTATATTTTAACTTTAAACTATCGGTACTTGTAACATATTATTCCACTGCAACTTTCTATATATAACCAGACCGTCCCTGCTTGTATTAACTTGATCTTTCTATCACCCCCGAAAATAGTATATGAGTAGGACGTGACAGTAATGGTTTTATAGATTATGGTGATTTTAGTTTAATTTTTAGAGTTTATTTTGCACTGGGTGAAAAATCGTCCGAAAAATAATTGCATCGACTTAATTTCGAAATCGTATGTCAACAAATCCGGATATTTATATTCTGATGTCATCATATTTTTTTAGAAATTATGATGTTCTCAAATTTTATTTTCGTTAAAACTTTTCGGTGTCGCACTGTCGGAGCGCACATCTCTCTGTACGGCGCTAAGGCATCGTTTATTAGTATCAATTAATTTCAGATATTAATTATTTCTATCTTATAATAATAATGAGGTCTAATAACCATATTATTCATAATTTTCATCTATTAAAATTTTTTAGAGTGTTACAGTCCCGAATTCGACAGACATTAATATTATTTTTTAATGATATTTGTTTTATATTTAAGAAAAAAACTATAAAATAAAAAATGTTTCTCTCACAAACAGATTTTAAAATAAAATTTAAAATTAAAGAAAAAAAAATAACAAAGGGTGAGTTACTGTTGCCCAAAATGAGCAACAGTAACTCCTGGGAAGTTGGGAGGGGGGGGGGGGTGGGGGGGGGGAGAACGGGAGCGGGAAGGCTGGGAGGGGGGAACCGGCAGAAGGTGGGAAGGCTGGAGGGGGGAACCGGGTGACCGGGAGATGGAGGAGGGACGGAAGGCGGGAGGGGAGGCGGCCACGCGTCACCTCGCGAGAGGTGACTGTCTGAGTCCGGTCCTCCCGCGTTGCGAGAGGATCCGGACTCCCCAATTATAGCTGCCGGCACAAACGCGTTGGCCTCTCCGCCCCACCCCACCACTCTACCTCCTACCTCGCAATGATGCGCACCTGCTCCACAATGATGGCCCTCCAGAGCATCTTCAGCACCAACACCCAACAGCATGGCCTGCTCGCTCGCTAGCGTCCTTCCCCGTCACCCATACCCTTGGCAGTTGGCTGTCCGATATCATACGCCAAATTAGCTTGTTTTGTCTATATGACGAAGGAGGGAAGAAACCATATTCTCACTTTTTTTTTTTGAGGGGTTGAGGTGGGGGCAGGGGGTTTTAATTGGGGAACATAAATTTTTCCTTTTATTTGTAGTGTGATGGTATAGACCTCAGATTCAACACCCGAAAACCTCCTAAAAATCTCTGTGGGAGCGCCCCCCGCTCCCCTACCTTAAACCTTTTTATTTAAATCCTTAAAATCTCCTTGCGCCGTCTTTCTTATTCTCTAAAGTAGGGTTCTTTCTCTGAGGTGGTTCTGTTTCTGGTGAGTTGAAGCCGCAGTAGGAAACATCAATGCGAGCGTCCGCTCCGGAGCAATCTTTCGTCGTGTTTGTGCTACCGGGGCTCTTTGTGTCCCAGAAAGTCCCCTCCCCCACCTTCGTTGCCGTCTGAAGGTGGTTTCTCCCCTACTAGGGAGTTTTTTTGTCTGAAAAAAGTCATTTCCCAATTTGTTCTCCTACTCTGTAGGAGTTTTTATCCCTAAGCAGGTCTAAAAGGAGAATAGCAAAACCCACGTAAATACAACATAAGAAGTTAGTAAGAAGGAACACCATATTAACAACTACAAGTGCTAGAACAACAAGAAAAAAGCAAAAGTATAGAATACTACTCCAAACCTTGAACTAAGGTCAAATAGATTTGGTAGGTGCTTGAGCAAAGCCAATGCAAAGAATCTACTCATAGAAGGGAAAGACTATCAAACATTTGGACAGTAAACAAAAGAAGGTAGCTCAGAAGACGTGTTTGTCACGAAGGAGTGCGGATGATTCACGGAACACGAGTTAAACTTGCAAACCAATAACCTTAGATACGGGGGATTCAGAGACCTAGCAATCACCAACTGCACCTCGAGTACTCGGACAATTCACAAGCAAGTCGGAGAGTGATCTTGGTTGGAGAAATGTGCTTCCAACTTCGGAGACAAAATGCGAACCTAGACAGTAAAATGCACAAACAAATAGCACATAGGTATTAAGCTGAGGTAGAGGACAATTAATTAATCACCAGTGGGATCTGAGGTGGGCATGGTCCAAAAGATGAGGGGGTGGAGGAGAAAATTGGGGTGTAAGAGGAAGGTGGTGAGGGTAGAAACAAGAGGAAGCAAAAAATAGATGATTGTAGAAAAGGGTGGGGGGGGGGGGGGACCTAGATTTGTTGCTAGGTGGCCAAAATAGAGGGTTATGCACCTCTATGATGGAGAAGGGGGAAGCTGGTAGCATGGTGGTGGGTCAAACGGTGGGTGGGGGCAGTAGGTGACATGTTGGTGGATGACGGACGACGGAGATGGAATGGAGATAGCAAAGGTGGAAGACAACACAAAGGGGGGAAAACAAAGAGAATGAGATGGGAATATGGGGTGCCAAAATAGGTGGATTCAGCAGGGGCGATTATTTAGGGTTTAGGAAAAGGAGAAAAAAGAAGAGAGAGAAGAAACGAAGGAAAATAAAAAAAAGGAGACATATCGTAAGGAAAAAGAAAAATGGACGGGGGGGGGGAGAGAACCTAATGGCATCGCTCACCCCCCACCTAGATTCTACCGTTCGGAAGAGATGATAAGTTCGTCAAATGATTGATGATGAGATCACCGGAGGGCCGGCACAAAAAGGTGATTGTTTGTTACCCCTCTTTGCTGCACTTGCCGCACGACCTTACCCAACGCCAAGATGCTAAACTCTAACCCCATTGTCACCTCATTCTATTTTTTTTTTTTACTTACAACTCCAAGTCATTTCGAGTATTCCTTTTAAACAGAAAAAAATTTCAAATGCTTTTATATTTTTTGGTTAACGGAGGCGACTATTCTTTCTCCAGAGGTTTCACCAAGGGGGTCTTTATGAGCTGCACCACTTGTGAGTTGTGAAGAGTATTCAAATATGGATCCTCCCAAATCCGAGGATTAGATCTCTTCTCTCTTAAAACTATCTGAAAATATACTTGGAACCTAAAACCTACCCCATTCATTTGTCGTGAATTGGTCACCTGTACATGTTAATTATCTCAACACCCATCTCCACCCTTCTACCTTTGTGGGGTTCTTAACAGTTAAAGACAGGTTGAGGCAGATGGCTTACTCTGGTTGACCCAATGATGGCTTCCTTTAGGTTACCTTACCTTGCAAGCGCTTTAGATACTTCGATGATCACTCTTGGTGTTATTTTTTGTTCTCTCTTTTCCTTTTGGCTCGCTCATCTTCTCACTGCCTCTGCTCTTTGGATCTCTTAAAGCACCCAGCTGTGTGTTCCCCTTTTTGGGACCTCAAGAATTATTAACATGGATAAGGGTTCTCATAGCCCCAATGATGGCTAACTATGTTCACCTTTGATTGGCAGCAATGAAGCTCTTCGGTGTTGACTGTTGTGTTGTGTATCTGGCTTAGCGTACATAAACCCTTCTTAGTGCTAAAATTATAGAGTTGTCACTGCAAAAAACTTGGTTATATGTTCTAATACCTGCTGTTTGATGTCATTGCATTGCATTGAAGTATACTTTTGGAACAATGCATCTCATAGCTAACGTGACAGCAGATGAGTCTCACTATTAACATGACAACGGGACTCACATTCGCATGTAAGTGTTAATATTTGCGACCGAATAATTCTCAGGGCGTAAAGTATTTCTCCATAATTATTGGGCCAGGCTTATCACTATGAAATGGTGAAAAGGTAATTAGTTTAAAGTAAGAGCATGGAAAAACCCAAACGTTACGATAAAAGTGCATGGTTTATTAATTCCCTCTGGATTTTGATGAAGCTTTGGGATCCAAGATGTACCATTCTCCAATGCTACCACAGAGACAGTGCACCACTGAGAAGTAACAGTGTTTGAAGATATGCCTCTCATTCTTCGTCAGATAACCATGGATTTATGGAGAGAGAAGCGCCCTGTGCATGGTTTTGCAGTATGCAAGTAACTCTCAGATAACCATTTAGTACCACTTTCGGAGCCCAAGAAAGGTCGAACTAAGTGACAATGTTCCCTGGAAACAAGGAAGAACACGAGTTTAAAGATTCTTAGGCACCTAAGCTCTGTTCAATTAAGTTCTATGGCTTACAAGATAGTCCACCCATGCGAATACTTGGAATCAGATTCTGAAGATATGTAGATGCTTGATAGACTAAACTACCCAAAAGGAAAAAAAAGGAACTTGGCCCAATGCACCTCGTTTTGCCATATAGAATCCTATACCCACCTCGTCTGTTTAAAGCCCTGCCTAGAAACCATCGTTAACGACAATAAGATAAGTTTGGCATTCACCGCAATAGTCCAAGTAGTCACCATAGAAAAAGGCAAGAAGCAGTCAAACTAGGTTAACAGTACTGGAGCCAGAACCAACGAGAACGTTCTTGAATCTATCAAAGTTTCTCCGAACGCAGACTTATTAAATTCTGTGAATCTGATTTGCAATGGGCTTACATAATATTTGAAGAGGCTTGTACACAGATATATTTTAATTTTATGTTAAAAGTAGTAAAAATAAGTATATGATTACAATTAAGACCTATTCTTTTTCTTCCAATTTTTTTTCTTAAAAAAATGACAAAATCTCATATGGGAATAATACATTTGGAGAGCACACTAAAATTTTATGCACCCTCGTTGACGCGTCTATATATAGAAAATTGAACAAGAGACATTTGCACATCTTTATCTTCATTAAAAAAATTGTGTAAAAATATATTTTAATTTAATATTAAAAATAATAAAAATAAATACGTGTTTATAAATAAGATCGATTCGCCACTGCACATTTTTTTCCTAAAAAAGGATAAAATTCTAAACGAAAACAATACAAAAACACGATGCAATTTCACGGAGTTTCAGGTTCTATATATCCCCAAGTAACGTGTGGCTGAGATCAGAAAAAGACGACTCTAATGCACCCTAATTTGTTTTTTCTTAGATATTGTTGAATATATATGATGGCCATATTTTATATATCGGACGTACGTAGGTCCAAAGGGTGCTTGACCTTCCCTTTTCGAGAACCCAACACTCCCACCTCTACTCGAAATGCCCATTCAAATTTTAAATACAGCTAAGGAGGTTTGAATCCAATCTCATCATTACCATTAATTTATATCATGATACCGTATAGATGTTTCACATAATAAACAGCCATCTCCACCTTCAATCGAGGATATCAAACCATCTGAAGGTGCTTCTTTTCAAGGTACTGCCACGCCGTGCCTGCTATCACCCCAGCAGGACTGCGAGGAACAAGATGACACAGGGAAGCTAGCTAGATTAATATAATAAATTAACCAAGGCGATTATATATAATATTGGGGTCAGTGCATTTGTTGGCCTCTTCTCATGTTGACCTACCCCCTTCGGATTCAGATGATGGGGTGCATGTTCTAGTGATCATAATAACAAGAGTTTTTTTTTTTATATATATGAAGGTGGGGGAGAGAGTCCACGTACACATGCGCAGACACAATTAAGAACACCCATCATGAATCAAAGGTAAATAAGCTGTCTTTGTCCCATGTTATAACTTGCCTTGCAATGCAAGGGATAAAGGAATTAGTTCAATCTGTCTACTAATTATACACAACCAACCAAACATTATTGCTCATGTTTGCATGGAGGACTCACTCTACTTATTAATTTGCATGCGAATAATTAAGGCCTCTCAACTGTCGTTGTTACTTGTTCATGTATAGCTGCCATAATTGATGCGCTACAAAATCAGGAAGGATATATAGTTGTTACTTTCTCCCATGTGTTTTCCAAAATATGAGTAAATTCTAAAGATTTTTATGAAGAGGATGGTTAAACAGCAATTATTCTTTTGATTTTTGTGTACTTACTCCTCCTTTTCTTTCTTTCTTATTTTTGTTCTCTCTCTCTCTAGTCCCTCCCTAATCATGGTAATGTGGTATAAAAAATAGCATAGATGGTTGTTCCTTCCACGTGTTCATAGCATTCAAAATTTGAATAAGATGGTTGGTTTCTGACAAATGCTCTTAACTTACTGTTGTCAATTTGTTTTGACCCTTTTGTCTCCGCAGTTCTAAAACCTAACGTTCAAAAGGGCAAATCGGTCATTTGGATGGGCCACCTAATCCATCTTTTATCTCACTCTACATATCTTGAATTGTGGGGCTGGCGAAGTTGCTCCCCCACGCTGAGATCCGTTGGAACTTATTATTGAGGAACAAAGATTTTGCACACAAGTGTCACCCTCATTGATCTATTTATTTATGTAGAAAGAACCACAATTTGTTGATAATTGGGATCTCAATTTTAATTTTTTTAAAAGTGAAAGAGGTACTGTTACCCTCTGATCTACCTCTTTTGACAAATATATATCCACCTCTCCACCAGAAGGTCCAACACATCTTTTTTTTTTTTCCTTTCTTTTGTTCTGTGCGATTACGGACCATAACATTTATGAAAAAAATATTCTAGATATAAATTCCACTCATATCTTTGCTTATAAGGAGAGATTTACATTCATAAAATTTGAGAACTTATCCCCAAACACTCTCTCCACCAGTGATGGAGTTTTTTTTTACAGAATGATTAAGAAAATTTATATGTAAAATATGAGAGATTTGACTTTAAAACACGGTAGACACTCAACTCAATAATTTCTTGTTCGGAGGTTAACAATTTTCAAATCCACATCTTTTAAAGATTCAACCCATGTCTATGTCCTCCCTATTAGGAGATGGGCCCTCATCAATGGTTCTATCATGAGGAGGCGGATCTTTTTAGGCATAGGCGATTAATAAAAAAACAAAATTACTGTGATTATATGGACAAATTTCTATTAAAATGCTTATACAAAGTTATTCAAAACTTATAAATACCCCTCGCACAAAAGAAGCCTTATATCATAATAACACCAACCTGCACACGGTCACAACTCCGAGATGTTGCACCGCAAAAGTTAAAGTTTTGCTAAAAAAACGAGATCTGTCTTCTTCATTCAGACTCGATGATACTGCGACGTTTTTGTTGGGGATGTTCTTTAGTGGTATTAATGAGAGTTGTAAAGCGGCAACGGTGGCATGTATCATCTAATCAAAAGAGGTTGGGGGGGGGGGTGGTGGCACTGGTTAATCCCAACTTTTTATTAAGAGAGAGGTTTAAAAGAGAATCCAAGCATGGGATGGCAAATCCGTAGATTCTGGAAAGAGCAGGGCTTAATAAGCAGTAGAGGTGGCACATTCTGATCTTTTTACAGATTTGCGGTTGGAGAGCGAGATAAAGACAACAAAAAAGAAGTGAGAGAGGAAAAAGGAAAGAAAATAAAAACGGAAGAACAGGGAGGAGGATTGAAAGGGGGTCCCACCACGAGTGTGCGGGTGGGTTCCACAGTTCCAACCCCCTCCTCAAAATTTGAATTCTCGACACCCGAAGCAATCCCACATCCCTCTCTTTCTCTCTCTAACCCTCTCTCTCTCTCAAAAACCCATTTGCCCTTGCAGCAGGGGAAGAGGGATTAGGAACGAGTTTAACTAGTCGGGGAAGAGGCGCAAAGTCTCGGTTTTAGGGCCGCGATTTCCGGCGGGGGGGGGGTGTGGGGAGCGAAAAGGGGCAGACTTGGAGGCTCCCGAACGTTTTCCTGGAGGAAGAGCCGATCGAGCTGGCGGATTCCGGAGCTTCTCGTGCTCTGTGATTCGGTTTCCTGCTTCCTTCGGTGACCGTGGGCGTCCGTTCCTTCCATGGAGGCGGCGGGTTGGGAGGTACGTCGCCGGAGCGCCAGAAGCTTAGGAATTGTGCTGTGGGTTTCTGCAAATCGTGGTGCCGGAGGCGATAGATGTTGAATTTGGCGTGGTCTCCGGCTTGTTCCTGGTGATTGTTTGGGGAGCAACTGAGCAAGGTCAGATCCTTGGTCGGAAAAGCTGTTTCCTTTTTCTTTGTTCTGTTCGATGTTTCGAGGGTTTGTTGGTCAATGAGGAGGCTTGTTCAAGTTGGAGACAATTAATGTCTGTCTGAGCAAATTGGGTGGACTTCTTTTCGGTTCTAGGGTTATAGTTTCTTCTTTCCAAGGCGAAGTTGTTTTAGAAGCATGTTATCTACAATGGCACCTCCGCCGGTGATCACTCGGAGCTCACTGGAACAGATGCTGGACTCCATTAGGGAGAGGGATGAGCAACCAAAAGATGCGCCGCCGGCGCTGCCCACCCGACCGGTGAAGCGAGGCCGCCTGCCCAAAGCAAAGAGATCCTTGCCCGTGGATTTGATAAGCGGCGGTAATCATGCGGATAATTTACCGGGCAACAGACCGGAAAAGAAGGAGATGAAGGCAGGGCGGCCTGCAGCGGAAGACAAGGAGGTGGGTTTCAGGAGCGGCATTTTTGGGAGCAGAAGGAGGAAACTGTCGAAGGTGGATGAGCCAGGGGAGTCTCCATATGCATTGGAGCTAGGCAGCACAGAGGGGAACTGTGAGGAAGCCAAGGGTTCTGTTGCTGCCGTTGCCACCTCCTCTCCATCATCTCGTCTGAATGGGACCGGGGATGTTGCTGATGACAGCGTTGGTTGTGCACTGAAGGAGGTATTGATCTTGCATTTAGGTCAGGAACCCTTCAATAGGCATTTCGCCGTGCTTTGATTGCTTTTGGTGGATCATGGCCGATTTGGTTCTATGCCTACGTCCCCAATGTGTTGTTTCATTCTTGCTTGTGTGAATATGTCTTGATTTTATTATTTACATAGGTGATGGAAGAATGGTTTGTCAAACCGTACTGTTATGGTACCTAGGCACGGTCGATATCAGAGTCATCTGATTCAAGTCTTTTTTCCTTTCTTTTTGTATTATAGTAAAGGTCCAAACCATTGCAGTATGCTAAGATACGCCCAGTACCATACCGCATCATCAAATTACGGTTCAGTCCAGTACACTGATACGTCAAACCTTAAATGGAAGTGGGTGAAAATCTGGGGTAGGGGATGTGGACCTTGAATATTTCACATTAATCTTTGTGCAGGGTGCACACATGGTCAAGTTCTTTCGGAGGGCAGTGGTCACACCTGATATTTTGCTTGTGTTCTTTCTTAAAGTTCAGTTCCTTTTACAAGGGAAGCCCTTATATAATGATCAAACATTAAAAGATCCAGTATTACGTCTATGCAATTCCATTAGGGATGTTTTCCTGCTTACTGAGTTACTGATAATATTCTGTAGACTTACTGAATTTTTCATCTTGACATGTTTTGGCATTCATCTTCATAGAGTGATTTTCTGAAGCATAGGTAGCCTCTGAAAATTTGAATCGAAGTGCAAAAGTTCAATTCTTTCACTTCTTTTTCTTCCCAAGATGAACATTATTTGCTGAAAATGATGTTTGCGGAACTCAAACATGTTGAGTTGTAGTTAGCTTCTCGTATCAGTTCTTAGTTAAACAACCTTTTCTGGATGACTTATGCTACTCAGTATAAGTCATCAGTAACAGTATTCCTGAACACACACATAAAATAAATGTTATCCCACACATAGTTAGCTTCTCGTATCAGTTCTTAGTTAAACAACCTTTTCTGGATGACTTATGCTACTCAGTATAAGTCATCAGTAACAGTATTCCTGAACACACACATAAAATAAAATAAATGTTGTAAATACTCTCATATACATATGTACATATATATCTTAACGCAAATAATGTATGCATATAAAAAAAATAAACGTGTATGTTTTACGTATATGTCTGGTTGCATGTTTGTGTGACTGCCTGAAATGCCAATTAGCAACTTGCACTCTTACAGAAGTTATCCTTATGTCATTTGCATGTTTATTATTTATGAGAACATTTCTATTGAGGTTCCTGCCACAGTGGTATATAGCACAGTTCATAGGAATGGAAAGCCATAGCCCAGCTGAGGTGCATAACCTGGGTACCCAGAAATAAATATTTTTGCTATTTATTTTCATAACCAGGATTTCAATCTCGGAACTGGTAGAACTAGTTCAGTCCTGGACTGTTTTGTTCCAGTGAATCGCTTCTTATCAAGAGAAACCAGTTTTTTAAACCAGAACCAAAATGTGACGTCCCTGAATTGGAGTAGCAATGAGAAAACAGGACCATGAAAGTATGTATGCATGGAATCAGAGGGGTAAAGTTACATATTAAATTGCAAGCCTTCATAGATCTAAAAGAATAAGATGACAGATAAAGATATCGACAGATGTTTCGTTTGCAATGCCAGACCAATTTGACATTGCAGTAGCTTTATTAACAAGAAACCAACTAAAAGAGTTCTTCACAGAAAAAAAAGTTATCACTTTATATCTACAAGGAAAATATCTATAAGTAGAAACAATATTTCAAGGCTTAGTTATCATCATATAAAAGGAGAATTATGATCATTCAAGGAACCAACTAAGGAATCCGTTACAAAGTAAATTGTCATCATCATCTGAAATGTAAATGCTCAACGTGACATGCGAATATGACTTAGAGACTTCAAAATTGATTGACAACTACAGAGGAAGTACAAAACGTTAGTTGATAATCTTAAATCATCTTAGGTTGCTGAAGTTTGTTATCAAAATGACATATTGCAGTTTTACTGTAGAGTTTGCCTACTAATGCTTTCACTTCACTTTCATCATGCATGTTGATTAATGGGAAAATTCATTTAACACCATCTTTTAGTTCATCTGAAGAGTTTCTACTTTCTAGGAAGGCCATCAATAAAGTTGGGGCATGTTGCCTTTAAAGTAATCTGGAAAATAATATTCTGTATGAGAATGATCTCCTTTTCAGTTATTCTGCGATATCAGTTTGATCTTGTTCTGCTCATTTCTTGCTGTTTTGGATGTCGCCTCATCCATTGGTGTATCTTCCATCGTGAAAGGAAGAAATAACTCTTAAGAATTTCTATTTTGAGTTTCAGTTAAATGTAATTTTGATTCCTATACTTTTTGGATGTATGCTATAGAAACTCTGGGTTTGGTGCTGGCTTCCAGATTCCAATTGGGAGTTAGGAAGGGTCCAGTCGTTATCAGGGACAGATGCTTGTGTTTCAATCCCTGATGGCAAGGTAGGCATTTACTAAATTCAAGCCTGTGCTTCCAAGTATCAGACAATGTGCAACACTGAAATCCTGTTCCATAAATTTTAATTACCTTTATCCTGTTGCTATGTTCAGGTGTTGACTATATCCACGGAAAATCTATTACCCGCCAATCCAGCTGTTCTTGATGGTGTGGATGACTTAATACAGCTTAGTTATCTTAACGAGCCTTCAGTTCTTCACAATCTTCAACATAGATACTCTCATGATAAAATCTATGTATGTCTGATTGGCGTGTTCTCTTGATCTATCAACTATTTTTAACCTACATGTGTGTAATCTGTATTGTTCTCTTCTTTTTGCAGACCAAAGCAGGGCCTGTTTTGGTTGCGGTCAATCCCTTCAAGGAGGTTTCTCTTTATGGAAATGATTTTGTGGCTGCTTATCGTCAGAAAATGATTGATAGTCCACATGTGTATGCAATTGCAGACACTGCCTACAGTGAAATGATGAGAGGTGAAAATACATATATATTGTGATATGGTGTTTCTTTAATAAAACAATGGAGGCATTTACGGACTGGTTTTGTGTTGTCCGCTTGTTCATTTGTTCTGATTTTTTAATGGATGATCTGTTCCACTGTAAGTATTCATGTTTCATCTCTCTATTTTACAGATGAAATCAACCAATCTATTATCATAAGGTAAATTAAATTTAGAACTTTATTTGCAGAAAAACATTTGTATTTTTTTTTGTCTTTGACGAAACATCTAAGTTACCATGAGCTAACATTTTCTATTGTGATTCTGCCATATCACTTCTACAACAGTGGTGAAAGTGGAGCAGGAAAAACTGAAACGGCAAAAGTTGCAATGAAATACCTGGCTGCACTTGGGGGTGGAAATGGGATAGAGTGTGAGGTTTTGCAGACAAATATTATATTGGAAGCATTTGGGAATGCAAAAACATCAAGAAATGACAACTCCAGCAGATTTGTATGCTTCTCTTTAAAGTCTTCCTGTAGTTAAATGCTCTCATTTTGTAGAACTACTCTTTCATTATCTGTGCTAACTTTTCCTTTTCTTGTCAATACTATGCAGGGAAAGCTCATTGAAATACATTTTAGCTCATCTGGAAAGATTTGTGGTGCTAAGATTCAAACTTGTAAGCAATTCTAAATGCCTTTTGAACTTGCCAATATCTGATCGTCTACCTTTCTTACAAAACCTAATCAGCTTCTTTTTGGTGGCCCAAAATTTTTGTGAAAATCCAATTGCTGGGCAGTTTTACTTGAGAAGGTACTCAAATTTCTGTTTGAAGCTATTTGCATACAATAATCTAGATGGTATTTGACAAGTTTCATCTTTCTGTGTGTACAGTCAAGAGTGGTTCAACGAGAAAAGAATGAAAGATCATATCATATCTTTTACCAACTTTGTGCTGGAGCTCCTCCTTTTCTCAGAGGTTTTATTTTATCTTTTTTTCCCTGTTACTTCTTTTTTGTTCTTTCATCTGAGGTATCTTCGGCACCTGTATCTTTTTGGTATAGTTTTGGATTTATGCTTAGTGTTGATATTTAGAATCTTGAGGCATTTTGTTGAATTCCTGCATCTGTTGGTCATTTGACCTTGATACTTGAGACTAATTATTGCATCATTGTGGAAGCTGTTTGAGAGTAGGCAGTTACCTGCAATTTGAGGGTATGTGATTATTTGCAGAACAGCTGAATGTGAAAGCTGCCGGGGAGTATGAATATCTTAAGCAAAGCAATTGTTTGACAATAGATGGGGTTGATGATGCACAAAGGTTTCAATTGCTGGTGGTATTTGTCTTTCTCACATGCCTAATCTGGGGACTACCTTCCTTTACTTTATACTTTGATTCTGTTTCCTCTTTGTAACATTTTGCCACTGAGTAGTTCTTTCTTCTTCTTTCCAGGAAGCTCTGGACATTGTCAAAATCCCCAAGGAAGATCAAGAAAAAGCATTTGCAATGCTTGCTGCAGTGTTATGGCTTGGAAACATCTCCTTTTCAGTAATGGATAATGAAAACCATATAGAAGTTATGTCAGATGAAGGTATACTATGTGTATTCTTGTAGAGAGCATACCTCTTCGAAATGCAAGATGCATAGCAGACTTTGGTCTATGCAGATCTTCATGTGATGCTTGACTTCTGTAGAGTCTTCAATGAAATATGTCGTTTTGGTTTTTGAATTCTTTAAAGAATACCTACTCTTTGCACTAGAATAGATACTGATGCATCATTGCCTCCATAAAATTGAATGCAGGTTTAAGTAATGCAGCTAAATTGCTTGGCTGCAGTGTTCAGAACTTGATAATAGCTTTATCAAGCCGTAGAATCCGAGCCGGAAAAGACACTATTGTCCAAAAGATGACCTTGTCACAGGTTTCGAAATTGCTTGATGAATATTCTCTCCTTTACTAGTCAATTACAAACATTTATCTCTTTATCAGTTAATAATGAAATTTTCTGATATTGTTACTTTTATGCAGGCTATTGATGCTAGGGATGCATTGGCTAAGTCCATCTATACTAGCTTGTTTGACTGGCTTGTTGCACAAATTAACAAGTCTCTGGAAGTAGGCAAATCACATACAGGCAGATCTATAAGTATCCTTGATATATATGGCTTTGAAACATTTCACGTATGTATGCCACCCTGTTCATATAACATAGAAGTTCCCTGTCTATTTGAGACTGCCTTAATAATACTATTTTCATGTCATTTTCAGAAAAACAGTTTTGAACAATTTTGCATAAACTATGCAAATGAAAGGCTTCAACAACACTTTAATCGGCATCTATTCAAGCTCGAACAAGAGGTGAGGATCCTTACATAACTCATTTATGTTTTCTAGTTATGAAAAATTAAAGAAATGAAAAAGAAAAATATAAAAGCTTGCTTTATTATATGGTACCGAGTGTTGGACAGTGCGAAAGGAACACATTAACAAAATGTGTGTTAGAGATGAGGATGCTGAGATCATGGTTTGGCGTGCCGGATCGAATCGGTCCGATTCGGCCGAATCGGATCGAATCAGGAGAAACCCGATTCACTCGATTCCCATCGAATCGGACCGATTCCCATCCAATTCCCATGCGAATCGGCCCGATTCAGGCGAATCGTGGCGGATCAGGAAAAACCCGATTCACTCCGATTCCCTGATGCGTCGAACCTTGGCTGAGATAAATGTGTTGTAAGATTAAGAAAGATAATATTAGAAATGAGCGCTTTCGTGAGGATTTGGGGATTGCTCCAATTGATAGAAAAATGAGAGAAAATAGATTTAAGTGGTTTGGACACGTGTACTGTTGCCCTAACTCGCCGGTTAAAAGATGTGACCAAATCTTAGTGGATGCCAGTAAAAGAGCTAGGGGAAGGCCTAAAATGGGATGGTGCGATGGGGAGGACTTGGACTTCTTGAGTTTAAACACGACTATGGCACTTGATAGAAATCTTTGGCAGAAAAGGATTCATGTAGCCGACCCCAAATAATGGGATAAGGCTCTGATGATGATGATGATAAAAGCTTGCAGGATGGCCAGTTGTCTCCTTGTTTTAAACAAGACATTTCATCTTTTTAGAATATATTTGATAAGAGCTTTTGGTTTGCAGTCTATAAATGTGTTTTCAGAAATTTATCCAGTAAATTAAAGATATAGAAATGGCTTGCAAAATTTAAATTTACTTCTACCTGGCTTAACATAACCCGACCCAACCTGACCCTTAAGATTTAAAAGAGTGGGTTAGGGTCATAAATTTTGAAGACTGGGTCAATTTCAGACTCGGCCATTCTGACCCAAACTTCCGACTGGGTTAGGTCAGCAAAAATTGACCCTAGCCTGCCTCCACCCTGTCAGACTTGTACTTTTAAACTATAATGTGCACTGACCTGCCTTGATGCAGATGAAGTATGAGTCATGATACTACGTCCTGAAGCCGGGTTGGGTTAGGTCGGGTTAGGTGATTATGTATGATCCAATGCCAACCCGACCCACTGCCACCTGTAGATTTGTTAGTTAAAAGCCTTCACCAACAGTTACCATTAGTTCACATTCAAGCGACTCCTTTTAAACTATAACTGTGGTTAAATTGATAGGGAATTGTCTATGTTCACTTTCAGAAGCTGCTTTATTGCTCAACCCCCTGCTCTGGTGCTCCTCCCAGGTCCAAGAGCATTGCCACTGCACTGACGCAGCAAAGGTCATTTGTCTTTTTGATGCCTAAGGGAGACATCCCTGCTGTAACAATCTCTGACATCATTCCCATCACAAAACATGCAATCACCCAAAAAATGGAAAAGAAAAGAAGTCAGCTCTCTGTGTATGCATGTGCATGTGTCAGTGGCAGAGGCTGTTTCACTGTCTTCCTCTTATTTTTTTTCCTTTTGTTATTGGGTTTTTGTGTCTCTTCTCCTTTTCGGGTCCTTTTTGACATTTGTTTCAAGAATATTTGTGAATATTGCCGTCCTTCAAATGGCTGATATTTGTAATAACTTTTATGTAGGAAAGGGTAAGTTTTCTGGAGCTTGGATACATGAGTTAGAAGGAATTTTGTCACCAAATTAGATACTACAGTGTAAAACTAAAAAACTTATTTATTTATTTTTATTATTCTATATTGAAGACTAGTATGTGGTAAGGATGACATTCTCCAGAAGCTAACAAAGACTAGGATGTGGTAAGTGTTAATACCTAATAATCACCAGCTCAAACACAGGATTATGTCTCACCATTTGCTCTTGTTCCCTTAGAGGTGGGATTTCAAGAAGACTGATATGCCACATGGGGAGAGTGGTCGCAGTCCTCCTGTTTCACTGGTATCTGAAAAGAAATTGGATAAGGGAATCAGACTCTCCTTTGAGTGTGCACAGGGTTGTGGGCCACACAATTGTCTTCGAAACTGGGACTTAACACAATCATTCAGCATTTTCCTTTTTTTACTGTTTCAGGAATATATTCTTGATGGAATTGACTGGACAAGGGTCGATTTTATTGACAACACAGAATGCCTGAATCTCTTTGAGAAGGTAGTGGCCATAAACTTCAGTTTTCTGATCTGTCTAGAGGGCAGTTTTTCCAAATTCTTATTCCCTTTCTGTTGCTTGTGGTAAATCTCACTTTTCTTGTTGCATGTGAGGTTGCATGTGAGGTAAACGTCCCATGTCTTATTGCATACTAGAAATTTGATGCAGTGTTCTTTTAACACCAGATACCTAGCTGCCTCTTGGCATTTCTGCTTTGGACTTTATCTTATGCTATAATTTTCAGCAAGATCATGAATGGTTGCATCCCAATGCCTATCTGCCTCATGGCATTTCTGCTTTAAGATGGGTTCAAGATTTTTATGTTGTCCTTTTCTAATATTTCTGCCTGATTGTAAAGCTTTTATCTTTCTTTAAACTTTTCTACTGCAGATTATTGGATTCACGGTTATGTTGTTGTTCACAGTTTGCATGATGTTGCTTCTGTTGTATGCTGATAACTAAGACTTGCCTTTCTTTTGCACTGCAGAGACCTCTGGGGCTGTTGTCTTTATTGGATGAAGAATCTACTTTCCCAAAAGCAACTGACTTAACCTTTGCAAATAAACTTAAGGAACATTTGAATTACAGCTCCTGCTTTAAAGGTGAAAGGGGCGGTGCTTTCACAGTTCGCCATTATGCTGGAGAGGTGAGTTGGAAACTCTACGTTGAACAAGTTTATGGACTGGTGATTTGTGTTATTGATATTCGTGCATTGTTTTGTATTATGTGAGTCTACTTATTTATGCATTCTATGAGAAAACTGGCAATTATCTTGAGCAGGTTGATCAGTTGATGGATCTGTTATCAACATGATTTGCCATCAAAGACTCATGGTCTACATGTGTCATTTGTAAAATACAAAAACATAAGACATCATAAAAATCAGAAAATAAACCGAAGTGTGACGAGAAAGAGGAGCTATGCCACCTTACTGTCTTTTACCTCCTTGTTGGCCAACATGACCTGTAAACTCGTCTGCAATTCATAGTTGCACGAAAATGCACGCCAGGTGTGAAACACAGTTGGTGGGAAACATCTGGGAAATGCTTGATTTGTTTTCTAAGCACCCTAGAAATTCTCAGTAAAGGTTGTGAAGGGGACTTGTGTGATGGAGGGGAGGGGAGTCTTCCTGCATTGACATGCACTTCTGCTGTTGACCAATCTACTACTGATTGCCACCGTTGATGCCACTGCCTTCAGCAGCTGGTGGTGTGTGGATGAGTGTATTCTAACTGCAAAGAATGTTTTAGTGGTGATCAGGTGACAGTGAGCTGCTAGGCTGATGGGGGTGTGGGTGAGTGATCCATGTAAACCGATGGAATAAGGGGAAGCGATCATTGATGTGTGTGGATGAACAAAAGAGAAGTGTCTCTGTAAGCTAGGGCTAGCAAGCAGGCATGGGAACTAAGATGTTAAGTTTAGAATAGAAAATCCCATGCTGTAGGTAGTAAATTACCTCAGGCTTAGAGGGAAAAGCCAACATCATTTCCTTAATGTTTAAAATACCATCTGGGATGCCATATCATATGAATATTGCATATATTTTGGCACATGCTCTATAATGTTTTGTGATGGCATCTGTCATCACAGCAAATATTTCCCCATGTATCATCCTCACTCTATTTCCTCCATATATTTATCCGGGCATTGGTGCATGTGAGTAGGTCACTTCCTTCTTTGGTGACTCTGCCAGAGGGCTTTCCTTGGAATTTTGTTCTATGACTTCTCGAAATCAATTAAACACCAATAGTTGTTTTTTGTCTTCTGCATAAATTCAACAACTGTATGCCATTGTTCTCTTTCTCTTATTATAGAGCCCACTTTCAGAAAAAAAAAACAGGACCTGTATGCCTTTGTGTTCATTCTTCTTGCTAATCATACCTGGTATTTGTTTTCAGAGGGATGATGAAGAAATGAAAAGTGAAAACCTTAATCTTACAGCAAATATTTTAAAATTCAGCTCCTAAATCATCCTATAATAGATAGGGTTGGATGATAATGAAAATGGCAGAGGAAAATATTGAGATTGGTAAAGAAAAGTTCACGTTCATGCTGCAGTATATGTTTTTACTTTAGGAAATTAAGAATACATGACTACATTCTGAAATGAAACAGTGGGGAGCACATAATTAGACTGAACATGAGAACAAGAGAGTCCTTTTGACAAAATTAAGAACATCTTCTAAGCATTTTTTTTATATACTTTCACCTGTTAATAATTACAAATCAAGGAAACAATTGAGCTGGAAAAGTTAAGAAATTTATCTACTTTGGCTGTTCATCTCATTTCAATATCCTTATCCATTTGGAATATTCTTGTAATTTCTGTTTAGCAGTGAAGAAGCCTATTATTATGTAAATATATTTAATTTCATTGTAAAATTTGACCCTTTTTAAATTTTTGTTGTTATAAACTTGTATCAGGTTTCCTATGACACAAGTGGTTTCTTGGAAAAGAATAGAGACCCATTGCATTCTGGTGCTATCCAACTCCTCTTATCAAGCAGTTCCCAGCTTCCCAAACTGTTTGCTTCGGATTTACTTGATCAATCTCAGAAGGTGTTAAGTCCTCTTGGGAGGTCTAAAGGGACTGACTTGCAGAGGCAAAGTGTGTGTATGAAGTTTAAGGTAATGTCACTGGCATGCTTATTGAAGAATCGTTATAGATTTTGCCTCCAATTACTCTTCTAAGCATGTATGCAGTGCTTTATCCTGATGTCCAATTGAGACCTTTATAGTTCCCTTTGGACCTTGTTTCTGAAAAATTGTGATATACATGCAGACTCAGCTATTTAAACTGATGCAACGTTTGGAGAGTACCACACCGCACTTCATTCGATGCATTAAACCAAATAGCAAGCAGTTGCCTGGTTTCTTCGAAAACAATATTGTCTTGCAACAGCTAAGATGCTGTGGAGTTTTGGAGATTGTTAGGATATCAAGGGCTGGTTATCCAACTCGAATGACTCATCAGAGTTTTGCAGAAAGGTTTTCTTGTATTTCCATCACTGTTTCAAATATGTTTGTTTGTTGTGATACATTTATTATGTTAAACACATTTTCCTCTCAGGTATGGCATCCTTCTGTTGGAGAATGTTTCATCTCAAGACCCTCTCAGTGTTTCAGTTGCCATCCTTCAACAGTTCAATATCCTGCCAGACATGTATCAAGTTGGATTTACAAAATTATTCTTTCGCACTGGGCAGGTAATTTTTGTTGTTTTAATTTTCATGTGCTTTATATTGTCAAACATTCATGGGTGTCATTGACAAGTTGATAGCTCATCTGGGGTAGGGTCATAGGTGGGCAGTTCAGGAGTGCCACCAGTGACTAGAAAAAAACTATTGTAATGGGCTGTAAAACAACACAAAATGAGCCAAAGCCAATGTCTCTTGAACCTTCTGTACTATTCCTAAATTCCTGTACACAAAATGACAATTATCATCAAACTCAGCCATATAAACCTCATGCTAACTAAAAATTCCAATAGTGCACTGTCTAAGCTGTCCTTTTTATGCTCTTGCTTGTAACAAAATTAGGGATGAGAAATGTTTGAACTTTTATTTTTTGGTTCATAGACAGTTGAGTATAGTGGGGAAGGTGTCAGGTAGAGTAGTGTTTCGTATGTCAGTGAAGAAGGGATGATGCTTTATATGATGGATTTTGTGTTCTTTTCCTAGGGTTCTAGAATTGGTGGCACTTATATTATGTTGCCTTCAGTGGAAATTGAATGTACCTTCAAAATTTGGCTTTTTGTTTTATTCAGATGATTGCCTGTAAGGCTATATTATAATAATGTTAAATCTGAACTCTGGACTGTCTTGGATGAACTTAAAGTCACCTTTTTCTTAAGCTTCTTTGCTTCTATACTTGTTTGTTGATAGCGTTGAAGTTAGAGAGATTAGATTTTAGAAAGACAAATTTCTTGTCTTTCCAATCCCTCAGTTGACCTTGACCCTTTGTTCCTAGAAAATGTTCAATCATTTGTTTTCTAACAAATGGTGCAGCAGTAGTGATACCATTTTGACCTAGAAGTCATTAGCTCAAATTGTAGACAGCTGGCAGCCTCTCTGTGAAAAGCAGGGAAGGCTGCATACAACTGGCCCGCTTGGGCCCTGTGTTGATGGAAGCCTCTTGGCACTGGGCTGACACCCTTTTTTTTGTTGAGCATTTTATCTTCACTAACTAGTCAGACCAGGTCCTTGTTGGCTTTAGCCAACCCATAATTGTTGGGATAATGCTTATGTTGATTGATGATGATCATGACAAGACTGGATTAATCTGAGCTTTCATTTGCATTCCAACTATTTGAGATGAGAAAATCCTTTCATCATCCCAATAACTCTTTTGTGGCTAGGCTATGTCAATATTCTCATAAATGCAATCTTAGATGATTATTATTCTAATTCTTCTTTTCAGGGCTCCAAGTAACTTGTGGGCACTAAATTCATGAACCTTTAAGGAATGTTAGAAGTCATGAACTGTTAAAGAATGTCAGAATGATATAGGAAAACCAGGGATCCGGGATAAGGTTAACGTTATGGAACGCTGTAGGGAAAGAAGACTAGGGTCCCAACACTATTCATTAAGCTTGCATAGAGTTTGATGGTACAGTACATCATGGTCCTGTGAAGATAATATATGATCAATTGTCTATGTAGCATCATCATTTGCTAACATGGTACATCATGAATTATTTGCAGATTGCCGTCTTAGAAGATGCTAGGAACCGAACACTGCATGGCATTCTGGGTGTTCAGAAATGTTTCCGTGGTTTTCAAGCTCGTCGTAACTTTAAAGATCTCAAGAATGCAACTACTACACTACAAACATGTAATGCAGATCTATTCTTCTGGCTCGAAACTCAGTTAATTAGCTTTGTAATTAGGATCTTTAATTTCTTAAATTACTTTATAAGCAGAATCTTTAACAAACATTGTCTTTATTCTTTGTATATGTGGTTTTTTATTCAGAATATTCAAGTTGGTAGGCTCTTTTTGCTAATTGGTTATTAACCTATTCTTTTCTTTCATCTGTATATATCCAATGAGTAAACTTTGCAGTTTATTATGTTATCAGAGGAGCTTAAATGACTAAGTTGTCTTCCCTTTTACCCTCTCTTACCCGTCTTTTCTCTCCATCTGTAAACGAGTTTTCTGAAACCTAGTTTCTAGCTTTGTTAGTTTCAGTTTTCCTTAGGTTTTCCTTTTGCTTAGGTTTTGTAAATTTGTGCCTCACACAGTTGTTAGAGGTGAAAATGCAAGAAGTGACTTAAAGGTCATAATAAAGAGATGGAGAGCAGCTATTTTCATACAAAAGCATGTAAAGAGGTGGATTGCTCGGAAGATATTGAATGAGCAGCAGAAAGCTGCCATACTCTTGCAGTCAGGTAATGTGATATATTACTTAAGCTCATGGCTTATTTCTAGGTGTGATTCTTGTGCTCTTATGATTTTTCTACTTCCTATGCAGGTATTCGTGGTCAGATGGCTAGAAAACAAATTGCAGTTATGAAAGATATGCAATTGTCCAGGGCCAAGGATGTGAAAGTTGAAAACTCACTGGATAAAATTTCAAGTCATTTGAAGGTATTTCATTAATATTCCTTTGTTTCTCCAATTTAGAGGATGACATGTGTGAGCTTGCTTCTATTTGAAAAGTAATTGTGCACTGACCACATATACTAGACATTTTAATTTTCTTCTCTATATGCTAGATGCAGGAAAAACAATAGATAGCAATAGAAGTGTCAGAACAATTAGTAAATTATGATCCTAATTATCCTTAATAAAGTTCAAATTGTGATAAAAAAATCGATAAGGTGAAATGTAACATCAATGGCAAATGTCAAAATAATTTTGTTCGGTGCTACAATAATATTCTTGTCCCCCATCAGAATGGGTGTAGTTCTAGAACATTTTAGATGATGAAAAAGAAATTTAGAAGGGAAATGAGAGTTGCACAGATCTTTGAAATAGTGGTTTTTTCATGGCACAATGTTTGCTCAAATATTTTGAAATTTCAGATTTCCTTTGCATCTTATCAATTAGAGTTTATGAATTATGACTTGAAGGTGAAGTTACCTACATCCAGGTGTTTTCTGAATCCTGATGGGAAGGAGGCTAGCGGGATGAATATGGGAATGGTCATCTTGGATTCTGGTTGACTTTATTTTAGCGTTATTGTCTTAGCTAATCTCTTTTGCAAAATAGTTGGTTTAAAAAAATGTGCAGACTCCCCTTGCAACTGTTCTCCAGAACTTTAAATACCACAGAAATGGACGACATCAGAGGGCTTAAGAAATTACTTACCACATGGTAAAAAAGAGAGGCTGACGCACTTGGAAATCTGGTATCTGCAGAGTTAACAATGCAACCCTGTCTGTATTTCCCAATATTTATTTGAGGAATGCTATGATGTGACACTTTTTTGTCCATACACTGTCATTCGCAGATTGGATGCCCAAGGTGAAATGGTGAATGACTTAAGTTCAGTATTTCAAATTTGATGGTGTAAAAAAAGTGTGGCGGATTCTTCTATTTAGTTTGATATCTGGCAATGACTTTAGACTGAACTTTTATGCTGGTCTTCACTAAAAGCTCATCTTTCTAAATAACCTGCTTTCCATATCTCTAGAAAAGTTCCAATTTTTATCTTATCTTAAATCGTTTGTATGCTGATCTGTATTTAACATGAATCTTGCATTCTTCTATTGTTTAAGCATTGTTACTGAACTGAGTTGTTCACACATTAACTCAAGTTTTGGGTTAAAAGAATGTTTCAGTGATGTGGTACTGGAGCTGGTTTGTTCATTTGGTTCTGCACATTTATCCTTTCTATGTCAGGAACTGCTGTTTGCAGTTCAAATTCATCCATGGTTCATCATACTTTGTGTGGGGTTGGGGATGGTGTTCACTGAGACTATATAGTCCCACACCAGATGTCCATGCGCCTTACTGTGCCTATATGGATTTTGGGCCTCTGCATCTATCCACTCGAGTTTTGGAAGTTCTGTTTAATAACATGGTTACCAGAGCCAGTTCACTCTTTGGTTTCACCTAATTTGGTAATGCGGTTTCAGGGACTGGGAATGTCATTTGACGTACAACTCCACTGATGCATCATTTGTTTCTCAAAGGGAGAGGGTTTGTTGGTGAAAGCCATTTATTCCTGCTATGGCTATTCACGAGCCACCTCATGTCTATATTAGGTCTGGTTCTCCAACTATAGACAAATTTCTAGACTGGCGGTTTGGTTCAGTAACATGCATAATCAATGTGTGGATGAACAAATGAGTTGGTACAAGATTAACTACTGCAGAAGTGGAATGTAAGAAGGCTTGTAACTCAAACAACTTGCAATCTGCTAGTCCAAACCTATAGGTTTTCTGTGATAACACCTGCATCGTGGTAGGGGCCTGGATGCATGTTTCTGCTTCTAGCTAATTTCATTTCTTTTTGCCCAAACTAGGTACTAATGTGTTTTGGTTATTAGAATACTTGCACTTCTTAGATGGAATTTTGCAGCATGCTTGCCTTTTTGTTGTTCTGCTTCTTACCTTGTTTTCATTGTTTTTTATTTTTTGTATTTCCCCCCCTCTTATTGATTCTTTTTATTGCACAGGATACTGGTCTGGATCATCCTCCGTTGCACCATTCCAAGCTGGCAGAGCTTCAAAGGCGTGTTTTTCAAGTGGAGGAAGCATTGCACCAGAAAGAGGAGGAGAATATCTCATTGCGTGAACAACTAAAACAATATGAGACGAGATGGTCAGAATACGAGGCAAAAATGAGGTCCATGGAAGAAATGTGGCAGAAACAGTTGACATCATTGCAGGTGATTATACTGTTTGGTTCTGGAAATACCTGCCCAAGTGATTTATTACTGGTTCTTCTACCGATCAAGGATTGTGGAAGAATGTTTCAGCATTCCTTTTTGTCTATTCATCATTATATATTGCTGGTTCCTTGGGCACTGGTGGCAAAACAAGAATGGTGCCACCTATTATACAATCACATGGTTGTCTGAGTTGTGATGTACATCATGAAATTTTATTTAGAATCTTTAATCTAACTATGAGCATTAAATAACTTCAATCCAATATGAAAAAGTCATATTAGAGGACACCATAAAGTGCATGTGTTTGTTTTGAATGTGGTTAATGCATGAGAAGTAAGTCTTAAACATCAACTTTAAATCTGTAAGTAGATTACTAGTAGGCAAAAGGGTTTGATGATGTATATTGCAAATCAGAGATTGAATCCCTATGGTATCGATTTTTGAGTTTAGGGTTTTAGATAGACAGATATAGATATAAATATATGATGGGAAATGAGACCCATGATGTATGCGGAGTGGGACTCGTGATGTCGGACATTGGACATTAGACTTGTTCAGCGGAAGTCAAACAGAGTTCCCACGTTATTGTTGTATTTGCTTGAGTTATTTGAGTCTTTGGTTGTAAGAATAAGGCCTGAGGCCAATAGTGTGTTTTCTATTTTCTGGGTATTTTAGGGTGCGAATTTTGCCCTATTTTTAGGTCTAAGGATATTTTAGTTCAATAAAAGGTCAAAGAGGGTCATTAGGGTTTTGTCCCTATAAATAATGCTGTAATCCACTTGTTGAGGGATTCAATGATGATTTGAAAGAAAGTTTGCAGCAGCCATCTTCCCGCCGTGATGGCTTCTTCCGGGGCGTGAACTCCTAGGGTGCGAGGCCCATTCCTTCTCCTTCCTCTCTTCTTCCCCGTCATTCCACATCAATATATGTATAGGGGTGGATCAAATGGACCCTCGGGGCACATCCAGTTGTATGTAACCGGGTCAGATACCGGAGTTTGAAAAGAAAGAGGGGGGAAACTGTGCCTTGGCCACCTGAGTGGGTGATCTACTCTGCTTCATCACCTGAGCCTGGCATGAAGGCATGGTGAGATGCAGAGTGGGTGATCTGCTCACCCGCTGGATCCTCATCTGAAGGGTTGTGCCTTCTACTGCTCGGGCACTTCTTGCACATACTTTTCTTAATTTTCAAAGTCACTGCCCTTTCTGGATCAGACAGTGAAAGATGGGAGTTGCATCCCTGGGAGATATCAAAAGGTTGCATGTTATATGATTATGACTTCAAAGATTGCACTGCCTAAGCTGTTCATTTTATATTCATTTAATTCATGAGAAATAAGTGTTAAAATGCATGATTTTGGATCTGTTAGTGGTTCACTACAGTTGGAGAAAACTTAAAAGTGTGGGTAAAAAATGGAGATTGAACCATGCTGTTTTGAATTATGTGGCGAGTGGCACCATTCACATTTTGTGACTGGTGGCATTGCAACCATCCTTTGCGTATGTATTTGTATTCTTTGCATGTGGCAGGTCTAAGGTGGTTGAATATCACCGTAATTCTTTTTCAACTTTTCTTGAATCAGTGCTCATACAACACTAGTTGCTCCATGGACAATTTTTGTCTTTTCTCTTGAAGTTTGTTCAACGATTTAATACTTCTGACAACCTGTTTAAGTTCACAATACCAGGCTTTGCAACGTGTTAACCATACAGTATACAATATCTTTTTATTGTCAAACTGCCTGGAATGAAAGAAGCCTGATTTCAAGAATGGGTTAAATAAATTGCGTCGTTAAAATATTTTGTGCATTGTAATAATGTAAATATAATGAAATGTGGTCTTATTCTTTGTGCAGGCAAGTTTAGCTGAAGCACGAAGAAGTCTCACTACTGATGATACAGCAAGCCAACCTGGAAAGGCTGATGTCTCACCTGCACTTCACTTTTATGACTCCGAAGATGCAACTTCCATGGGAACAAGAACTCCAGAGGGAACTCCACCCAAAATTACTCGTCCTTCTAATGTTAAACCTTTAAGAGATGCTAATGGTGTCCAGAGTGCAGTTAGTCATCTTATGAAGGAGTTTGAGCAGAGGAAACAAGTCTTTGAAGATGATGCGCAGTTTGTAATCGAGGTCAAATCAGGGCAGTCAGATATTGAAATTAACCCTGATGGAGAACTCCGGCAACTGAAGGCTCGTTTTGTGGCTTGGAAGAAGGAATACAAACTTAAATTACGCGAGACAAAGGCATCACTTCATAAGCTTGGGAACGCAGAAGGAGATAAAACCAGAAGGAAATGGTGGGGAAAGAGATATGCAAAAGGATCATAGGCTTATATGCTTCTTACATAATTTACTTTCACCTTTGCCCAACCCTGGGAACTTCTCGAAGCATGAAGACACTGCATGATGGTCAAGATATTTGTTAAAACAACTGCTGTACAAGTTCTTGACTAGAGGGGGCAGTCTATGCTGGTAACCGGAGGTGGTTGTTGAAACAAGTGTTGTAGAAGTTCTCAACAGCAGTCCTCTCCCTGCGATAGTTGCTTCATTCTGTTCATGCTTCGCGACGTAGTGGCCTTGTATATTCCTTCTTCTCTTCTCAATGTTGGGTAATCCCATTCATGTTCATAGCTAAAGTGGGTCACTTGTAAGTGGAGGGAGATGTACAGTCGGATGTTCTTGTTGCAGCGTCAAAAGATGTAGATTTTATGGGAGCTTGTGCTCTCAGACTCTTGTTAGAACTCATTATAATACCTGTATATGCAAGCATATCCCTTTTTTTGGAAAGAGGCTTTGGCTCCATGTTGTTCAAACTTCAAAAAATTGATTACCGTGAAAGCCTCCTTTGATCTTTTGGGCTTGCAGCCACATTATGAAGTCTCATGATGCATCCCAGGTGTAACAAGAAACGGACTATGGGCACTACTGAGTCTTAAAAAAGTCCAGCCAATGCTCATCTGTCATTCGTGTTCCCTGTCCATCCAAGTGATATATGATCAGATGTAACTATTTTTTTTTTTCATTAACAGATGCAGTGATGGAGGTCGGAAAGTGGCAATGCCATTTCGACGAGTAATCTCAGAAATGCGGTAAATACTCACAGATGCGATCTCGTTTTTGCTAGCCATGCAAAAATCTTCACCGTCTCTGTTTCTCTATTTCTTTGCAGCAACTATACGATCAGAAGCTAGAAACTTCTGGGCATCAACTTGATGAATACTCGACATCTATCCATCTGTGTATGTGCAGTTAGATGTCATACTTTAGTGATGGGATAACATTTCATTTATGAGTTCATCATCGTCAATTCTTCAGAGATCCCCACCACCTTGCAAGATTCCCTGTCCACCTCTCCACGCCACTTAACGTAGACCGTGCGCTTGTATCGAATTCAGAGAGCCCTGTGTTTCTGGTTGGGTGTTCGGTGGTGGATTTGTTGTAGCTGGTTCGTGAGCTAAGGAATACAGAGTGGCGATCCTTGGCACCAACTGCTTGGTGGAGGAGGCACAGCCTGACGCCGACGGTGTTAGAAATTTATGAGCCGGGTGGAGCAGGGGAAACAACTCTGGTATCAGCGGCAATCAGCAAACAATCCCGTACAACGAAGAAATATGTTTTTTGAGGTGGTCATCTCATCTGGGATACCGTTTCTAAGGAGATAGATGTTCACACAAGAGTCCAGGCAATAATTGTAACACAGGACTCATGACAGCTCTTCTGCGCTATGATTTGACGAGAAACTTTCATGTGAAAGCTACAAAAATGGAGTCTCGTTTGCCTATCATGCTCGCCCATATGATGTTCACAATGCCATCATGCTCCGCGCCTTGTGAAACTCTTGGTTCTGCTATAAAAATGCAAGGCTGGCACCATAGACGATTTAAAATTCGAATTGGCCTCCCATCTCCTCCAACAAGTGGAAAATGGAAGACCAGACCAGCCTCATCCGGTCACCTATAAAAGACTACTCCCACAAAAACCAAGCAGCAGCAACGGCCTCTTCCCCGGGAATCTTCTGCCATGGACTGCTTGTCATAGATTGTAGCATCCTCTGCCATGGCCGTGCCCAGGAAGTCGCCATGGATCTTCTGAGGTGAGAAAACACTCTGTGTGCGATCCGAGACTATGCGAGGGAACGAGAATGTTGGAATGGTCGGAGTTCATGGTAATTAAGACAACTCTTTTGGCAGAGATCAACAACCAGTTCCTTGTGGAAGATAACACGAATGGCTCCGATGTGGTCATCTTCGTCACTGTCTCAAGCCATGTCAATGTTCCCAAAATCCAAAAGAGGACATTGCGGGGTGCGCTTGGCATTTTCTCGTCCTAGAGATCGGACAGGTTGACCACTTCTGGAGGACGAAGACCATCAAAGGGACGCCTTGTACAGAACCCTCGATCAAAAAAGGTTTCTGTTGTTGCTGGATGACTTGTGGGAGAACTTAATTTTTAGAGCTTGAGAAGATTGGAATTCCGTAGCCAAGCATTCAGAATAATGATGGTAAGAAGATTTGTGTTCACCACACGGTCATCAGAGGAGGTGTGTGCGAACATGCATTGTTCATCTGGCCAATGCGAAGGTGGGTTTCCTTGACGATCGAGGAAGAGTCGTAGGAACTGTTTCGTTCGAAGGCGGATGCCAAGGTAGATGTCGACCGCAATCCAGACATACCACTGGCTTAAGGGCTGTGTCAAATGCAAGTAAGGTGGGGGAATGGAGGCAGGCAGTGGCGTGGTTTACAGAATCACCAGATAAGATCCGAGGTTTGGAACATGTTCTCTGTGTTGTAAGATTTAGCTTTGATAAGTTGGAAGATAACATCATACGAGTATGTCTTTTATACTGTTGTCCTTTTCCGGCCCGAGGGCCACAACATTGAGATAGAACGAGTTATTGATTACTGGATAGGAGAGGGCTTTATCGATGTTGATTCCGTGGATTAATTCATGCAGACAGAGGAGACTGCATCATTAGGAAACTCGGAGATTCTTGCCTGCTGGAGAGTGTTAATTAAGAACAGTGATACACAGACGAAGATGCATGGCTTCGCAGTTGGACAAAACAATATGGTTCATCGGGTGGGTGGACAGAACGGACCTGCACGACTTGCAGAGGCATGGCCGGAAGCAAAAGAGGATGTCCATAACACAAAAATGCGTTCTTCGACTGCCATCATCACTAGTAAGTCCAGTGTCCTGGTCTCTTTGTCGATCCTGATTAGTCGCCACTTCACTAACTTGGCTACTCCACCGGTTGAGAAACTGTTCATAACCTAGAAGTTTTTCGAGACTGTTGCGAGCTCTCTTGAGTCCTTAGATTCATCAGGTACAAGTGCGATTGGCTTGTTAGCAGAATATTTGGCATAATCTTTGGGGTATTTACCATTAATATGCAAAATTGTATCATGCAATCTCGCTGAATATAAATAAGCATAAAAGATGTCCCTTTTGTTGCTCCTATGTCCTATCTTAATAGGCGCATTTTATGTCGACTGGGCATGTATGTTGTATTAGTTTTTCTGAGAGTTTTAAGATACTTATACGCATGTTATATTCAGTTAACATGCATCGCAATTCGCAAAGCGTTAGGAGAAATTTTCTTATACTTTTACACGGCAATATCATATTGATCAATGCGACATACTCGGGAGTTGTTTACTAATCGAGCAGACTTTGGCATGACTTCCTTGCAGTATGTAATTTTATTTAGAAAAGCAAAGACATTAAATAGTGCGACAGTTTAATTATAACAAATAGATCATTAATAATCTTCATGAAATATTCATTTTATGAAGGTCTGAGAGAATATTTCAGAGGAAGATGGTAAAGCTTTTAGGAACTTATTTATGTGAGTTCGGTTTTTAAAGAAAAATTCTAAGCTGGAATTTTCCAAAGATGGGTAAAGACAGAGTTGCCAAACGATTCGACCAGCACTACCACAACTTAAGAATTTTTGGAATTATGCTGGCTGCTATTTTTATATGAAATTGAGAGCCAAAAGTAATGTGCAACTAAAAATAAATGAATATACGTGTATCTATTTCTACTTCAAAAAAATAAAAATTTTTTTTTTACTGTTCTTCTGCATTTTCCCTGCCTCTATCCTTTTTCTTCTCTTGGGCATGAGAAATATACGTGCATCTTTCTTTGGATTTGACTGGTGGAAGGTGATTGAGCAATGCCAAGATAATAATAGTTCCTTTTCCACTTTTTGGAAAATCTAATTGGGGGCCGAATAATAGATTAGAAGAAGGGTCGTCGTCGTCAATTTTATCAAAGAAACCCCACAAAAATTTGTCACCCCAAATAGGAGAAAAATATGTAGAAAGAATTACAAGCGCAGAAAGGGTAGTAGTGACTGGGGACAACTTAAGAGCATCAAACTCTTCAAAAGGGATATGGATTTTATGACATGCAACATCTTTCTATCAGGTAAGGTCAGCAGTTTGGGGTCTGACAGAGCTGCTGGCGCTAACCAGAAGAGAAATGCTTACTACTTACAAAAAAGCCAAGCTGGAATCACCGGGGTGCTTTTGATTGGGCCGCGTGTAAAGTGTTCACGTCAGTAGCTCAGCACACATCTCTATTTGGGTGCGCATCTTTCGAGGCTGCCATCATGAAAACCGTCCAGGATAGTGGAAAGTGCTCATGTCAGCAGCTCAGCATAGTGAGAGATATATTTAATTAATTCGAAATGTACTTTTTAGACCGGAAATCAAAATTTTTCATGGAGTCACGAAGTTAGGTTTCTTTCGGTGACAAATAGATTTCTTCTGATAATAAATATGTTGATTCTAGTGACAAATAAATTTCTTCTGGTGACAAATAAGTTGAATCTGGTGACAAATAACTGATTTCGTGTCTTAAGTGATTCACATAGTGTAACGTCGCGCGTTTTCCGGATCCCCGTGGATCCAGGTTAGTGGGTTTGGTGGCCAATGTGAGGCCCATTAGTATTGTGTGTTTCTTATCAGACCCTTACCGGGTTTGGTTTTGGGTCTGTGTTGATGTTCAGCTTGCTGGACACCAGCAGTGTGTTGGCGTCCATCGATGTGGACGTCGAGTCTGTTGAACTTGGCGTCGAGCTTTGTGGACGTCTATCTGTGGCGGTCTGGTTAAACGGCCAAAGGGTTGACGTTAACCTGACATGCTGTTTTTTTATGGCAGACCGAGCCCTGTTCTTTCCTCTCTCTCTCCCTTCTCTTCCCCCACCTTCACCCTTGAGCTTCTTCGCGAGTTCTGGCGGTTGGGGGAGCTCGTGGGAGGCTGCGTGTGCGCGTGGTACGGCAGATCGGGCGGGGAATGATGGATTGGAGCGTGGTGTTCGTGGGACGTTTCTCGGGTTTCGGCGTGATTCGAGGTTCTTCGGGAGTTTATTGCGTTTCTAAGGTAGGGGACGAACCCAGTTAGTTCGATAGAAACATTAAAACATGACTTAACTACTTGAACCAGTATTTTTATTGTATTTTCGGATTAAGTTGCACCATGTGGGGTTAATGGGTGGTTTGAGTAATTTAGTGAACGAAGTATGCTGTGTTGGGTTCTTTTGGGTTCATGCATGTTTAAAGAACCGTTTCAGTATATTTTCTTGTAATTTTAATGGTTGGAAAGTCTATAGAGCTGGATTAGGGTTTCTGCAGGGTTTAAGGCCGGAGAACTTGGCGTCAAGATCGCTTGTCGCCAAGCTCACCATCCGGGATATAGACGGCTAGATCGCTTGCCGTTTACTTCCTTCAAGCGGCAGTCGATGTTGCCGCCAACTTGTGCATGTATCCATGCAGTGGTTACGTAACTCTTCGTTTGTGTGTGCATGGCGATGACCGGTGTGAGTCAGTGCACTTATTATGCTCTGCTCATGTAATGGGCATGTTTTACGTGAATAATGTGTGTTGCACGTAGAGGTTTAAGTATGTGCATGTTGTCCATGTGTTGGACATGTGGTTTACGTGACTGACGTGTGATACACTAACCAGAGTGTATTATACACGTGTTGTCTACGAGGTTTGGATGCCATGTATATGGTTTGTGTGTTCATGGCACATCATATGTTATCATGTTTATTATATGTTAATTATTGTGGTGTTGCGGCGATGAGGTTCAGACATGAACTTAGCCCTGATTCGTTAGAATCTTTTATAGATTATCCTAGATGGATAATTAGTAGAATATAAAGGTGATCATCGTGATTGTGTTTAATGTGACCTTTATTGTCACAAGATGATTATTGATAGGTCAATATGATTGGCTATTGTGATTTATATATATGTTAGTGTGAGTTAGCTTGTAGGTCACCGTGTGACCAATGACAAATTGCGGTGTTATTTTTATATGGTTAGTATGTGTAGTTGTGCAAGTTAGCTTGTCCTAGTCACAAGCTATCTTTAATGGTGATTTGTGTACCGTGATCGGTAACAGAAAGTGTTTGTGTAAGTATCGTGGTTTGTGCTAGCCGAGTGTGGTGGTCCGGCGCCTATCCAGAATGTCTCTCTAGTCGGGTACCCCAGGTTCTTTGTGAGCCAGACACGTGTGTTTGTTGTGCTCGGGGTTTTGTCCTGGTACTTGTGTTGTACCGTTGAGGTCTGTGTCGTCTTCCTGGACACCCTCACTCCTGAGTTTGAGTTGTACGTCCGGCTGAGGGAAAGACGGCAGTGGGACAACGACTTCCAGAGTTTGTTCTTTTGTCGCTTGTAGTGCGCTCGTAGTTGGGGGTACGGACACCAGTAGACGTCACTGGTCCCCAGCTAGTCCTGTTTTCCAGTGCCTCACTTTAGAGTGCTCCGGCCAGAGACTCTAGAGGTGCCAGGCATGGGCCTGTAGCTGTGTGTCTGCAGGTGTGGTGTTGGTTGGTCTCCACAGTTGTTGACTTCTTCCTTGTGGAGCGGCAGTTGGACCTTTCGTCCGTGACTGCGAGGCTGAGAGGTTGTTCTTGTGTTGTGTTGTCGGTTGGATACTGGCCTGATCAGCCAGTAGTCCGTTCCCGTGGGTGGCGTCGTTCTTTCTGACTCGTGCTTACTTAGCTCCAGTTGTGGATATGATGTCGTCGTTCCTTCCGACTTGTGCTTTGCTATTCGTCATGGTTCGTGAGTTTGTGACTCGTGGTCGAGGTTTGACCAGTTCGAGGTGTGCCCTGGTGTAGGCACAGTTGTGGTTGAGTTATGGTTTGTGTGACTCGTCGATTAAGGTTTCACCTGTAATGTTGTGTCTAAGTGAAGGCACAATATAATCGTGGTTCAGTGTGGTGTTATCACCTACTTGTACCCTTGTTCGGGTGTTTGTGTTGTGGTACCTCAGAGTAGCAGGTGCCTATATCCTTCGTGGGTTACTTGTAGTTTTGTGGTGGTACATGAGTACCACCTTTCCGGGTACTTATGTGTTGTGGAGGTCTTGTGGTTTGACGTGCCATTTGTTGTATCCTAATTGCTTAAGTAGATCTTGTTTATAAGATTATTGTGGATTAGTGTAATATTAATTATGTTACCTTTGTGGGTAATTGCCGATGAGGCTTGTGGCCTAGGCATATTGTGGTTTAGTAGAGCTGTGCTCCGTGGAGGCCGTATGAAGACCTTCTACTTGTTGAGTTTTACTCTTCTTAGGTATGATTCCAATTATAGTTTTAGTGTATTGTGGATTGGCTTCGTAGTAGCTAGTCCTATTGCCTCGAGTATAATTTCTGACGTAGTGAGGTTTGGAGTATAAAGGACCAGCTCTTTGTTAGCAGTCCTGTTACTCAAGTGTTTGAGGTTTGCCTGTGAAGCTTGCAGCCTGGGCAGTGTCTAGCCTGTGTGGCTTATAGCTTAGGCATCCAGCTGTTGTAATAATGTGCCAGTGAGACTGTGGTTTAGGCACTTTAGTAGTTGGGCTGACTAATGATGTTATGTAGTCCTGTATGTTTATTATCATAAGCATGTTTAATTGTTATTTATTGAAATGATGTGAGCATGAAATGGTTTGGCTATGTTGTTGCCAGTGAGACCATTGGGGTTGAGGTGTTCGTGATTACAGTGTTGTTTGGGTAGCCCCTACTGAGCCAGTGACTTGTTGAGGCTCACTCCCCTACAGTTCTTTTCAGGGCTTGCCGTGAGTTGGCTTGCAGCGGTGTTGTGACAGACTTGTACCACCAGCAGTAGTGTACTAGTTAGTGTTGTGTGAGCTTGTGCTCCCTCGGGGTATGCCCCAGGTAGTGTACTCTTCTCTTTTAATTGGACATGTATTAATGTAATGGGACAGTTGTACAAATTTGTGAATAGATAGAGACACATGTACTTCTTGTGTCTATATTCTTGTGGTTTATCTTTTTATACTCTTACTGGACTCGTGTGTGAGATATCCCTTGCGACACTTCGGTGCGTTCGCGGGAGGCGGATCTGGATATGGAGCCTTAATGGGATAAATACCCCGGTCGTTACATATAGAGTCACGAATTATAGTGACAAATAAGTTGAATCTGGTGACAAATATGCTGATTCTAGTGACAGATAGGTCACCCCTGATGACAAATAGCTGACTTCATGTCTTAAGTGATTCAGTGACAAATAGATTGATTCAGTGACAAATAGGTTGATTCCAGTGACAAATAGGTCACTCCTGCTGATAAATAGCTGACTTCATGTCTTAAGTGATTCAATGACAAATATATTGATTCCAGTGACAAATAGGTTGATTCTAGTGATAAATAGGTCATCCTAATGACAAATAGCTGACTTCATATCTTAAGTGATTCAGTGATAAAATGATTGATTCCAGTGACAAATAGGTTGATTCCAGTGACAAATAAGTTACCCTTGGTGACAAATAGATGACTTCATGTCTTAAGTGATTCAGTGACAAATATGGTGATTTCAGTGACAAATAAGTTGATTTCAGTGATAAATAAGTTGATTCCAGTGACAAATAGGTCACTCCTGATGACAAATAGTTGACTTCGTGTCTTAAGTGATTCAGTGACAAATAGATTGATTCTAGTGACAAATATGTCACTCCTGGTGACAAATAAGTTGATTTCTGGTGACAAATAAGTCGATCATCATTTTTGTCCTATAATGAATTAATGATGGCAGGCGGTTTCATGATGCCGGACTCGAGAAGACGCTGCGTGCAGGTGATGTGTGCTGGCCTGTTGACGGGAGCTCTTTGTTCTAAACTTTCACGTGGCCCAATAAAATACTCTCGGTGATTCCAACTTGACTTTTTTGTACGTTCAAACGTGCAGCTAGCATTTCTCGACCAAGAATAGATTAAGCAAGTTTCCATGACAAGCTGACTCATGAAAACATTGAATCAGTATTCATTTGAAGTGTTTGTTTTCTTGTACTCCTTTGTTCCTCCCCATCCAGCAATCTGTCTTTACTGTTAAATGCTAATTATATGTCCATGATCTTGGAAAATATTATTACCTAGTGGAGTTACAGACACAATGGAGTGGAGATCTCATATGCAACGCTGTGGGGGCCGTCTCATTATATCTGAGATGGATTACTCAATGAGTAAGAAAAGAAATATTATCTGTCCAGAAAAAAAAACCACAATATATTTTTTTCATTCATTCCTAGTGCCCTTTTTTTTTCTACTCTTATCCCGTGCTCATTTTGTATAGGCTTTCAGTTTAATATTTCTATGAGAATGGTGAGGCTCACCAACACCTCATCTGATGCCACTGTCCAAGGAATGGGTGCTGCCCCTATGATCTCTGCTATAAATGTTCGGGTGGTGCCCGCCGTTGGTGCTTGGGTAGGACTTGAGTGCGTAGCTGAGGATGTGGGATTCCCTCACCCATAGTAGAATTTAATTTAGCGGCTCTTTTCGACAGACGTGAACGCAAATAAAAAATATATTTGTTGTACTTATCCTTTCTTTTCCTAAAGAATAATTTCTCTTTTTTGTTTGGACCTAATTGATATCATTTTCTTCAATTGATTGTATCTTTATACATGTTTATCATTTATATTAACTATAAATATCAAAATAGATTTGAAGGGAAATAAATGTCCTAATAATAACACATGAGAAAAAGGCCTATTTTTTAGTGTTAATCTTAAGTATTTTATTAATACTAAGTATTTAGTCTTGACAGCGCCTCGCTGTTCTCTCTCGGGGGAAAAGGAAAATTCATTCTTTTCTTGCTTATGAGAATGAACTTCTCGGTATCTGGAGAAGAAGTTATTGTATCTGTAGAAGTTATTAAATCATTCCTGATTGAATGTGAATATAATTTTGTGATTTTCCTGCATTCTATGATTTACCGAGCGCATCTCCTTAGTTTGAATACGAAGACGAACTCATAAACCCGAACTCCCTATCTCGTTTGAGAACTGAAACTCTCACTCGACATTCTTTCTTCCTCAGCTTGCTTGCCATTCTGAAACCAAGTGAATTTATTTTTTGTCCCATGTTATTCTATTATTTTGCCATCCATATGTTATTTTTAAATATGAATCTAAATCTTAGACTCGTATTTAGATTTTTTTTAGATTTATCCTTCAATACAATTGTTATATGACAAGTAAGTCGTTTTATTAGATAACTGAAGACTTGGATAGTAAAAAAAAAAGTGGGATGCTGTATTTTCAAGATTGGATTTCATATTCGAATGAACCTTGTAATTGTAAGAAAGTGGGTTTTTTTAGCTACTATCGGATAATAATTTGTTTTCAAAATTGATAAAGTTGGGATGTGGATGCTGAGGTGATAAGTGGGGAGGAAATGGTGCAGCGGGTTAGGGAGGTTTTTTTTTTTTGGTTGGATAGCCTAATGGTTAAAGACCACTAGCCAACAACGTTAAATCTAGTGCCGCCAGGGTTCAAACTTTGGCAACGCCCCACTGACCCAACAGATGTCTCATAGCACTAGTGTGCAGGACTGCAAGAGTCGATAGCAACCACAACAAAATGGTTTGAGGAGCTCATTGGGAAGCGGAATAGTTGAGCACGGTGTTTCGCCGCATAAATAACGAAACTTAATGAAATAAAAATTTTAATATAAAAAAATTATAAGGGGTGATTGAAAACTAGAAAAAAATCTGAAAAAATTGGGAGAAGCCTAGTTGAATGTGCCTCAAGAAATTTTTTTTGACTCAAATCATAATTTAGATAAGATGAAAAAAAGTAAAAAAAGTATGGTGGAAATACGTGCACAAAGAAGGAAAGAAAAAATAATTAAGAATCTTTGTCAGAGAGAGTAATTTATTTTTTAATCCTTGTTATAATATCAGAAAATGTAAAGTTTTTATCTTTTTGTGTGATTTAATTTTTAATATCTACTTTTAGCTTTTGAATATTTATGAGTCTCGAATGATGATTTCTGTCTTTTCAGCGCCAATCTCCTTTTTAAATTTTGTTCAGTTGGCACCAATATTTTTTATGCAATTTTTGTCCTTTTAATATAGTCTCTTTTTATACAATACTATATTTGAGTTATACGTCATATTCAGTTACAATATATGCAATGTTGAGTTACAATATACGTGATACTCAATTACAATATACATTATGTTGAGTTACAATATATGTATTATGTTGAATTACAATATATGTAATATTCAGTAACAAAACAATATACGTTATATTGAGTTACAATATATATTATGTTGAATTACAATATATATTATACCCAGTTACAATATATGTTGTAATCAATATTGTAATTGAACATAACATATAATATAATCGGGATAACATGTATTGTAACTGAGTATAACATATACTAAACATATTGTACTAAAACTGAATATAACATATACTGTAACTCAACATAACGTATATTGTAATTCAGTATCACGACGGTAATTGAGTATCATGTATATTGTAACTTAATTACGGTACTATATAAAAAGAGATTGACACCAAATGAATAAAATTAAAAAAGAGATTGATGACAAAAAGATAGAAATCGTCATTCGAAGTTCATAAAAAAAAACCGACCAAAAAAAAAAAGTTCATAAAATGTTGAAAATAAAAAGGAAGGACTATAAATAAGTCACACACACCAGGGTGGACTTACCGCCGCGTACCGCTGCGGTACGTTCGACCCGTACCGTGCCTAGACTTTTGCGAGCCCAGGCACGGTCGGGTCACCCCCGGGTCACCCCAATGGGGTGACCCGGTGTGTGCCGCTGCGGCATGCAGCGGTTCGATCCGGTATGGACCGGTCCGTTTGTTAATTTTTTCCCCATATTTCTCTCGTATCCGGTGTACTTAAGTGATTTAAATAGTGTCCAATTAAGATGAAATTTTAAACATAAATTAATTAAGAGATGATACAAATTATAATAATTTAGTTAATTTTTTAAATTATTTTTTATCAAGTAAAAAATTGTCTAAAAAATCATTAGATTAACTTAATCTCAACATCTAAGGGATATAATGATGTCTAATTGAGATGAAATTTCAAACATAAGTTAATAATAGATGATACAAATTATAATAATTTAGTTTAATTTTTTAAATTAATTTTTGTCAAGTAAAAATTATCTCAAAAATCATTACGTCGACTTAATCTCAACATCTATGTATCAATAATCATGATATTTATATTTTTAGAATCAATATATTTTTCTAGTAATTATGATGACTTCAGATTTGATTTTATTTTCGAAACCAAATATCATCCGTTGAAATACATAAATGGTTCGCTGTACCGCGACAAATCCTGTGTGCACTTAAGAGATCTAAATGATGTCTAATTGAGATGAAATTTCAAACATAAACTAATTAAGAGATGATACAAATTATAGTAATTATAGTTTAATTTTTTAAATTAATTTTTGTCAAGTAAAAATTATCTAAAAAATCATTAGGTCAACTTAATCTAATATCTATGCATCAATAACTCATGATATTTTTATTTTTAGATTAGTACATTTTCTAGTAATTATGATGATTTCAGATTTGACTTATTTTTGAAACCAAATATCGTTTCGTTGAAGTGCACAGAGGGTTCGCTGTACCGCGACCAATTTTGTGCACTTCAGAGGTCTAAATGATGTCTAATTGAGATAAAATTTTAAACATAAACTAATTAAGAGATGATACAAATTATAGTAATTATAGTTTAATTTTTTAAACTAATTTTTTATCAAGTAAAAATTATGTCAAAAATCATTAGGTCGACTTAATCTCAACATCTATGCATCAATAATTTTGATATTTTATATTTTTAAATTTAGTATATTTTTCTAGTAATTATGATGATTTCAAGTTTAATTTTATTTTGGAACCGAATGTTGTCTGTTGAAGTGCACGCAATCAAAGATAGTACCAGAATTATATAATAATATAAAAATATTTTAAAATTAAAGATAATTATATTTTATATAATGATAATATTTTACGTATAATTTACTATCTCTTTTAATTTTTTAGTGTCATATTATATTTTATTATACTTTTAAGACGTTACAGTTTTGTTTCTGTTTCGAATTCTTAGTGTTGATCTAATGGAATACATTGGTCATATCATGAACAACTTTCATGAAGAGTCTAAAGATTAGATCACCTTCATTCAGGTTGTAGAGATGCTGCACTTATTGCTAGTTTTTGGATCGCAATATGAGAGAGAAGGTCAAGAATAATCCACTGTATCTTTAAGCACAGATATTCATTTGATGTGATTTTAGTTGGAATTCATAGAAAAAGTCGTGGGGACACCTTTCATGAAGAAGTTTCGAAGAGATATATCATTTGAGATGTGGAAGGTATGATAATCATGTATATGTAAATCATGATATGAGAGAGAATGTGAAGAATAATCTACTATAACTTTAAACATAGACCATCATTGAGGTGATTCCACTTTGAAGATGAAGCTGAAAAAGAATATAAAACAACTTTGATGAAGATCTCGTGAGCATATAAGCCCCTTTTTAGATTGTAGAAGGCGTGATATCCTTGATAGTTTTGGAGAATATGAGAGAGTAAGGGGAGAGAGAAATGATATATGTATGAGAAGAGATGAAAAATCTATCTTGAGTTTGGATGAAGAGTTTTTTTTTGAAGTTTGTTCATTTTAAATGTTAACCAAATCACAAAATAAAAAAATAAATTAAACAAGTTATTTTTCTATCGTACCTCAGCGGTATGGATCTTTCTACGGAGAATGCGGTACGGTCGATCCGAACGGTACGGCGAATCTTGACACACAAAAAAAAAAACTTTGCAATTTGTGATATTTTGTCTTTTAAGTCCCTATATCCGACAAGGGTTCTAAGTAATTTTCCCATAAAGAAACAAGTTGGTTTTCTTTTAGAGCGGCATCACTGCAGCTCTGGACTCTGGGAGGACAGCCGCCGCGTTTGCCGCACGCGGCGGATTCCCCGCACAAGAAACCGTTCCAGTTTCTTTATTATTCCCCGCACATGAAACCGTTCAATTTCTTCTTTCTCTGCGAATTAAACTCGAGCTGTTTCTTCCTTTTGCTGGTTAGGGCATTGACTACAAATGAAACACCATTATTTAAACACAACTCACAATATTATTTATGAAAGACACTTCTTAATAAGCAAGTAAATAAGTATCTAATTAGAGGACTCTGGTTGGATCGATCGGTTAGAACTCTTGTTTAAAAATAGGAGGTCTTGAGTTCGATTTTTGGGGGGCTGATTTACATGCAATCTTCGAGATGTATAGATTCGAAATTTTTTCGATCAAGTGAGATAAGGACAATACGGGTACACGGAAAATAAGAGCTGCCAAATCCTAATCTTGAAGTTCACGAATACTATTATCTGAGTTGCCAAGTTCTGATCTTGAAGTTCACGAATGCTAATCTCTGAGCCCACAAAATCACACGAGCTAGAGTTTCCTCGTTATAAAAAAAAAAAAAAATCCAATTGTACCAAAAAAAAAAAGTATCCAATTGTACCAATAAATTTAACAAATACAAGCCCAAAAGAATTAACCTTCATAACGTGGGTTCGGCATATGCGTTGTCTTTGTGGAGTTTTGTCTCTTCAATCTTCTTCATCCCCCACCATGATCACCATGGACCTCTTTCTCTCTCCCTCCCCCTATACGTTGTGAAAGACATCACTCACCGGACTTGCTTCGGCTCTCCGGGATCCCCCCAAGAACCTGCCGGCCTTCTCCATCAACAAATTAAACCCGATCGAGGTAGTTGTCATACATACACCATGGACCTGATTATAGACCCCATAACCTCTTGCTTCAGGGCCATGTTCGAAGGTTCCCTCCGCTACCTCCGGAATCTGGCCACCGACCGTCTTGTCAATCTCCTAAATCTGGAGGAGAACGCCGAGACCTTGGACAGAGAGATGAAGGTGGTGTTGCAGACGAGAGACGACCTGATGATCAAGATCCGGAACCTGGAGCGAAAGCCAAGGATGAAGCGCACCCACCGGGCTCAAGGATGGCTGGACAGCGTTCAGGCCCTCCACGACAAGCTACGCCCCCTCCAAGACTCCTTAGCGAGGAGGTCCACGGTGCCCGAGAGGTGCTCCTGCGGCTCCCTCCATTCCGACTGCGTCCTCGGTGGGGAGGTCGTGCTCCTGTTGAAGCGACTCCGCGAGATACAGGAGCAGAGGGGTGGCCTTGACGGCCAGCTGGTTGATGAGGCGCCTCCCGACCCAGTTGTGCCAATCCCATGCAAGTCGACATGGATTGTGGGAGGGGAGAGGACGCTGTCCGCCATAACAGGCTACATCGGAGACGAGCGTGTGGGGATCATCGGGATTTATGGCATGGGCGGGATCGGCAAGACGACGTTCTTGGCGGAGATCAACAACCAGTTCCTCGCAGAGGGCAGGAGTACCGATGACTTCGATGTGGTAATTTTTGTCACCGTATCGAAAGAGGTGAGCGTGCCCAAGATCCAAGAGGACATTAGTCTTCGGCTGGGTTACTCTCGCCTTGATGATGGGACGGGCTGCCGACTTCCGGAGAACAGGGATGACCGCAGGGACACACTGTTCAGGGCTCTGGTTCAGAGGAAATTCTTAATACTGCTGGATGACCTCTGGAAAAAGTTGGACTTGGAGAGTATTGGGATCCCACGTCCAAATACACTGATCAAGGATGGGAGTCAGAAGATTGTGTTCACCACCCGGTTCGAGGAGGTCTGTGCAGACATGGATGCCCAACGGTCCAAGGTCAGGGTAGATTTCCTAGACGAGAGAGAGTCGTGGGAGCTCTTTTGTTCGAAGATGGATCCCAGAGTAGATCTGGAGAATAATCTACAGATACAGCCACTTGCCAAGCAGGTCGTAGGCAAGTGTGGAGGCCTTCCGCTTGCCTTATTACCATGGGAAGGGCCATGTCCAATGCAACAGGTGTAGGTGAATGGAACCAGGCGAAGCTGAAGCTCGGAGAATCTCCAAATAAGCTTCGAGGTATGGAAGAAGATGTTCTTTCCATTTTGAGGTTCACTTTAGAAAAATTGGAAGATAAGATCACTATCCAGTGTCTGCTGTATTGTTCTATCTTTCCTGAGGATTACCATTTTGAGATAAAACGACTTGTAGATTACTGGGTGGGCGAAGGGTTCTTAGATGATGAGGTCCCTGACTCAGGCAGCCTTCTTGAGGCAAGGGACAAAGGGGAAAGCATCATTAGGAAGCTTAGGGATGCTTGCTTGTTAGAGAGTGGTGAGGACGAGGATGCAAAGGTGAAGATGCATGATGTTGTTCGTGAGATGTCGATATGGCTCACTGGTGGAGACTTTGATGGGGATCAAAGATTCATCGTGTGTGGGGAGAGAGGGTTGACACGACTCGAAGAGGTTAGAATGTGGACGGATGCGAAGAGGATATCAATAATGCAGGAGGACGTCCTTGGGTTGCCATCACCTAATTCTGAATGCCCAAATCTCTTAACTATTCTGATAAGCAGTAAATTTCCTGATCTGCACCAGAGGTTGTCTCTTCCTCCGAGTTTATTCGAGTCCATGCCAGCCCTTCGTGTCCTTGATCTATCAGGTACCAGCATAGAAAAGCTTCCAGGCACGGTTGGCTTGTTAGTGGAGTTGCGGTATCTAAACTTATCACTGACAAGTCTCAAAGAACTGCCAAAGGAACTGGGTAAACTGGTGAAATTAAGGAAACTGGACCTCAGGTTCACTGTTGAGCTTTTGAAGATTCCTCAAGAAGCAATTCTCACACTGACAAGGCTGCAGACGCTGGACCTTCGTGACAGTGGTTACAGGTGGGATGCTGGTGAAGGTGTCATGATCACCTACAAAGATCTGGAAAGGCATTTGGGCCGACTGGAGGAGCTATCAGTGATGATCCGTTCTCTTCCTTGCCTGGTTAAGGTGTCCTACTCTCGAAGGTTGCAAGAATGCACGAGAGAGGTTAAATTCCAGAGGATAGCAAATCTAATAATGGACCACTTAACCGAAACTCTGGATAGATTGGACCACCTAGAAATTCTTTGCATTGAGGAATGCCCTGAACTGCAGATGCTGAAGGTGGATTGCGACAGACAACTTAGATGCCTCAAGGAGTTATCACTCTGTGGCCTTGGCAAACTGGAAGATGTGATGGGAGTGATGAAGTCCACCCAAAGAAGGGGTGTTGGTAGCAGCGCCCTTTACCCTCCTCTTTTCCCATTGCTCCGTGAATTAGAGATTACGAGCTGTCACCGACTGAGCAACTTGAGATGGGCTGGGCTGCTACCTTACCTCGAGGTGCTAAATTTGAGCAGGTGTAATGGGATGGAGGAACTGCTGCAGAACGGTGGTGGGCAAGGTGATGATGACAGCCATGCCTCTTCCTTCCCCAAGCTCAGGAAGATGGTTCTCCGGTACTTGCCAGCATTAAGGAGCATAAGCAAGAGGGCTCTACTCTTCCCTTCCCTAAAAGTGCTTTGGGTAACATGTTGTCCACAGTTGAAGAGGCTCCCAGTTGGAGCCGACGGCCATGATCAGAAGATCAGAAAGATTGAAGCCGAAGCAAAGTGGTGGGATGCGTTGGAATGGGACGACTACGACGACAGTGGGGTCAGCCGCACCAAGGCCGCACTTGCTCCTTTCTTTGAACCACTACCCCAATCAGAACCAGGACCAGAACCATCTACATCAAAGACGAAAGTCGATTGATGTCCCTGAATAATATGACGGTGTTCCTCTCCTTTCTGTGTCTCTGATGTGTATTATTTCAGAAATCCTCCGTTTTTTTTCTTCTAGAATTCTAAGGAAAAGGATTCTATTTCTTGTACTGATCTCAATTTGTAGCTTTCTGTTTATTGAAGTTGGCGTTTCACCCTTCCATGTCATCCGATGAATTATGAAACTTCATCACTAAAGAGTTTTAACGACCACGCAATTTGTATCTAACTAGAGAGAGAAATGCTAACCTCCGTCCATGATGGAATTGGTTTTGGGTGGTGCATGATCTTCATAAAATAATATTAAATATTTTTCATCTCTCATAAAGTGATTTTATTTTATTTAATAAATTCTTTCTTTCACTTAAATTTTAAATATTTTTTAGCTCTTATAAAGTAAATTTATTTTAATTAATAAATTATTTATTTCATTTAGTAATTTATTAAGTAAAATAAATAATTTGATAAGGAAAACAAATAATTTGTCAAGTAAAATAAATTAATTTTATAAGAAAAAAAATATTTAATATTATTTTACAGTGAAACTTATACATCATCTACAAAGATCAATTTTACCTTGTTAGGGTTTAGGGTTTAAGATAAGTATTTCTTGACAATAGAATGGTAACCGAACAGTACTTATGGTTCCCAAAGGTTTTATTTTGTTGTAAAAGCCACTCTTAATCGTATAGATTCTCTAAACTTCGTAATACCATCGTAGCAAAGAAAATGTTCTTACTCCGCGACAGGCAGATAAGTTCCACCTTCTTCAATGTCGGACATATAATTCAGGTCATATATATATTTAAAAGAGGGATTTTTAATGTTCGACACCTGAAGTGTTTTATAATTAGCATTCAGTCCTCGCAATAAATCTATTTAGGAAAGAATTCAGGGATCCAGCGCCATCACAATTCGTTATTTGATTTTTATTCCACATTATTAATTCCCCTTTTGAATGGTTACTTTTACTATAAACGAAATTCCAATCAAATCTGATATAGAAACGCACACATCGTATGACACCATAATCATAAGTGTTAAACAATATATGATTTTGAATCCATGTTTAGTTTACTAAAAGTGAAAAAGATGCTTAAGGTAAGAATAGTGGCGATTCCCAGAAGCCAAAATTGACTAATTCAGATCAAGATGGGCCGATCCTGATCTGAGGGTACTTCCCTTATTTACTCAAAATCTAGGTCGAATTGGCAAAAATTGGGTAGAAATGGCCTGGATTGTTTCGGATCAGTCGATTCTGCCGTACAATTTTTAAATTTATGTATTAATTATTATTTGTATTAAATGTACATGAATTTCATATTTATTTATACATACATGCATTAACTATATGCACATATATATGTATTAAATATACATGTGCTTGTTATTATATTTACATTAATATTTGATTGTATGTTCATTAACATACAAACACATTAATCTATGATTGATATACATATTAATTATGTCTATACATTAATATGATTTGCATATATGTACATATTGTTATTATATTTTGATTAATATATGATTCTATGTACATTGAGACACACAAACACATTAATATATATATATATATATAATCGATATATATTAACTATTAATATTTGTACATTAACTATATATATGTGCATGTTGTTATTATATTTACATTAACATATGATTGTATGTTCATTAACACACCCATACATTATTATATGGTTGATATACATATTAATTATGCTTATAGATAAATATATGCACATTAATATATGATTATATGATTGATACACATGTTAATTATGTTTATACATTAATATATGTATAGATATGTGCATATTGTTATTATATTTACATTAATACATTATTCTTTGTACATTAACACATATACATATTAATATGTTTGATATATATACTAATTATGTTTATATATTAGTATATGTACAGTAAAATATGCAAATATTGAAGACATATTTTTCCCTTTTCCCCTATTTTTCTACTTTTTTTTCTATTTTTTTAAATAAATCTATTTTTTAATCTGGCCGATCCTAGATTGGCCAGAATTCTCGAGGATCAACCAGATTGCTGATCTGATCCGCATCCTTCCTTCCTTGTGACAATTAAATCATATGTCTTTCAAGTGGATAATAACATTTTGGTTACCAGTAGCAATAGAATTAATGCCCTCTCATGTTGGGTTTGAAGAGGGGAATTTCGACGTTCTAACCTAAATTGTAAGGCCCAATCATCCAACTCGGCCTGATAGATGATAGTCTAATTATCAAACGGGACTCGCCTGGCAAAAGCC
>CM024762.1:135512727-135559770 GCA_014218235.1 Colocasia esculenta | reverse complement strand
TCGAGGATGGAATCGATAAAGTTGATTGTCATTGGCCTGAGGAAGAAGCCAGTCACCTTCTCCAACGAAGACCTTGAGGGGGTCCAGACCCCTCATGATGGTGCTCTTGTAATCTTAATGATCATAAATCGCTATAATATAAAGAGGGTCCTTGTAGAAAAGGAGAGTGTGTCAGATGTTCTGTCGTACGATTATTTCCTCAAGATGGGTGAGAACCCCTTAAACTTGTGTACGACCTACCAAGGGCTAGTGAACAAAATATTGGAAGGACAACATGGAAGTGTACATCGACGACATGTTGATGAAATCTCTTTAGGCCAAGGACCACTTCATGGACCTAACCAAGACGTTCAACACCCTTTCAAGGTACAACATAAAGCTAAACCTTTATAAATGTACTTTTGGAGTCTAGTCTGGCAAATTCTAAGCCATCGTGGAGATGTAGTGTCTGCAAAGAGTCAAGGACATCCAATGTCTTGCTAGTGCAGTCACCTACTTCATGTCCTTGGCAGTGGAGCACTATTTACCTTTTTTTAGGCTGCTGAGGGGGCCCAAATCTAACTTGCCAATCATATTGTGGAATGAGGAATGCTAGAAGGTCTTCGCAAAGTTGAAGGAATGCCTTTTGTTATCGCCAAGACTATCGAAAATGGTCTCAAGAGAGGCACGCAACCTATATATCTCATTACACTTTCGACGGTTAGCTCTGTCCTAGTTCGAGAAGACATGTATGTACAAAGACCAGTATACTACGTTAGCAAAGTACTCCTAGATGTTAAGAGAAAGTACCATGCAACTGACAAGGTCTTGCTGGTGGTAGTTATCTCAACAAGGCGTCTCAAGCCATACTTTTAGCCGCATCGCATTATCGTCCACATTGACAAATCTTTGCGGCAAGTCCTGATTAACCCTGAGGCTTTCAATCAGTTCATGAAGTGGGCCATGGCCTTGGGGGCCTTTGACATCTCTTATCGCCCCTAGTCTGCCATCAAGTGTCCAACCCCCGTCGACTTCATCGTGAGTGTAGAGCTGCACAAGAAGAGGATACTCTAACAGAGTCTAAAGACCCGACTTGAGAACTCTTCATTGACGGCTCACCATGCTTAGTTAGAAGCGGCGCAAGCATCATTTTATGCTCACATGAAGGGATTGAGTTGTAGTATGCTATGAAGTTTCAAATTGTTGTCTCTAGCAACACTTCAGAATATGAGGTGCTTATCTCAAGGACATGCGTGACCAAATAATTTGGAGCAATATGGGTCAAGATCTTCATCAACTGTCGAGTGGTAGTCAACCGGTTCAATAACAACTATATATATGAACTCTGAGAACCCCAAATAAGTAACTCTGCTTGGCTCTCACTCTCTCTCACACTCTCACACACACACACATATATATATATATACATATATTTGTTTATAGAAAATAAGAACCAATCCAACTTTTAACATCCAATCGTCATTGGATAGTGGAATTAAAAAAGGAAACAAAAACAATAAACACCCTAGATCCTCAGAAGTGGATGGCTGGGCCTGGGTCCTGCACTCCTCATTTTCTTCGTGTCCTGTAAGTATTTCCTTTTCCCGTTTGTTTTATCCTCCTTGGTCATAAAATATAAAGAGAAAACATTATTGGGTGCATGTGCCTTGGGGGCATCCGCCCTTCCCAGACGGAGGACGAGGAGTAAGTCTTTCTCAAATATTAAACTTGAGAAACACTTGATGCACTCCACTATTGATGTAAATTTGGTGGAGGGCAAGTGGTATACATCTCCACCTTTGGTGTGTGGTTTGCACCAACGGTGGAGTGCACCAATTATTTTTCATTAACTTCACAAGTGACGTCATCCTCGCTTCCTCCACCTCCATATTACTTCTTTCTTCGCCCTTTTATTGTCTTTTGTGGCGACGACAGCAAAGATAGAGATGTGGTATCGCCCACTTGTCCACGGCAATCTCTTTCCTAGAGTTCGTTTCTCAACTCTGCTTTCTCGGAAACCACGGGTCCACGGGCACAGCCTTTAATTTATAGGGCTTAATTATTCCATGAGGTGCCTCCTTAATTGACTCTCTAGTTATTGGGATACCCCCCCAAAAAAAATAAATAATAAACATCCCTACACGGCCCGTTTCATCCAAAGTCAGACCCACTTCATACATCATGAGCTGTTTGGATTTCAATAACAAAGAGGTTGGTGATGTGAACAACGCGCGGCAATCCAGCTTGGAGCTTCATCTGGAAGTTTCTTCCTCCCCTGAAATGGATGCCTTCCCTTTCCCTTGGTATATGATTCCCACCCTTCTGAACCCACTGTAACAGAGAAGCTGTGTGTGAGGACATCACACAACTTGTTCAGTTGTTTGAGGTCGCTAGGATCTGATATCCGAGAATTAACCTGCCCATCTCCCCTGCCGAGATCAGCCTGCTCGCCCTCTCCATCAACACGTTAAGCCCGGCCACACCTTCAACCTCCTCTGTCCTAGAACTGTCACCCCCCAGCTACCAGTAGCTAGCTTGGCCTTCTCCATCCACTAAGCCACACCCTGTTATAACTTCCTCCCGGCCTTAAGGTGTGTCATACATAACACCATGGACCTGATTGTTGATTCCATAACCTCCTGCTTGAAGGGCATGCTTGAAAGCTCCCTCGGCTGCCTGCGGAATCTGGCGGCTGAACGCGTCGTCAATCTCCTAAACCTGGAGGAGAACGCCGACACCTTGGACAGGGAGATGGAGGTGGTGTTGCAGACGAGAGATGACCTGATTACCAAGATCCTGAGCCTGGAGCTGAAGCCAAGGATGAAGCGCTCTCACCGGGCTAAAGAATGGCTGGAGAGCGTTCAGGCCCTCGAAGAGAAGGCACGCGCCCTCCGAGACCCCTTAGCTAGGAGGTCGACAGTCCCCGAGAGGTGCTCCTGTGACTCCCTCCATTCCGACTGGGTGCTCGGGGAGGAGGTCGCGGTTTTGTTAAAGCGCCTTGTCGAGATTAAGGCGCAGAGGGGTGAGCTCGACCTCCAGCTGGTAGACGAGGCACCTCCCGACCCGGTTGTGCCAATCCCGCGCATGTCACCATGGGTTGTGGGAGGGGAGAAGACACTCTCCGCAATCAGAGGCTACATTAGAGACGAGAGTGTGGGGATCATTGGGATCTATGGCATGGGAGGGATTGGCAAGACGACACTCTTGGCGGAGATCAACAACCAGTTCCTTGCAGAGGGCAAAACCGATGACTTCGATGCGGTAATCTTCGTCACCATATCGAAAGAAGTGAACATATCCAAAATCCAAGAACACATTAGTCTTCGCCTGGGTCTCTCCTTCGATGAGGATGAGGATGAGGCGGGTTGGCCACTTCCGGGGAACAGAGATGACCGCAGGGACACACTGATGAAGGCTCTTGGTCAGAGGAAATTCTTACTACTGCTGGATGATCTCTGGAGAAAGTTGGACTTGGAGAGTATTGGGATCCCCCTTCCAGATACTCTGAACATGCGCAGTGATCAAAAGATCGTGTTCACCACACGGTTCGAGGAGGTCTGCGTAGACATGGGCGCGCAACGGTCCAAGGTCAGGGTAGATTTGCTAGACGAGAAAGACTCGTGGGAACTGTTCTCTTCGAAGCTGGACACGAGAGTGGATCTGGACAACGATCTCGAAATAAAGCCACTTGCCAAGCAGGTCGTAGGAAAATGCGGTGGTCTTCCCCTTGCCTTAATTACCGTGGGAAAGGCCATGTCAAATGCAACAGGTGCAGGTGAATGGAGGCAGGCGGTGCTGAAGCTCGGAGAATCTCCAAATAAGCTTCGAGGTATGGAAGATGTCCTAACCATTTTGAGATTCACTTTAGAAAAACTGGAAGATAAAATCTCCGTGCAATGTCTGCTATATTGTTCAATCTTTCCTGAGGATCACAATTTTGAGATAGATCAACTTGTAGATTACTGGATAGGTGAAGGTTTCCTAGATGCTCAAGTCCCTGAGTCAGGTAGCCTTCTTGAGGCAAGAGAGAAAGGAGAAAGCATCATTAGGAGGCTTAGGGATGCTTGCTTGTTAGAGAGCGGTGAGGACGAGGATGAGGTGAAGATGCATGATGTTGTCCGTGAGATGGCACTGTGGCTAACCAGTCAAGAGTTGGGTAGGGATGAAAGGTCCATCGTGTGCGGGGAGAAAGGATTGATACGACTTGAGGAGGTTGGGATGTGGACGGACGCAAAGAGGATCTCAATAATGCAGGATGACTTCCATGGGTTTCCATCACCGGAATCTGATTGCTCTAATCTCTCAACTATGCTGCTCAGCGGTAAATTTCTTGATCTGCACATGAAGTTGTGTATCCCTCCAAGTCTGTTCGGGTCAATGCCTGTGCTCCGCGTCCTTGATTTATCAGGTACCAGTATAGAAGGGCTTCCAGACACAGTTTGCTTGTTAGGAGAGTTACGGTATCTAAACTTATCACTAACAAGTCTCAAAGAACTACCAAAGGGACTGGGTAAACTGGTGAAATTAAGGAAGCTGGACCTCAGGTACACTGAGGAGCTTTTGATGATACCCCAAGAAGCAATTCTGACACTCGGAAGCCTGCAGACACTGGACCTTCATGACAGTGCTTACATGTGGGATACTGGTGAAGGTGGCATTATCACCTTCAAAGATCTGGAAAAACATTTGGGCCGGTTGGAGGAGTTATCAGTGAACATTTGTTTTGCCTGGTTACCATGTCCAACTTAGTAAGGTTGCAGACATGCATAAGAGAGATTAAATTCCAGGAGATGGAAGATCTAACATCGGACCACTTATCTGAAGCTCTGGAGAGACTGGAAAATCTGGAAGTTCTTTGGATTGACGGATGCCATGAGTTGCAGATGTTGAAGGTGCATTACAGCAGCCAACTTGGAAGCCTGAGGAAACTAGTTCTGCGTAGCCTCGGGAAACTAGAAGATGTGATGGGGGTGATGATGTCCACCCAAAGAAGGGGCAGAGGGGGCGTGGGGAGCAGCGTCCTTTATCCTCCTCTTTTCCCATGCTCCGTGATTTAGACATTAGCTACTGTCACCAACTGAGCAACTTGAGCTGGGCCAGACAGCTACCTTGCCTCGACTGGCTCTACTTGAGCAGGTGTAAGGGGATGGAGGAATTACTGCAGAACGATGGACAAGGTGATGGCAGCCATGAATCTCCCTTCCTAAGCTCAGGAGGATGGCTCTCCTGCACTTGCCAGCATTAAGGAGCATAAGCAGGAGAGCTCTGCTCTTCCCTTCATTAAAATTTCTTTGGGTAACAAGTTGTCCACAGTTGAAGGGGCTCCCCCTTGGAAACGACGGCCTCGGCAACATCACAAAGATTGAAGCTGAGGCGGGGTGGTGGGATGCCCTCGAATGGGATGACTCCGACGACAATGGAGTCAGCCGCACGAAGGCCGCACTTGCTCCTTTCTTTGTACCTCGACCAGAATCAGAACCATCTACATCAGAAGATGAGAGTTAATTAGTCATGTCCCTGAAACAACTGTACGGTGTTCTTTTCTCTCTCTCTCTCTCTTCTCTGATATGTGCATCATTTCAGAAATCCTAGCTCTGAGACTTTTCCTTTAGCATGCATGGATTCTATTTCTTGTAGCGATCTGCAATAATACAACAAAGACAGTATTCTTCAGAGATTTCTGTTGATTGCTATGAAGAAGTTGGCATTTTGCCCCTCAGTGTCATCCTATTATGTGTTGTGAACCCACACTGAAAACTACAAGGAACTCGCAGTATCTAGATAGAGTACGCTAAATTTTCACCATTTGCTTTTGATCTTTATCCACTGTTTTGCCTTCTTTGCTGTTTTTTTTTTCCCACCCATCACCTCCCTTCGCCAAACGAGTATTTAGCTCCAACTATCCGATTTGCTCTGTTATCCAGTACTTCTGGAGTTCCATCCTCACTTACAATGCGGAGAATCAGATTTCTTGCAATTACTAAATCAAATGGAGAAAAATTACTAAAAGGCAATCTTTACGTTCGAAGAAGAATAACAGAATCTTCGGATCTCTGTCTTGTGAGCAGTATATATATATATGCTTGACATGCTGGCAATAAGATAGAGGAGGAATTACTCAATTAAACTCCCTTTCACATTAGCTGAGGGGCTCGGACCTCTATAAACCACGTAATTCACACATCATGGGGATAGATCATCCATATTAACTCAAATTAAACCCTTTCAAAAAAGAGTGAGATCCCCTCGTCACAGTCGTGATCAGTACAAAAGAGAGGAGGGGATTTTTACGTTTCGCTCTCTAGAACAAATGTGAAAAAAATTACACAGAGAGATTTAAATGTAAAACATTTCAACACCTCTTTATATTGATCGGATCCCTTCCTCCACTGTATTGTGGGGATCAGATCTCTTCAAAAAATGATTTAGGGCATGATTCAACCCTCCCAAGGACTCAGGTGAGGGGAAAAGATTTTTGGAAAACAAAAATTCTTCGGAAGAAAAAAAAATGTATACTATAATATTCTTCTGCAAGCATAAGCACACCCACAATGAGGAAGTTAGTCTCCCATACGTCCCCATGCAAGTCCCTTCTGGACTCTAATCCTGCTCGGCACCCGCCTCCGGAACCCATGACAGAAGGTGGTCAGCTGCACGATGGAGGACCGCCGCCACGTCGACGCCGCCACAGGCTTGCCGTGGAGTACCCTCTTGCCCAGTACAACGTTCCACCATCGCCACACGCTCTTCCTCACCTCCATGAGGAGGCAGAAGACGAGAGCAAATGCCATGGCCACCACCGTCGGTGGGGTGAGGCCGAGAGCTAACCCTTGTGGTAGCTCAGGCCAGGACGCTGGCCAGCCCTCGGCCGGCACTGGCTTCCACATTGGCGGCGGAGGGTGGCTGCCCATCATGGCAGGGCAAGGCTAGCTTGGTATCCAGCCAAGTCGCTACAACACGAAGATATATATATATATATATATATATATATATATATATATATATATATAAACTCTTTGGGGAGAAGCATGAGCAGCAGCCAATGGGCACGCGATTCACGTTTCTCTCTCAGTCACATGGTGCGCCATTGCCTGAGAATTTTATTCGACTGGCATATCATACTACCTTTGCTGATATGGATAAAAAAGTATCATTTTTCTTTACGATTGGATCGATCGGTTAAAATTTTACTTAAAAATAAGAGGTTCCGAGTTCAATTTCTGGAGGAGGTTTACCTGATTTACATGTAATTCTCGAGATGTGTAGATTCAAAATTTTTCCGATCAAGTGGAGTAAGAGCAATACAAGTACACGAAAAGTAAGAGCTACTAAGTCCTGATCTTGAAATTCACGATACTAATCTCTGAACCCACAAAATCACAAGGGACGAAATTTTCTTGTTACCAAAAAAAAGTATCATTTTTCCTTCGCCGCCATGGCTTCCTTTTTTCACCATATATTTTATTTATATGTTTCATGGTCGTTTCAATCACCGGGAGCAAATCCTTCCCGTCGGTGGGAGATGCCAAAATAGTCCCGTGCTTTATCTTTCTGTTCTTATCAATAAATCGAGTAAAATTATTACGCCGCATGAGCAGTGTAGTATGTTAAAGAAATCTTGACAACTCCAACTTATACAATACAAAAATGTACTAGTTATAAGCATGCTCAAATGTACAATAAAGCCCTAAAAGAAAAAATGAGAATGGTAGATATATATTATGAATAATAGTTAGCCTTAAAACAAACTCGAGAGAGTAGTGCGTTTGAAAAGAACACTAGGGCCAAGCTCAAGGGTCAAGATCTAGCAGATAACTGACGGACGAAGAGAGTTGTAATATTTAGATACAAGTGAATAAACATAAAAAGCTCAAGCTTAATTTCTTTGAGGTTGTTGACATGAGAAATCAACTCGTCCATGGCATTCGTATGCAAAATCTTTGACGGCACCAAAGGACAAAAATCAAAGCCAGCATAAGCTCGCAATATATATAGCATCAAAGTCTGAATAGTTATGAGAAAATGGGAAGTGAGGAAGGAAGAGAGGGCAGGTCTGGGTCTGGGTGACAAAGAAATAAATACTTTTAATTAAAGACAGAAATATTTGATCTATATAGAGCAAACAAAACAAAAGGTGAGGACAAGAAATGGAGGAGCGTCCACTTAAAGGGGCGCCCTCTTCTTTCAAATCTTAGAGAAATCCCTCTCATGGATCACGCGACCCTCGTGGGAAGGATCACTGGCCGGACGGGATTGGATATATATACTTTTTTTCTTTAACCGCATAACTTTATATTACTTCATAACTGGGTTACCAAAATGCTCATTTTTTTTTAATGTCCCGGCCATCTCCTTATAATTTGAACGTAGAAAAATTCTTTGATCCATGCAAGATTGGATTTCCAGACAATGTTTATTATTCCAGCAACGGAGGCCAAGACCACTTGACCTGAGGGGTATATTTAAATAGTTTAATATGTGATCATGTGATTATACCGTTGTATTTTAGGAAGCCAGATTTGCAGTTATATATCCAAATTATGTAATAATGTGGTTATACCATTGTATTTTTTAGCTAGTTAGATTTGCAGTTATTTCCCGACAAAAAGGTATCGGGGACATGTCAGATCTAAGAACTCTGGTTGAGACCCATTTGAATTTTAACATCAAATAAGTGAAAAATAGGTCCGACACACTCATTGTCTATCTAGAAAGAGGAGAAATGGTTATTAATTCTATTGATTGAGACTTGAGAGTCTAACAAGACTCTTCTCTCTCTCTCTCTCTTTCTTTCAACTAATAAAATTAGTTTCCAAACAATCTCAATCTTATTACAAGACTGGATCATACAATAAACATTTCTTGAATGAGAAATACTTGTAGTATAACAGATGTGTCACGCCCCTCCCCTCGTCCTGATTGGCGTGTCATGTCCGACCCAATTGAGATTGGCCAACCGTGTGCAACAAAGCATTTCTCACCTAGAATATAGGTTCAGGGTCTACCTATTCCATGTGTGGTTACCAGCATAATTGACAGCCCCACTCTGAGCAACTAACACCATGGCTCCATGCCAACCGGTATGCCTCCACAACCATTCAAGAGCTGGATCTGACTGAAAACTTGGTTCATGGATATTAAGAAATTGTGGCCAAGGTGGTGGATATTACAGGACCAAACATCAAAACATTCTAGGTGGATAACAGTCAGGATTTCCCTGATTTATGGTAAGCTGGTTGAACATATTCATGCATTCCCTCATAAATTTGAGAGGAAGAGAAAAACAAGATTACAAACACAATTGCCTGCCCCTTTGAAGAGCAGGATAGACAAAAATGTTTTAGAAATTCTGAAGCTCTTGGGAATAAAATGTCATCCCAATCCAACTCCATCCTCGGCGCCATCCTCATGTGGAAATTGCTCCTAAATTCTACCTGTGAATTGGAAGGTAATCTCAGATTTAAATAGTCTACAGATTCTACAATTCTACAACATAATTTAGCCTCGCCAAGTAGCCTCACAGTAGAGCTGCCCCCAAAAAATCTTACAATATAAATTCCCTGCAATTTGCTAACTACAAATGGGGAATGCTAAGCTCTAACCATCAGGCTCATCCCAATGGTCAATGCTCAGTGAATGTGACACCGCTGCAAAAGTGGGTGGGAGTAGTCGACATATTTGTCCCATATCCCTTTATACTTCTCGTTCGCAATCTTCAGCCAGGGCTTCTGGTTTCCATTCCAGTGCACCACAGCACCTTTCCTTATCACAGAGAGATCCACATTTGAGTATCCAAGCCCCAAGACATGCCACTTGGGATCAAGCCTCTCAACCAGACCATTGAAGGCTAGCAGTCCTGGAGGCAATGATCCAAGCTTCCATAGTGTATGATCCACATTCCTTTCTTGCCAGTAATGGTATATGCCAGTGACATTTCTCTTCCTCCACTCCCTTAGATCCACTACGTTCATACCAAATGCCCAACCGCATGCATCAGGATCAAAGTGGGCACGTATCAAGGGGTGGGAATAATTTAGGTACTTGTGGAACCTGTGAAATGTCTCCATGCAGGTCTCAACGGCTCCCATCACATTGCTGTTGAGATCAATTGTGAACAGCTCCGTTAGATCCTTCTGAACAATCACATCATCATCCAGAAATACTATTTTCTCTAGTGCAGGGTAAACTTCTGGTAGATAGAATCTCAAGTGGTTCAACATTGATAGATACTTGGGGTTGCGGAATTTTATTGGGATTTTTCCATCCCCGCCACCAGAAAAATAGAAATTTTGGGTGTCCGAGTCTTGGAGCTGCTTCAGAACGGGCACATAAGAAGCATTGAGCCAGCTGAAATCCTCAACCTTCCGAACATCAATAGTCACACCACGGAAACTGTTCATGGAGAACCACGACCTCATTGAAGCATAGTTCACATCATCAGTGACCAGATGGAAGACTGTTTTATCAGGATGGCGAGAATTCATTGCTGTTGAATTGACCACAGCTGATGTTGCAAGTACATTATCAGAAAAGACACAGTAGTGATGCAAATTCTTGTCAATAAGTTTCTCTGAAGTCCTCTTCCCTTCAGCGAGTTTTCTGTAATGGTTTGAGTGTTTGTACCACTCCATAGTTAGACGGACACCAAGACAGTATAGACCTTTTGGCAATTCCTCAGCAGCTATCTGCCCATACTTGGTACTCTTTTCTTTCTCAACACCTGCATTTTCTTCAAGTGTTTGTATCTGACCTTTCAGTTTCATGATCATTGTTGCACCATCATAATGAAGTTGTTGAGCTTGATAGAGAAGGAGTGCCATATCATGGATTGCTTTCTCTATCTCCTCTGTATTCAATGAGCTCTGTTGACTTGCAGCAGTAGAAAGCAGAGCCTGGGAGTGACGAACTTGGTTGCCTAGTTCCCATGCAAACTGGAGATTATTGCTTTCCTTGGCAACAACTACCAAAATTTTAGCGACGGAAATCTGGTCAACTAGTTGTCTTGTGATTGAGTGCGGATCAAGCATTTCGTCAGTGACATTTAGACCATCTGTAATGCTGATGCGCCTTAATGGTAGCTGCAAGAATTTGGGAGTCAAGTGTCAATGATCACCACTAGATAATAGCGGCTCTACCTCATCAGCAAATGAAGGGTTTGCCAAGACCTTTTTCTCTCAAGTAACGGAAACAAATGCCACAACTAATAAATATTGATGCAAAAATGGACATAAGTGTTCTACACTTTCTGGACATTCCATAATAAGCAACAGAAAAATATGTGAATTGTCAAAATTTCATGAGAAATTAAATAAAATTCCAAGTTTAACAAATAAAATTATCTAAAATACAATATAAAATGCACAAAAAGCTGCACAAGATAGTGAACTGCAAACAAAAGATCCCTGAGGCTTGTCGCATCTCTTTGGTTATTGACTTAACAAATGTAGAACAAATCTGATCCAAAGAATTTCTTGACTGGAAGCCTGGTGCCAAGAATATCTGTTGTCACAAGAGCCTAGCAGGCAAATAGCAAATCAACCAAGATAGCTTTTGCTTAAGACATGTATCCCCCTAAAGTTAATCTTTGTACAAGGAGAAACAACATACAATTGAAACCATCTTTTGACTTATGAACACATGCATTGAATTTTCAGTGTCCATTGAAATGCAGAGTGCGAAATGAAATAAGGTTCGATGTCCCTTTCTTCTTGAAGACACATTGCATTTTACTCAACATGGCCACTAAGTATTGCACAGAGTTTACAAGTATCCATAATGACTCAGTAACTCTACCATTATGATATTACCCTGAATCTTGCCCTTATTTCAGACTATTTAGTTACACAAAGAGGACATGAGGATAGAGATTCACTCTGGCAAATGTTCACATCTGATGTGTACAATTGCAAGGACTAGTTTGAAATTTCAATATCGATAACAAGTTCTCTCAATTGTTCCTCTATGACAGCTCACAAAATGGCTTGATGCTTATAGTCAGGTGAACAGTGTTTAAAAAGTCGCCCGACTAGTCGAGCCGGGTGGTCTAGCCAACTAGTCAGCCTCCAATTCTCTCTATTTTTCCTGTTTTCCTTTTTGGTAGCTCCCTTTGTGGAAAACTCTTATATACCCCTGTGTTAGTTGCCATGTCAGGTTATGGGTTTCCTTGCTCTCGATACAAAGTTCTCCATGAAAGTACATGACATTAACATACACACATAAATTTTCTTATAATTATTAATATGTAAGCTGATTACTGATTTTTACGTATATAATATTAATTTGGAATAAAATTATTATTAACATTATAAAACTGTTTTCTATTTTCAGGCTTGGAATAACATTATAACACAGAAAGAAGAAATTGGAGTACAGAATGAGTAATAAAAAATATTTCTGTAAGAAAAAAAAATCAATCTGAAAGCATTTCTTCATTATTGAGAGTGTACAAAAGCTGATTTTGGAGAAAAATTTTCCCTTGTATGCTTTTTATTTTTCAGCAATACCAACTCATTGTTAAATGATGACTCTGAAATAGTTCATATTAGTAAATCAGATCTTTTTGTTCTTCATTGATGCTGCAGCTCTACCATTTGAGCTATAGGGGTGTCTTCTAAATCAGTCTCTTTAATTCAATCAGATTTTTGTGGGATGCTTATATTTTTAGATATGACAGCATATACCCTCAACACTAACAATCAACAGGAGCCATGCATGAAAAAGAAAAGAAAAAAGAACCTGAAAAAATTACCGATTTGGACCTGGGCATCTGACTCACCAACTACCTGACAAGTCAATTGGGGGGGGGGGGAAGTCATCTGACTTGGACCGATTAATCCTTTTAAAAACATTGGGGGTGAACAAAGATTAAGTTTACCCTGCAACCTATATCAGTGCGTATTTGAACTTGGTTTGTGGTTTGGTTGCATCAAGAGTCAGATTTGTTCTCATAGTTGAGTTTTATTCCTTCAAGCCAATGGTATCCATCGAACATGGCGTTTGTGTGGCTTTATTTTCCAGTTTCTGTCCAAACTTCAGTGCAAAACTGGCTGACTCTTAAGGGTATGTTTGGTATTCTATCCCCGGTCTATCCTAATTGAACTCTATCCCGGTCTATCCTAATACCAAAAGAGTTCCTCTCCATGACAGTGACAGTTAAAAGTGGTTCAGCAGTTCAGCCTGTTTCCATTTTCAAGGCTAATTAATGCCAGCAGGTTTCCTGTTGTTCTTATAGTTGAGTTTTATTCCTTCAGGCTAATGGCATTCATTGTGAACACAGGGCTTGTGTGGCTTTATTTTCCAATTTCCATCCAAACTTCAGTGCAAAACCGGCTGACTCTTATGAGTTCCTCTCCATAACCGGGATAGTTAAGAGTGGTTCAGCCTGTTTCCAGTTGCAAGGCTAGTTAATGCCAGCAGATATCCTGTTGGCATCCTAATTTCTGGAAGAAACCAGCTAGTTCTTAACAGTTCCTGTCTACTAGACTGGAACAAGTTAATGCTCTTCAGCTTGTTTTGTTCCAAAATTCATGAAGGTCAGGAGGGCGGGCACCATTATGAACAAGAAATATATGATGGTAAAAATGAATAGAGAGGTATGGAATGCGTACAACTGTGACATGGTTTTAGGCAGAACCAGGTTGAACAAAACTATAAAGTTGGTTGCATCATCAAAAGGCTCAATCAAGTTTATTACCAAGTAGTTCATTTAGAGTTCATCTATATCACAGTGCAGAATGAGTAAAAACAGGCTCATGACTACCAAAAGAAGCCAAACTAGTTTAGTACTAAAGGGTAGGTGGCATAGATTTCACTGGACCATCAACTATGATACATGCAAACAAAATAAAGATCACAATGCTTCAATCAAATAAAGAGGGGAAGAAGACTGAAAAGGAGAGAGGAGTGGAGGTTTCAATTTCAGGGTAAGGGTGGGCTGGGGATGTGGCCATGGCTGTAGAGGGGAGGGAATCTACATGAATTTCATGCATTTCTTGCAGATTCAATAATGAGGGGTTGGACATCAATGTATTGTGCAGATTTAGTATGATACTGTCTCATAGGACACTAGAAAGTTTCCAGTGTTTTAAAAAGAAGCTTGGATCCAAAAGACAGCTTTAACAGTAAATAATGGAGGACAATGATTTTCTATGTTGTATTTGCATCAACAACAAACTTTAGAAGTTTGTACATGAACAAATTGGATTACTCATTCTTTAAACGTACAAACAGTAGGTAGAAATGGTGGACCAATTATGACATAATGTTATAACCACTGCACATTACGTCACACTTGGCAAAATGAATAAATCATGACACAGTTACAGCATTCATAAAATCTTGTGAGGTTTAGAAGGCATAATATCCTGATTGGTACAAAACCACAAGGTTCATAGTTCGAATTTCCTGATAACACATAAGAAAGGAGTTAGGACATGTTGAAAAATTCTTATTTATTTGAAAATGCATGGCATATTTGAAAATGATTGATGCCAAGCATAACAAAACAGAAAAATGCAGGAGCAAGATGAATATCAGCAGAGAAGACATACATCTCTTTGAATGAATGAAATACATGTGAGCAGAATGAGATGCAACAAGTGGACAGGCTTAAAAAAGTTCACCCAAGTGGGAGTTCATGATCATTAATAATGACCAAAGGCAAAGGCATGTATCAAATAATGGATCTATAATGACCAAAGGCATTCCTTGTAGGCTGCCTAGCAGGATATCAAGACATTTGGACAGAAATAGTGACTGGCTCAAGTCCAACATCAGTATCAAAATTTTTGAAGATAACATCAATGACAAACAAAATTTTGCCCATTGCATTCTTTATAAATAATTAGCATGCCAAGAAGGTAAAATTTCTAAAACTCATTGGATGAAAGGTAGTAGGAGCAAACACATACACGGAACATAAAAAATGGAATCATAAAAGTTAAGATTTTGATAAGCTGAAACTGTTATGCCACCAATTATCACAAAAGACTGAGGTCAAATGGAAACACATAAGAAATAAGAATATCAAAAGTATTTTCTCAAAGGCAGCAACATATTTATTTTATTTCAAACACTACAAAATAAGAATTACATTCTCTCAATAAAGCCCTATGAACCTTGACCTTGCCAGAAGTTCCTGTGTTGCAAATTCAAAACTATGTGACACTTCTAGAACAACAAGAAAAACCAGTTACGGGATTTAACAGTTTAACAGTTACAAGAAAAAAGCACCTCCAAAAAACAGTTACCACAAAGAGTCACTAGTAGATGTCTTCTACTTCACAATATAATCAGCTCCACATCATCAACCATCCTATGAATGACCAATCATTTGCCAAAAACTAACCTGTTGCATTATATTGTAAGTCCCTGAATCTCAACAAGTGAAAGAAAGGAAACTTTCCTGTACACACATCTCCATGGATTTCACATACCGCAGAGAACATTAAGGTTTCAATAAGATATAGCTCTTAAAAATTAATTGAGATTGTCTCAAAGAGAAACTACACAGTAAAGTATCCTCCCTTGCCCACTTAGGTTCTACTTTCCTACCTTATTTACATAATAGCTTTATGTTGCCCCTTTCCAACTTAGATCTGTAACCAAGAAATTCACCTAGTATACAAGAGTTTTTAATATATCTTACAAGTAGAGCTCATTATCGGAGTATAATTCCTTTTCATCTTTTGCAGACATGTTTCAGGGAACTATTTTTTCCACATTTTTAAAATGTTTGAGAACCCCTTTGAATACCAGCTACTGTATGAACTTCTTTTACAGATGTACACAGAGGAAATTTAACTCAATCAATCAAAAGGAAAATGCTTGGAACATTCATCCCAAACATTGTCATTTTATCCCACTCAAGGTAGCATTAATTTTTTTGTCAACCCAATCCTTAACAATTTGACAAGAGTTTCCTACCAAAACCTTATGCTAACATCATCTAGAGAAAGACGCCTTATGCTAGCTTTGCATTCAAATCCTACATTGCAACAAAAATCTGGTAAAACAGTTACCGAAGCATCAGAAATAGCCTATATTGTACAAAATTTCAAATTACATCATGCAAATGGAAAGTTACTTAAATATAAGCTCCTGCATTTCTCTGGTTTAGTTGCAATCACGCTCCACAACAATTCCTCTTAGCTACATCTACAAATCAACGAGTCAGAAACATGATATCAGGGCATTTACCTCGCCATGTGCATCACCGAGATGGAGTTCCAGTGGGCCTACTGGGCTTTCCATTTAGACCTTGCCACTTGAAAGTCAGGCAAAGGAGATTAACTATGAATGAAAGAGCATTTCCTTTAAATGAAAACAAATGCTACAAATTAATCTTTGAACAAGAGGAGCATAGGCGACTGATTTCACATCTCCAAATAGGTTTGGGTTCCCAAGAGTCTAGAGGAGTCTTGCCAATGCTTGACAAGTGAACAGTTAACAGGGAAAAACAACATATCTTCTCACAACTGTAAGATTATTTTTGTTAAAGAGTGAAAGTAAATAGTATTAAGGGGTGCATACCACGTAATTTAGGCAGAAAAGTGATAAGAATGTCAAGAGGAATCATATAGTCATAGTCAGAGGAACACACTTGAAAATGGGGGAATTGGTGTCACAGTCAATACAGTAGCACAAAATATACAAGGGTTTCAACGGATGCCATGGTGATTAATACAACAACTGAGACACCCAAACATGGTTCGGATGGATCTTTCTTCACTTTTGGTGTCCATTTAGAAAAATATTACACACAGAAAACAAGAGAAGCCAAGAAACCTGATAAAGTTACAGAACTTGCAGCTGATAATAAATTGTGAATGCTCAACGACAAACATGTTTCCGAAAATCAGGATGCCGCTAAGCTATAATCCTAACGTTCACAGCCAAAAGTTGGCTATATACAACTATCAGCTAAAATCTAAAAGAATTACGATGCTCCCACCCTACAAGATTTCTCAATCCAGAACCATAACAACCATCACACAGAAAAGTGAACTAGCAGCAAGAAACAGAGCAAGGACGCAAATTTTTAACAAAGGAAATGCACACATCAAGTCCAATGAGCTCAGGAAACCATAAAGGAATCAGCAGTGGCGGCATGAAGGAGATCCAAACCTGGGGGGTCCCAGGCGTCTCGGATCTCGTGGCGGTGTCGTGTCCAAAGAGCGCGAGGAGCAGGAGGGACAGACCGACAGCGCCCAACAGTATCCATGGCCACCACACCCACCCCCACCTCGAGAACCACCTCCTCCTCCCGGGCCGCCGGAAGTCCCCCGCCCGCCGCCTCATGCCCTCCCTCATGACCGGCGAAGAAGCCGACCAGAGGCGAGAGAGCTAAAGAATCGTCAAAACGTCATGAAAGGAGGCCTCTGAGGAGGCCGTCCTCGCGGAGTTCCAACAAGGACAGGTGCGGCTTCCGGCAAGGAATGATGAGCAGAAGATACGAAAAAAGCGATCTTTCCGGGAAATCCGCGATGCACGGGGAGCTCGTTCTAGCTCGGATCTCGTCGATGGCGGGTTGGGTCTCTGGGTTCTCCTCCTTTGGGATCAATGAGCTCTTCTTCTTCTACTTCCGTCCGCTCGTTCGTCTCTCTTGCTCTGTGTGTGATGCTCAGATGCTCTCCGACTCGACGCGGGGCCGCGGTGGCCTGGTGGGGGAGGAAGACTGGAAGAGTCGCAGGAGAATGGACGGTTCGGATTACGTGATCATGGCAATCAGCGGAAACGTCGTCTTGATGCTTGTTACGTGGCGGGGTGCGAACGGCACCCTTCATCCGGTGAGACCCAAAAGGTCTATCGGGTCGCAAAGGATCCGAAGATCTTGAGACCCAACTAATCGCAACCGACAACCGGAAAGCTTGCCCGAACAGGCCTATGCACCCCCGTGGGACAATGGTGAAAGAAAATTTGACGACGAGGTTAATTTGGACGGGACGCAACCCAAGTTCATCAACTTGAATTGCTCCAACTGGGCCGGGAGGAATTGGGGTGACATTCTAGAGTAGGGACAATTAATTAGGCCCAGTTTGATCTCATAAGTCAAGGCCCAAATGGGGCAAAAAGAGTTGAGAAATGCTTACTAATTAGTCAATGTGGATATATCCCCAGTGCGCCACGTCGTTCCGCCCCACCAACCATCGTGTGCACATTGAAGTCACCCCCACGAACAATGGTGACGCACACTACCCATATCTAATTTCTTTCGTTTTCTAAAAAACTTTCTCTGCTTATCTCTTTTGAGCATAGAACATAAATGTGTCCAAGGGAGCATATATAGTCTCCTATGAGCATCTTAAGTAGCAAATGAGCATCCACAAGATCAAGAGAGCATATTTAGACTCTGGAGAGCATATACATCATTGGACTCCTTATGCAAGCCTAGAAAAGTATATACTATCTCCAATGAGCATCCTAACCAATTGGGGAGCATCAACGATACGAAGAGACACTACCGGAAATGAAGGATATGTAGACGGCTAAAAATCACGGCCGTCTACAAAAATAATATTTGTAGACGGCTACAAAAAGCCGTCTATGAATATGGGATATATAGACGGCTTTATTAAGTCGTCTACATATCTTACATAGACGGCTTCAGAAACCGTGTACATACAGAGGGTATATAGACGGCTAAATAAAGCCGTCTACGTATCCTTTATACGTAGACGGCTTATTGTAGCGGTCTATGAACTCTGTTTTGTAGACGGCTTAAAGCCGTCTATATACACAGGGTATATAGACGACTTACAAAGCCGTCTACGTATCCTTTATACGTAAACGGCTTTTGTGGCCGTCTACGTATCTCTTCTAATTTAATTGCCCTCGTCCCCTTCCCCCGCCCCATTTTGCCTTGCCCGCGCCCTTGCCCTTCCGCCTTGGCCCGCCCTGCTGGAGACGCCGCCCTCGCCCAGCACGCCGGAGACGTCGCCCTCGCCCAGCACGCCGGAGACGTCGACGCCGCCGTCTTCCACGGACACCGCCGTCGCCGTCGCCGTCGCAGTACCAGGTATTCGTCCTCCCCTTCTGTCTTTCTCTACCTCTTTCGATCGAGTCGCAAGGGGCCGGGGGGGCGGCGGTGGCGCACGGGTGCCCGGGTGGGGTGGGGGGCACGGTGGTGGGGGGGCGTAGGGGTGGCGAGGGGAAGGAGGAGGGGGGCGCGGGTGGGGGTGCCCGGTGGGGGGGGGGGGCGCAGGGGGGCCCGGGGGGTCGGGGGTTTCGGGTGGGGGGGGGGGAGCAAGGGGGCCCGGGAGGGGGGTGCAGTGCTGGAGAGGGAAGGAGGAGGGGGGCGCGGGTGGGGGTGCCCGGGGGCGCGGCGCAGGGGGGCGCAGGTGGGTGTGCCCGGCGCAGGGGGGCCCGGGGGGCCGGGGTGGGGGGTTTGGGTGGGGGGGGGCGCATGGGGGCCCGGGAGGGGGGGTGGGTGGGGGGGGGTGTAGTGGTGGCGAGGGGAAGGAGGAGGGTGGCGCGGGTGGGGGTGCCCTGGGGATGCGGGTGGAACATAGAGGTTATCTTTGTTATTATAAAGGAAAGAGATGCAGGTGGAACATAGAGGCCTTAAGGTACTGCATGTTCTAATGTGCAGAGTTGTATTCAACATGCATGATTCCTCATATATAGATCAAAAACTAGGTCTCAACAGAGAACTTGCGAGCATGATCAGAAGCTATATATACCCCACTTTCTAATTCATTGCATTAACTGTTCTTTGTGCTGCACATACAGGGGGTTTAACCTCCCCTGGCACCGGTAATTTTGACTCTAACATATAGCTATAGACTCCCAATTATTAAGTCCACGTTGAGTCCATATGGCCGGCCAACAACAACCACTCCTGATATTGGTTGCGACAAGTTCTACGATACTTTAGAGCAGAATTAATTCGATGTGGATTGGCAATAAAATTTGGATTAGGGTGTGGTCATCGTGACTCCCTATTAATTCGATGTGTACAAGTTCTACCATGCTTTTCGTTCGGCTTAGGGCTCTTCTCATGTATCCATGATTTATGTAAAATATTTTAAGATCATGTTTGATATTTAGATATATAGATTGGGGATAGAACGAGAATATCTTCAAAATTTTAAAGATGATAATATCTCTACTCTATCCCCTATCTATCCAAATACCAAATCAAAAAATTTATTAACATCTAATTCACATATCCTGCTATAGCACTGTCGTAATGTAGGTACGGTGCTATCTTTCTCTTTTTCTTTAAATTTTGTATTCACTCTAATTTTTTATTAACTTAAGTTCTAGGAACTAATAATACCTTTCATTAACCATATGTGCAGGGAAAGAAGGTTACTACTCAGATTCTATCTAGTTTCTAACTGCCTCAGCAGGTATTATATGCACCCTCCATAAAGGACTGTTCCAACTTGACAACATGTTTGATGCAGGACTGTCCAATTCACTAGTTGGAAGTAGCTCCCGTTAAGTGTGGAATTCTGCAATTTTTTCCCATCTCATTTTTGTAGTTTGAAGTACTCTACTTGGATGCCAATTATTGTTCCCATGATGTTGAAGTTCTCCCTATATTGATCCATGTTATTTTGGTAAATTGGTCATGTGTTATGTATTTAATAAATTGTGTTGGCTTACTTATTTTTTATTAATATATTTTTTTGTAAAATATGACGACAAGTTTTGTTTGGAACAGCTGTGGAGATCGAGGTAGTTGCTTTCATCTTTTGAGGCTCTTTGTTCAGGTAAGATCCAGCGAGCCTGGGTGGTGGCTCATCTTTATTTAATTCAGCGAGCCTGGGTGGTGGCTCAACTTTTTTATTATGTGTGGATGCGTGAATATCTTTTTTGCAGGATGTGTGAATGTATTTAATGCAGGATGCAAGCATTGGATGAAACATATAGATGTAAGAATGAGTGGACTTTTTTTTTTTTTGCCCGTTCAAGACTTTTGTTATGATATATGTTTTTACTGTCTTTTGATAGTAATGGTATATATCGAGCATATAGTCTTGAATTGTCCAAGTTGGACAGTCTGTGGATATTTGATCATCTGATGTTCTTTATTATATGTGTTTTGAGATTATCTTAAAATTTCGGTAGCATCTTCTCGCTCTTCTCCAATATACCTGCTAATTTTAACTGCTCTTTTTATCACTTGTATTTTATGCAAGTGATTTTTTGAGCATAGTTAAAATTAGTAAATAATGGTAGTATATTGGAGAAGAGTGGGGAGATGCTGCCGAAATTTTAGGATATCTCAAAACACATATAAAAAGAATATCAGATGATCAAATATCCATAGATAGGCAAGATTTCATGTAGGTACCCCCTTTTCTTTGCAGGAATGTATGAATATAGACTTTTGTGAAAATGTGAATTTTCTTCCAGTATAGGGTAGATGTTGCCGAAATTTTTACTAAATTATACTTCATGTATAATTATGTCATATAGTTTTAAATAAGTTTACACATATGATGTGACTTGATTCATATCTGATATATTTTTTTACTTCTTATTCTAGATTATTTTGAAATGGCTGGAGTCGATAAGAGTTGGATGAATGTTACGGATCGTTTGGATCCTAGGTATGAGAAAGGAGTTGAAGAATTATTGGACTTTGCTTTTCATGAAGATAGGAGGAGTTTCAGGCATGGAGATAACGTACAGTTGATACAATGTCCATGTAAAAAATGTTGTAATGGATTGAAGTTCACTCGGTATGAAGTGAAAACTCATTTGATATGTGACGGGATATGGCTTCATTATACAAATTGGGTGTGTCATGGAGAGGAACCCGTTGGTGACATATCCTCAGAGGAGATTAATGAGGAAGAACAACAGATGACTGCTGATAATACAATTCAGATGTTACATGAGCTGCAAGATGCTGATATGGCTGCTCGGTGTGATGAAGATGAACCAAATGCAAAGGCGAAGGAATTTTATAAACTATTAGATGATGCAGAAACACCTTTGTATCCCGGTTGCCAGAAAGTGAGTAGATTGACATTTCTTTTAAAACTGCTACACATTAAGACAATGAATCAGGTCACAGGCAATTGTATGGGCATGTTCCTTGATCTTTTGCGTGAAATATTACCAGAAGGAGCCTATGTCCCTGAATCATGGTATGAAGCTAAGAAGGCAGTTAGAAATTTGGGATTAAGCCATGTGAAGATAGATACATGTGAGAATGATTGTGTATTGTTTTGGAAGGAGAATGAACATAAAGATGAGTGTCCGCAATGTCATACATCGAGGTATAAAGAAAGAATCACACCTACAAATGATTCTTCTACACGCAAGCGAGTACCTAAGAAAATCTTGCGTTATTTTCCTCTGAAAGACAGATTGCAAAGAATGTTTATGTCTTCTATGGTAGCTAAGTAGATGACATGGCATAAGGATGGTTGGACGTTGCAAGAAAATGGGGAGATGCGACATCCTGCTGATTCTGAGGCATGGACACATTTTGACAATGTCTATCCAGACTTTGCTGTTGAAGCCCGCAATGTCAGACTCGGTTTGGCAAGTGATGGGTTTAATCCATTTGCAAACATGAGTAGCAGGTATGGTACATGGCCTGTGGTGATAGTTGTCTACAACTTACCGCCGTGGATGTGTATGAAGCAAACATATACCATGATGTCTTTACTCATTCCTAGTCCTAAAGAGCCCAGAAATGACATTGATGTATACTTACAACCATTGATAGATGAGTTGAAGAATTTATGGTATAATTGTGCAAAATATGATGCAGCAAAAAAACAGAACTTCACCCTGCGAGCTACTCTCCTCTGGACCCTCAATGACTTCCCTGCATATGCTAATTTGTCAGGGTGGAGCACTAAAGGAACATATGCGTGTCCGACATGTAACTACAGTACACATTCAAGAAGACTTAAAAATTGTCAGAAATTTTGTTATCTGGGCACCGTCGATTTTTGCCAGTACATACTCATTCACCTGAAGACTCTGTTGTAGGTCATCCTTCTCAAGCCGTAGTTCTTACCACTCAGGGGGCGTCTTTTGCTGCATCTGCATCTTCTTCTGTAGCAGGTATATTTTTACATTCAGTAGCATTACAATTTATATTTACTTTAGTTTCATAAAATCTAATCATTTTCTTTATGTATATGTTTTTACATAGAGACATCATCGTGGGGTCGAGGGAGTGGTCGTCGGGGTCCCTCTAGAGGTGCCACAGAGAGGAGGCTAGAGCCTGGACAGAAATGGAATGTAAGAGTCATTGGTGGATACGGGGTAGGCGAGCAAGGGACAAATTTTGTAACTCGTATGGGCATTATCATCAGACTGCATTGCAAAATATGGTAGGAAATTTTTTCAAAACTGCCTGAAGAGACAAAGAATGGATATTTCGAGATCTCGAGGTAAATAGATTAACATTAAAGTGAATATTGTGTATTTGTGAGATATGCTATTAGATTGGTAATATATGTGTAGATGTGGTTTTGTTGGGATCGGACTCCTCAGACGGATAAGGAGATGTTACAACACATGACAAGCATGCACAAAGGCTGGCGTGGGATGTTAAAGTCAAAAGTAAGTATTTTTTTAAGAGTATTTATTTGTTTATTATGTTGATAATGAGTATTTTGTTAACTTTGTAATTGTTATTTTGTAGCATTATAAGGGCAAGACCTTTGAGGATGCTGTTGCATTTGTTCCACCTGGTGTTGATCCATCTGATTGGCAGACAATGTGTCAAAAATAGAATTCAAGGGAGGAGCAAGTAAAATAATATGATTTAATTACATATGTACTTATGATTTTTCATTCAGATTTTATCAAATATTCAAATATATGAATTGTCTTCTTCTTTACAGGATATTGCCGAGCGTAACAAGCAGAATCGTACGCATCAAAATATGACGTATCGGCGGGGTGTACCAGTATTTATCAATAAAAGATGATTTTGTAAGTTTTTTATTTTATTGAATGTAATTTTAATAATTTTATTGATTTTTTTTCGTACTTGATGATTATACAATTAATTTTTACAAGTGAAGACTCACCAGCGTGAGCCCGATCGCATAGAGGTTTTTAAGATGGGGAGATGTAAAGACCTCCCTGACGGTACCCACCGGTGGGTTGATGACGAAAGCAGGGATCGTTTTGTAAGTGTATCGGTCTTAGATAAATTATTTTTAATAAATTAGTTTATAATTTCTCATTTTTTGTTAATGAAATATATTTTTAATTGTAGGAGAAGATGACACAGATGACAACTCCTTCCCTCCAGAGTGATGATGCCGCTCTTGTTCTAGCCGAGGATGCCTTCATAGCTGTCATGGGACGAGACAGGCCTGGCCGTGTTCGTTGTGTGGGTAAGGCTGAGACGCTCCGCACTTGGTACGGGAGGGGAGAGGGATCGAGCTCCTCAGGCGGCTACCACACTCAGGTGCAGCATTTGCAGCAACAGTTGCAGGATCAAAACAAAAAGGTGGAGGAGCTGTGTGCAGAGAGGAGCAGGGATCGCCAGGAGTGACAGGACTTGTGTGCAGAGAGGAGCAGGGATCGCCAGGAGTTACAAGACTTGCACAGTCAGATGTCAGAGATGCGAGCCTTCATGCAGCAATATGCTGCTCAGCCATCACAGCCGTCTCGTCCTGGGCGTGAGCTTGAGTGTGAGGAGAGTGACGAGTCTGCTGATGATTATGATGATGATGATTAGATTATTATAGTGGGTGAGATATTGTATTTCTTTTGAATATGTTTATGATGTGTTTTTAGATAATTTGTGTGTATGGTATTAATAATGTATGTATATGATGTGTTTTTTAAATAATTTGTGTGTGCATGGTAGTAATGATTTATGTATATGAATGTTTTGATTTCTGTACTAACAGGGAAAAATAATAAAAAAATTAAAAATTAAAAAAAATTGAAATGTGTAGACGGCTTAAGCCGTCTACAAAACTTTATTTACACGTTTCATTAACCGTCTACATAAGTTTATGTAGACGGCTTAAAACCGTCTATATAAATATTTATAGACGGCTTAAAAACCGTGTACATAAATATTTATAGACGACTTAATAACCGTCTACTTACATTTTTGTAGACGGTAAACAAACCGTCTACTTAAGTTTTTGTTAACGACTTATTATACATGTCTACCTATATTCGTAGACAGCTGAAGCCGTCTACATACAGAGCTTTAGTAGACGGCTTCTAAAAACCGTCTACGTATGTTATGTAGACAGAATTTTCGTTGACGGCTCTCTAGACGACTGTGTAGCCGTCTACAAAACAGTTTGTACACGGTTCTTGTAGTTTCGTAGACGGCTTTCAGCCGTCTACATATCCTTCATTTCCTGTAGTGAGAGCATATATAGGCTTAGGGGAGCATATGCATTTTCTAGAGAGCATATGCAAACTCATGGGAGTATATATATACGGCCTCTAGAGGAGCATATGCATCCCTGCAGAGCATCTAGAGGACCAAAAGAGTATGTACAGTCCAATGAGCTTCCTAAATACTAAGGGAGCATCCACAAAATCAGGAGATCATATTCAGGTTATGGGGGGCATACGTATCCTCCGGAGAGAATCTCTAGGTTTAGGAGAGCATTCGAGACGGGGTATTTTTGTCCGATCGGAAGAAACCGGACGTGCATAGTACACATCATCATTGCGCTCAGGGGCGACCTGGGGGCATGTGCAATGGCCAGCAGGACAGAGCGATGTGACGCATTTGAGATGTTTGAGGCATGAGAAAGACTTTGTGCACTTTTGAAAAGTGCACAAGTGCAAGACACATGAGTAAAAAACTCATGTGGCACCATCCACATGAGTTGACAGCCTATGTGGCACAAAAAATTGATGCCACATGAGCTGTTTGTCCACGTGTCTTGCACTTGTGTACTTTTCAAAATGCACAAAATCTTTCTCTTGAGGCATTCCACGTAAACATCATGGTGTAGCAAACATTTCTCAAAGAGTGAAGAGTAGGAAAGATAGATTTAAATATAATTTGAGTGGGTTGTATGTGGCCCAACCCAAATTCACTGTACGTGAATTGGATTTGTTTGTATCTTACGTACGAAGGTTCTCTTGGTGCAACCCTTTTCCCTTGATATTCCTGTATCAATAACAAGGACAATAGAAGTTGTAGTTCCCCTATATGAATCCACATTTGAAATTTATGTAGGTGATCATGGGCGCAGGCATAACCCATATCCTCCATCCTCGATCGTTCCATTCGACGTTCCGTGTGCGTTTATATATAGCACTACGGACGGAGCTCCGAAATTCGATCCTCAATACTGCAGGGATTTTGATCTTTTTTTTTTCTTTGACAATGGCAGGGATTTCCACGTACAAGGGTGGATTTTCTTGCAATTAATTGAGGGATCTATTTTTTTTTCTGGCACCGCCAAATTAAACAAATCAAGTGAAAAATTAAGAAGAATAAACAGGGAAACAAGATATTCTTTATCTGGTAACACAAGCAGGACACAGTTGTTCTATTAAACAGAATTTTGGCGACATTTATTTAAAACATTTCTTTATTTATTCATGATCGCCATCATCCACAACAACATGACGACACAACAGTCGTAGTGGATCCGTAGACGTACGTATGCAGTGACGGCAGAAGACGTTTCACGTACGCCAGTCCCCACTGCATGTCTAGTACTGCAGCAGCAAAGAATCAAATTCCTCTCTAAGTGATAGGGGATCGGATTCTATCAATATTATATTACTAGAGCGACTTTTATAAGAGAAAAATTAATTTTTTTTTTTTTTACGTTTCACTTTAAATTTTGTCCTAAAATATACACGATCCCATCAAAACGCAGTCCTCTATGTATTCAAAAGATCCGGACTCAACAGGTCCGACGATGGATCTTTCCATTATTTTCTTATGAGTTATATAGATATTATGCATGCTTGACTCACTGACAATTAGCTAGTGACGCAGAAAGGGACGGCGGACGACGAACACGATCCACCGGAACGTTTTATCTACTTGGTGCCTGCTTGTAGTTTGAAGCTCTGAAATGTGAGAGTACTGTTGCAGAACAGAAAGGTACCGTCGGCCCTGGCAACAGAACCGCCGGCTGTGCCACCCACAATGTTCGTTATGCCCCGAAGAATGCCCGTCGAGCCGTCAGTAGCGTTGGCAACGGCACCCAGAAGGCCGCCAGCAGCGCGGGTTGCGCCCCCGAGAACGCCGCCCAACGAGCCATCGGAGCAGTCGGCACTTGTGTACAGGAGGGCCGACGCCCCGCCGCTGGGGGCGAAGCGCATGCCCCCCGTGGACGTGGTGATGTTGTGGCATGCACCGAGATCCGAGAACACCTGAGCGTTCCCGGTGCAACCCGGCCCCTCGAACAGGGCCACGATACTCTCCTCGGCGCCGGCGGGCAGGGTGACAGGAGTGAGCACCATAAGGACGGACGTCAAAGCGGTGGCCAGAGCAGCGGATGACAGCCTGAAGCTGGAAGAGGCCATGTGTGTAGCTGGCGAGGGTGTGAGGCCTCCGTCCGGCCGGCTGGGTGCTGTTAGATAGGGCAACTAGCTAGGTGTATGCTGCTGCATCGAACGAGTTAATTAATCACCAGTAGTCGCGTATTTATACTGAAGTGAGTGGCCAAGGAGGTGTGACACCTTGCTCGCTAACAGTCACATACATGTTTGGTGGCCATTGATCGGCTTGATCAGCTTCTCAGTGGAGGTCCCTGCCTCCACTCATGCCCACACCATGGGCGTGCAAACATACATGTGCATGTTAGTCTTGCCATGTGTTCGGCAAGTAGTGGTGATCTCTTGAGCCCCTTTGTTCTCCGATCCCACCATAAACCCTTTGGGAAAAGGGAATTGTTGTTGCACTTCTCTTTCGACTCCCACCAAGAATTAATAGTGGGGCTGCCACTAATTTCCTGACTCCGATTAAGAGAAGAACTGCGGCCCTGGAGGATCCACTCTCCATTCTTTCATCCCTGCCCAGAGGGGAACATAATTCACAACAGCAGGCATGTTTTGGTGGTCCATGGAGACTCCACCATGCATGGTGGTTCAGTCCAACTACCACTGCTTGCCACATAGAGATGGGCTGCAAGGTGCCTGACCCACGCAAGGTTAATTCTCTAATCAAGTTCGCGTTATCAAGTCAAGCTTTGTTAATTTCTTCAAGTGGTGGATCCAGAAACGTCGTTGCTAAGATATCTATAATGTGACGCACAATGCATTCCCCAGGCGAAAGGTCGATCGGTAAACAGAATTGCATTGCATGGTTGCATCTTGCGAATCCTTGAGTGGTATGTAATAGCATATATATATGTTGGTTTTAAAGTTATTTGCAGTTTATGATGTTCAGTTCGAAGAAGGTTAGAAGGCCAAGTGTGATGCCATTGGATAAAAATAAGACTAGTCTCGGATTCGAAAATTCAAGGGAATGTCATGAATATGATTATGGATCCATCCTAATAATTCACATCTTTCGTATATTTCTCAGTTGAATCATCACTAGGTGTACTAGTGAGTGCTAATGTACAATCAGGGTTATTATTAGGATGAGAAGAACTCAGTGCACGTCACAAAGTGAGCCGATCTAATTATGAGGATGTGCTACTTTAGAGATGGGTGCAATTATTATATCCCTCATCCCTCTAAACGGGTTGAAGTGGCACACTCTAGTTCACAACAAGAAAAAGAGGTATTAGCGATGGAATTTTCGACGGAGGTATTTTCGTTGGAAATGCCGTCGACATTTTTTGACGGACATAATCCGTCAAAAATTTTGTTAAAAATTTCGACGGAAATGTCTCAGTTGGAAATTTTGACGAAAAATACCGATGACATTTCCAATGGAAATATCTTCGTCAAAAATTTCGTCGCTAATACCTCGCTCTCTCTCTCTCTCTCTCTCTCTCACTCGCACTCTCTTCTCCCCACTCGCGCTCTATCTCTCTCTAGAGCTCCCTCTAACCATCCAACATCGCCACCGCGTCCGGCTCGCCATCGCCATCACCTTCACCGCCTCTGGTTCGCACCCTGCCACAGCCGTCAGTATGCCCCTCACCCCTTGTCGACCCCCCCGCCACCCCCCAGTCGCAGCCACCCGTAGCCCCCTCCTCCCCTGCCATCGCCCCCCCCCCCCCCACCCTGTCGACCCCCCTTCCCCCCAGCCAACCCCCCTCTCCCATCCAGCCGCAACCACCCGCCGCCCCCTCATACCCTGCCACTGTCGCCCCCTCATTGAGTGCGATCAAATATTCATAGATGAGTAAAAAGTGATAATCTAATAATATATCCTACCTATTCATTTTGACTAAGTCGAACGATATGAGGGTGGGTCGGGTTTTAACTCAACAAATGACCAACTAGAGATTTTATGGTAACTCTTTTAAGTTGTTATACAATCTCTAAATTTTAAGTGATGCTTGTGAGATGACATTAATTAATCTATGCAGGAAAAATGTCGTCTGAGAATCGATCATGGATATACTGTGGAATAGTTAATAAAGTTGTGATAGAGGAGTTTAAAGATGTAGTTGAGAATTTCATTCGGTTTGCATTGAGGAATTCATCGGTAGATCCAATGGGTAATATCCGATGTCATTGTTTGGTTTGTAAGAACAGAAAGTGGATATCAACATGGGATGTGCAACATCATTTGTACACGAGAGGATTTGTTGATGATTATGAGTTTTGGTCGTGTCATGGTGAGTTTAATATCCATTCGTATGAATCGGTCAACTTCACCACCACAAGTATGTACGTAAACATGGTTATCGATGTTGTTGGTCCGGATTTCAACGTTCACGATGACCAATACAATGAAGAAGTGCCGAATAACACAGCTCAGAGATTTTATCAATTACTTCAGATGCTGATGAGCCATTCTGGAATGGTTGTGAGAAGCATACACGATTGTCTGCAGTCTCATAGCTACTAAAGTTGAAGTTTGAATTTCATATAAACGAGAGTTGTTTCGATCGGCTTCTCTTACTCATCAAGAGTATCCTTCCTCAATTAGAGAGGTTGCCCAATAATTTTTACTGTGCCAAGAAGATGGTGAATGATCTGGGTCTTGGATTTAAAAAAATTGATGCATGTCCTAATCATTGTATGTTGTACTACGAAGATGATGTAGATATGACATCATGCTCTATTTGTAAGCATGATAGATTCAAGCCTAAGAGAGAAGACAAGTCAAAATAGATTGATGTTCCTTATAAATCACTGTAGTACTTTCCTCTTACACCCAATTTGCAGTAGCGTTCATCTCCCCAAAGACAGCTGGACATATGACTTGACATGCAGAAAGAGTTCATCATAATGATGGTGAAATCAGTCATCCTGTTGATGGCGAAGCTTGAGCTCATTTTAGCCTTACTCATCCTCATAGTAAGCCCCTTAAGTCAATTTTACTTTTAATTTCATATAGTTTGAATGAAGTCGGGGGGTCCAAAATGTGAAATAGACGTCTGATGGGTGTATCGATCAATCTGACACGACCGAGTGTATGAGAGCGATGTGTGGGAACTGCCAGAATCTATATTGGATTCTCGATTTGGGTTTGGCGCTCAAACCACTAACCTTAAAAAAACACGTGTAAAGGATTAGAACACGCAAGTCGGAGGTCTAAAATCTGAAATAGAGATTCGATCGATGTGTCGTTCGCTTCAACACAACCGAATGGGTGAGTGCGATGTGTGGGAACTGACGGAATCCAGATCGGAATCCCATTTTGGGTTTGGAGCTCAAACTACTAACCCAAAAAAAAACCCGTGTAAAAGGTTAGAACACACAAGTCAGACGTCCAAAATCTGAAATAGGGATTTGATCGACATGCGTTGACTCCGACACGACTAGGTGGGGGAGAGAGACCTGTGGGAACTGACAGAATCCAGATTGGATTCCTAATTTGGGTTCAGCACTCAAACTACTAACCATAAAAAAATCCAAGTGTAAAAAGTCAGAACACATAAGTCGGAGGTCCAAAATCTTAAATAGGGATCTGATTGGTGTGTCATTCACTCCGACACAACTAGGTGGTGAGAGCGGCGTGTGAGAACTGACAGAATCCAGATCGGAGTCCTGGTTTGAGTTCGGCGTTCAAACCACTAATCTTAAAAAAACTAGTGTAAGGGTTAGAACACGCAAGTCGGGGGTCCAAAATTTGAAATAAGGATCCGATCAGTATGTCGTTCACTCCGACACGATTAGGTGCGTGAGAACGATGTGCGGAGATTGATGGAATCCAGATCAGATTCTCAACTTGGGTTCGGCGCTCAAACCACTAATTACCCGAAAAAAAAAATCAAAGTGTAAAAGGTCAGAACACACAAGTCAAGGGTCCAAAATCTAAAATAGGGATCTGATCGGTGTGCCGTTCGTTTCGACAAATCTGGGTGAGTGAGAGAGATGTGTGGAAATTGACGGAATCCATATCGGATTCTCGATTTAGATTCGGCGCTCAAATAACTAACCTAAAAAAACCCCAAGTGTAAAGGGTTATAAATATTCCCTAAATACACTTAGTGAATATTCATATATCCTTAATTTAAATTTATAAAAATAAATTAATTGTGTTATTTTTATTTATGTTTCTAATATTTATTTTTATAATATAGGATCCTCCAACACATGACGATCATGAGGCAGGCAGAGAGGACGATCCAATAGATCTCTCTTGATTTTTTATTTGTTATTGTTGTGGATGTTCCTATAATTATTGTTGTTATTGATGATTTTATGTTTGTTTATTATTTATGAATATTGTTTATGATTATGGATCCATCATAATATTCACATCTTTGGTATATTTCTCAGTTGAATCATCACTAGGTGTACTAGTGAGTGCTAATGTACGATCAAGGTTATTATCAGGATGATAATAATTCAGTGCACACCACAAAATGAGCCCATCTAATTATGAGGATGCGCCACTTTATAGATGGGAGCAATTATTATATCCCCCATCCCAACATTCTCAACTCTAAGGAGTTGAAGTGGCGCACTCTCGTTCACAACAGGAAAAAGCGGTATTAGCGACAGAATTTTTGATATAGATATTTTCGTCAAAAATATCGTCGACATTTTCCAACGAACATAATCTGTTAGAAATTTTGTCAGAATTTTTGACAGAAATGTCTTCGTCGAAAATTATATAACGACCTGACCTCCTAGAGGGACTCCGAAGATCGCGCCACCACCCACGGATCTGAAGACCCAGAAGAGTTAGACTTTAGTCCAGTGAGATAAGTAATGAATTCAAATAACTATAATAAGAAAGTTCATACATTAATGAAGAAATTATGTACAACATGTCCCAAATAAAAGTACATGTACATAAAGAAAAGTGCAATCCTTAAGGAGCATACCCCAAGGACTTGCAAAAAGGAAACTCTCAACTCACACCAGTACAAGAACTCTCACATTCTCACACTGCTGGCAACGCACGGTGTAACAAACCGCCACCACAACCGTCCGACAATGAACTCTTGCAACAACGAGTCCTTACCTGAAGAAAGTAGGGGGGTGAGCCTCGCGAACAAGGCTAAGTAGGGATAACCTGTCCCTTACCAGCCAGAGCAGCAAGAACTCCAAAGAAAAGCGGAAGCAACTACTCTAGAAAGCTGTAAAGTGAAGGAACACCTACATCAGGGTAGTACAAAGTAGCTGAACAAAGTAACGCCACGACCAACAACCAGGTTGGGCCATACATGACTCCCACAGAACCAGCAGAGTCAAAAACCATGCGGAAGCGACCCTCGGCAACCCGCCGAGACAAAGAGCTCACGGAACACCGGAGCAACCACGTGAGACCCGAGTCTCACCACGCAAGCACAACCATCCCAGACCTCCATGAGGTCAAGAAGGTACGCAGATAGGTGTCAATACGAACGACATCGAGCATCCACGTGAAAAGAATGTCTCACCACAAACACGGCCACCACAGACCTCCACAAGGTTGAGGGCCCACAAGCAGAACCACCCTAGACCCCGGACACGTCACAAGGTTAGGGAAACACACACGCCAATGCCACACGGACTGGAACCAAGGAATAGACTATGGAACGGCAGTCGGGTGCCTGCACAAGGCACCCTGGGAGAACACGGGACGTGGAAACCGCCAGAAGCACAGGCCAACAAGGCCAGACCAATAACGCCCACGGAAACTAGACACAACCAGGCTACAACCACCGTGTAGGCTAGGGCAGTGAGACCACACTTGGAAACATCGTCACAACAACAGCAACCAAGCCACTGTCACTGGCAGCTAAGAGGACACACCGGCCACTCCTTTGCTCGCCAGCCACCTACTCCTGCCTACAACCTCCTCGGAAGAGTGAGGCCAGCGAGCCACCATAGAGAACACCACACACGAACAACCGCAGCCCATTCGAGCTGCGGCCCCACGCCTGACACCGCGACGTGACTCCGGAACCAACGTCGAGAGAGGCAGTGAGAAAGGACTAGCTGATCTACACCAGACGAAACGCCTCAACCACCTCGGCGTCCCAGACTCAACTAAGAGAGCTCTGCAAACGACTCTACGCCGCTGTCCCCTACCATTTTCCCCCTCTGCTACCGGAGTCTGAGTTCGAGCTCGCCCACCACCTGGAGAACTCTCTCAATGGGCGCGAGGATTGGGGGTCCCAGACAACGGTAAACAACCTCTAAATGGGACAAGCCCTCAAGTGCCGAGCACCGGGCGAACTGGGAACGGGCGGGGCAACCACAACAAGCAAACAACACAGTTGCCTTGTAACCAAGACAAGCCCAGCAGGCACAGGCACGCACGACACCCCTCCCGGAAACCCCCAGGAGAGCCGTCAGCCAACATAGGCACACACACCTTAGCCCAACAAGGGCAGCAACCACGGAACACTAGTCATGTGCCTAAGTTGGGAAAAAAACATCCCCCTAACCAACTTAGGCACAGACCACCCTTGCGAAGCCCAGAAAAGAGGAAACCAAACAGACAACAAGAACACGACAAGAACCCTATCGTGACCAGAACACGACAAGGAAGCTATTGCGACCAGAACGCGACAAGGAAACTGTCGCGACTAGAATGCGACAAGGAAACTGTCGTGACCAGAACGTGACAAGGAAGGTGCCGCCTTCAGATTCAGAACATGACGTATCGACCCATCGTGTTCCTCATATGAAGGAAGGACCCTTAGGACAGAACCACCCCAAGGTCCACACCCAAGGAACCACGAAGATAAACCACCAACAGGAAGACAAGCCCCGTGCCAAGTTGGGGAGACCTCCCTCTAACCAACTAGGACACAGGCCATCCTCACTAAGGTTGGAAACGGGAAACAGAGGGGGAAAAGGGACGTGACGGCTAGCCTGTTGCCATCAGAATGCGACAGGTAGCCCGTCGCCTTCTGATTGGTATCGTGACAACCATCCTGTCGCGACCTCAGTCAGAAGACTGAGGCCGAGATTTGGCCATCCCACGGTCTCCTCAAAGCTACAAAACAACCACCAAAGAGGGGAGGAAGAAGAGCACACTAAAAGCACAATTGAAAATGGCTCGAGGGGCATCAATGCTGTTGAACCACTCTTATATTTTACCCTTATATTTTGATGATAACAAAATTTATAATTAATATTATCAAATATATTTAATATCATGATTTCCTAATAAATATAAATTTGTTAGAATTATCGCTGTATACGGTGCACTAAAATGCTAAATCAATGTTCATTCAAAATACATCGATTTCTATTCAAAGTGCCACATCGATTTCACTAACAAACGATTTGATAAGTTACACAACGATTTGATTGTGTAACGATTCGTTAAGTGAAACATCGATTTGACCGTATAACGATTTCATAAGTGAGAACAACGATTTGCTTTCATATCGATTTGGTTCTCATAACGATTTCATAAGTGAGAACAATGATTTTCTCTCATAACGATTTGGTTCTCACATTGATTCGCTAAGTGCCATAACGATTTGCGTCTCACATTGATTTGGTAAGTGAGAACAACGATTTGTTCTCACAACGATTTGGTTGCATAACGATTTGATAAGTCTCACATAGATTCGATCTCCAGAACGATTTGGTTGCACATCGATTTACTTGCCATAACGATTTGATAAGTGAAACAACGACTTGATCATCATATCGATTTGCTTTCACTTAAATGACAATGTGTTCATCATAACGATTTGATAAGTAACTTAAACAACGATTCACTTCAATTTAAACATCGATTATTTAAAGTGCTTTTTGACGCCAAATGAAACGTCAAATATCTTCTGACAGAAAAAGCTACATGCGTATTTTAGAGTCTTGTCAAAAAAAGATATGAACTACTATTTTTATCATGTTAGCAGAAACACAGTGGTATGCACTGTTTATCATAAACACTCTTTTATGTTAACACTCTCTTCTATGACCACAGACCTCGAAGACCACTAGAGTCTGATTAAGACAAATGAGGAGAAGATGAGCAACAGCTAGAACTCCAACAAATCTCTTCAATGGATCTATTCAAAAGCTGCTCATATAAAAGATGAAGCATGGCTGAAGAACAAAACAGAGCCTTCCTGAAGATCATTCAAGGAGTGTACATCCAGTGAAGAACCAAAACTCCACATACACTCAGAGAAAGAGAGAAAGAGCCCGAGCCAAAGAAGAAGCGATCAAAAGCGTCTCAAGCATTCAAGCCTCCTTCAAGCTTTCTTCTCTCTCTTCATTCTCTCTCTGCGCTCATTGTAAATTTGGGGGAGAGTCCTTGACTGTGAGCTAGTTCTTAGTGTTCATCTTGTAATAGCTCTCGGTCTGATCTTTCTTTTCTAAGAAAGATTTCTGTCCAGGTGTAGGACTGTATACATTGTAGAACCTAGCTAGGGGTTTGTGTCTAGCAGAACCGCACTGGGGTTTGTACCAAGAGGTTGGCTTCTTTACCTGTAAGAGAAGTGGGCTGCCTTCTTGCCCGAGAAAGAGAAGAAGACCAGCTGGGGTGCTGGGTGTTGTATTGTCCTTGAGGGAGACTGTACCCTTGGTTAGTAAAATCCCAAGAGGTTGCTTGGGGACTGGACGTAGGACTTCCATGTGGGAAGGGCCGAACCAGGATAAATCCCTTGTGTTATTTGTGTGATTGTTTATTTGCTTCCGCACTGCTACTCTTTATCACACTAAACTAACCAAACTTTCAAGTGATAATTTTCTGTGTTTAAGTTTCTGTTTCAGATTTTAGAAAACCTATTCACCCCCCTCTAGGTTAGCTTGCTGTCGTACCAAAAGGGCCAACAAATGCCACCTCTCCTCGCCAACAACCCACAAGGAACGAAACTACACAAGAGGGAGCACCACCGGCAAGCTTTCTCCCGTGCAAAACCACAAGTAAGCCTTCAGCACATGGAGAATAGCTCAAAACAAGCTCCATCTCCTCAAGACAATAAGAGAGAGAAAGAGATCCCTACAGAGAAATGACGAGAGAGACCCGTTGGGGCCCTTCATGTCGGATTGGCCGCCTCCTCCTCACTCCACGCCGCTCCATCGCTCCGCCACGAGCACGCTGGCACTCATGCCCAACACCTGAGAAGGGGGAAGGGAACTCCCCACCACGGAGAGGAGAAGAAGGAAGGAGAAGGGAGAAGAAGAAAGAAGAAAGAGGGGTCTGCATGCCTTAAGGCCTCGGAACATAAGTCACGACAAGGAGAGCGTCGCGTTCTCACCAGAACGCGACAGACACCTTGTCGCCTTCTCAAAAATTCTGACAGGTCTTCTGACAAGCAGACAGCCTCCAGACCACATGTCACGCATACATGTGCCTCAGGTGAACGTGACACCTGGCACGTCACCTTCACACATAAGATGCGGACACGTGGCACACCAGCCACAGACAACTGGAACGCGACATGGAGGCCGTCGCCTTCTCAACCAGATGGCAACACGGATCACGTCGCGTTCAGAACGCGACACCTTGATCCGTCACGATCCCAAGAACAACACCAAGGGTACCAAAACCCGGGATGTTTACAAATTAAGTCGAAAATTTTGACAGAAATAATTGGTCAAAAAATAGCTAATACCACCCCACCAAATTTCTAAAGTCTCTCTCTCTCTCTGATCATTCAACACCGCCACCGTGTCCGGCCGATCGCTGCCACCATCGCCTCTGCCGCCGCATCCAGCTCGCCTCCATCGCCGCCGCGCCGCACCCCCCCTCCCCCACCTGATAAATAAATCCACCTCGAAGGGCAGGCTTAGCTAACATGCCTACAGGTAAAGTTATTTGGCAATTAAAACCAAATAATTAGACCTGATAAATAAACCCACCTCGAAAGGCAGACTTAGCTAACAGGCTTGTTAAGCTTATTTGGAAATTAAAACCAAGCACATACACTATCTTATTTGGCTAAATCTTGCCAAACTTTAAACAGGTCTATCTGATCCGTTAAGACCTGTGAACAAGGTTTTATTCTTCTATGAAACCAGACTCTAGGAACTAGCTAATGGAAAAATGCTAAACTGGCTTCTTTAATTGTTGGATGCCTAAATAACCAATCAGCGCGTACATGAAAGGGAGGGTCGCGCTGTACGATATTAATCGATCAAATTGATAAAATATGACTAAAAGGTGGTGTAGATTTCTCAATACCTTTAACAAGAATTGCTTGACGGTTAATGTTTATGATTCTTCTGAACACCCCCATGATTTTAATTTATTTGACAATATTGCCTGTCAAATCCCTAGCTCTTATAAGTATGAAACAGTCTTTTTGGAAAGTACAAACACCTGCCACATTTTTTTTTAAATATTTCCGAACCAAAAGGAGAAGGTAGGGGCTTCCTCACGGAGTGAGAGGGCCACTACCCGCACCAAGCGGCTAATGTTTTCTATTATATGCATAAAGGAAGGAAAATGGGGGGGGGGGGGAGGTGGAGCAGAAGGGGTACAAGTGGTGGGCTAGAGCCTGAGAGATGGGTACCCCACCTTATTAAGACGGTAGGGACCCTTAACAATATGAGGGAGGTCAGCCCCGGCATCCCAAATCCTGATGTGATCAGTAGAACACCCATAATCGGATAGGTGGTGTGCCACTTGATTGGCCTCGCGAGGAGCATGCTGGATTTGGGCTTCAAGCACGTGGGTGGTCTCAGCCATCTCCTGGAAAACATAGGTAAGCTCCCATGGACTTGGTACCTGACCGGTCACAAATTGCATGAGACTGAGGGAATCGGTCTCCACCATTATGTTTATGAACCCCTTACTGCGGCATATCATGAGACCATCCCGAAGTGCACAGGCTTCTGCATTAAGAGCTGAGGTGGTTCCCTTGTAGTTTACAGCAAAGGAGAATATACATTCTCTGTTATGGTCCCGTAGGATACCTCCGCCCTCGGCATCCTCAGCTGAAGGTTTAAAAGCCCTGTCCACATTTAGTTTCAGTCTGCCTTTAGGAGGGTGCATCCATTTGATGACTGTGGGGATTATGGTTCTGCTCTGTACATGACCCTGACCTCTGTGCTTGAGAACTTTTAACCAAGGCTGGGGGAGCTGTTGGATTTTAAAATTTGAGCTGGCTGCTCGGATGGAGAGTATAGTCCTATTAACAATATGCTTAGCTGACATTTGTTGTCCCTGAAATCTGGCATAATTTCGGCTTATCCATATTTCCCAGATGGCTGATATGAAAGTGCTCTGCATTAACTTACCAATAGTGCTAGAAGGGGCTTAGGTGGACAGGAATGAGAACAATCCATCAGCTACATTGATGGCAGTTTGATTATGGAACTGTAGGAGGTGGAAGAGCTCAGCCCAGACCTTGTTAGCAGTTTCACTTTTAAAGAAAAGGTGGAGTGCGCTTTCTTCTTGAGAGGAGGAGTAGCAGACACATTTGGAACACAATTGAATTCCTATAGCTTTAACTGTCTCATCAACAGGGACACAATTCGAGATCAATTTCCACATATACACAGACCATTTGATTGGTATATAGGACCGCCAGATTTTGTTCCAGTTTCTATCAACATTTGGTTGGAGCAAATGGCGAACAGACTTAGTGGAGAAATTACCGTTTGCAGTGGGGCACCATATCCAGGTATCTTTGTGGAGGTCCGAGTATAGATATTTGGCAAGAATGTGCTGAGGACAGGATTGGATCGCCAATTGGAAGTGATTCCTCCCTGGTTCGCTGAAGGCTTCCAGAACTGTGCAGTATTTATCTTTGAGGTTTTGCCAAGCTTCATCAGTGAGAAATATCCTAAGTGGGACTGCGCCTGTCTAGGTATCAAGCCAAAAGGAAACCACAGAGTTCTCACTTGAGATGATAATTCTATGATTATATGGATAAGCTTGGCAGCTTGCTGCCAGAGTTTCCGATCAGTAGCAGCCATGAACGGGAAGTGGGCAGTGGAATAATGGCAATTAAAGAGATGCTTTCCTCTGAAGAATCTGGCCCATAACGATTGAGTAGATAGGGCTCTCCATAGAAGCTTTGTTCTGAGGGCGATTTGCATGTGCTGGAGGTTAGGGAGGCCCAGCCCCCCACTGTTCTTAGTTCTGGATAAAACAGTCCAGCTGCGCTAGTGTCTCTTAGGTGATCCTTCATAAGATCCCCAGAAAAAGTTGGCGAGGATTTTGTTGAAAGCTCTCATGATGGTGACAGGGATAGAAAGCGCCGCCATGGTATATACTGGGAGAGCAGATAAAATATGCTGGATTAGAATTATTCTACCTCCCGTGGATAGGAATTCAGTCTTCCACCCTTGAAGCTTGTTGATAGTCTTGGATATGATCTTAGCAAAATGAGATGGTTTTTGCCTCCCAGGATGAATGGACACACCGAGGTACGTGAGGGGAAGTTTACTTGTGCAAAAACCAGTAATATCGCTGATTTTTTGATTGCGACTGGCAGTGCCTTCTTTGTGTATGTAATACGAGCTTTTGTGCTTGTTGATGAGTTGCCCGGAAGCTTCCTCATAACTCTTGAGAAAGCTCATCAACCTTCTGAGGTGTCTGACCGAAGCATTAGAGAAAATAAGGGTGTCATCACATTTTGTTTCACACCTTTTCATGACATATATACAATCTTTTACAGATGAACACATGTATATATATGGATCTTTATTAATGTAAAAAAAGAAAGGCAAGATGTGTTAGTTAATTAGGCGCAATAAAATGGGTACTATCACACTGTACCAAACCGGCAAACAAAAGGTGAGGGAAGCTTTGCATGCACCATTTTTCCACATTCAAGGTTTTAAATAGGGAATTTGCAAACTATTATTACATGAAAAGTTGTGAATATGTTATCATTATTAAAATATTTTCGCATATGTCACTTATAAATGAAAAAAATATTGTAGATATATAATATATAGTGGTTAACTTATGTCGGAAAGAAGTGGATATTCCTCCCAAGTTCTGATGTTTCTATTAGTTTAGTAATTTTTGATGAAAATATTATTATTAATTTTTTAAGACTTTTGAGAATGAGACTTGAGTGCTGATGGGCTGCTTAAACCGAGGCAAAGAAGAGTTTTTTTTTTTCATGTGCCTATGAAAATTATGGTTAAATTAACGAATGGGGAGTAATCTCACATCACCAAAATGACATATCTGCAACATTAATTTTCTATTTACTAAGTGACATATTTGATAATATTTTAACAAGGATGACATATATATTTATAATTTTTCACAGAACAATAGGATATATATTTATATGATACAATTGGGAGGAAGCTCATTGCGCAGTCCGTATCCCTCAATAATTAATATTGCTATTACTTGGACGCTTGCACCAAATTAAGGAGCGCATAGTTTTTTGCTTTTAACCCAGAAATGTGCATTATCTATCTTTAACGCGGCCGGCAACATATTTAACACGTTAAGGTGAGCGAAACTCATTTCTTACACCCATTTATTCGAATTCAAGACTTATACGTTCTTTCCGGTAAAGGGAATTATAAAGAGATCGCCCGCGGGCATTTCTAACATGGCACGCAGCTGATGGGATCGATCGCCATTAATTAATGATAAGAGGCGTATATGAATTAAGACGATGGGCATGCGATCGATCTATAAAATGAGAGGATAATTAAGTTAGCAATGAGGCGTCTTCGAGAGAGAGAGAGAGAGAGCAAGGATATATAGAATGGGAGTGGTGACAGCTATTACTCAGAGATCGATGGAAGGAAAGAGGGCGTTTGGATTCAGTGTTTTGCTGTCGATGTCGATTGTGCTTCTGATCATGTCTGCAGTTCCTTCATCATCACTGAGGGTTCCTTTCGTTGATCTCCGACCCGGAGGTACGTACTAACACCAAGAACACACACACACATATATATATATATCTTTAATTTGGTTATTGGCATATATAATTAATAAGCACTTTCTATGAAGCCAGAAGATCATGAGATTTTCACTTTTGAAATTTTCAAGTTTATAGCTCACCTCATGCAGCAGGAATAATCATTACGTCTTCATGCTAGCTTATGTATACATGCATGCCTAGCTATATATATATATATATGCTAATAATATTAATTTGTGCCGTTACTTCTAAAACTAGTTAGGGAGTTTTGAGGATCCCGGTTGGGTCGATCGGTTAGAACTCTTACTTAAAAGTAAGAGGTCTCGAGTTTGATTCTTGGGGGGGGAATTTACCTGATTTACATGCAATCCTCGAGGTGTGTAGATCCGGGGTTTTTCCGATCAAGTGGGGTAAGGGCAATACGGGTACACGGAAAGTAGGAGCTGTCAAATCCTGATCTTGGAGTTCACGAACACCAATCCCTAAACCCACAAAATCACACGGGGCGAAATTTCTTCGTTACCAAAAAAAAAAAAAAACTAGGGAGTTCTTGAAATTAGACAGGCAGAAATTAAAGCTTGTAATTGATGAGATTGCATGCATGCACTGTTGGGTGGTTATGATCAGCTGGCGGCATCAGAAGAAGCAATTACCTGCACTGCTGCAACGAGTGCTCCTGCGTCGAGAAATGGTGCGTCTGCTCGGACCGCTCCAGGTTCGGCTGCTACAAGGACTGCGGATTCTGCCAGTGCTACGACAAGCCGGAGAGCACCTGCTACTGCGTGGACGTCCTACACAAGTGCCCACCCCCATGCGTGTTCAGCCCCGACGCTGCCGCCGGCCATAATTACTAGCTAGCTATATATAGCAGTGGGCATTATATATACCCTTAAAAACATTTCAGTCGAACTATATGTATGAACATCAAAGTGTGGCGTAGGATATATATTATATTCTTTCGTTAGATTTCTGAATAGTGATACGAGTTCTCGTCTGTGGAATCAAAGCGCAGAGGACTAGCGAACAGCTGGGTGATCAGCAATTCATTCTTCATCAGTTTCCAACCGTTGAGAAAAGTTGAGAAAAAACATAATTATCCGGTCAGCTCAACCGTAGACAGATCAACAATAATTCTTCATCGGTTCCCAACAATTGAGAAAAGATAGTTGTTAATTCGCACGGAACTAACTATATATTTTATCCGACTTTAGACACATCAATTTGAAGGTCCATAGATGGCATGATGACGTATGTTCTTTAAGATTGTATTTGAGACTGGATATTATAATTGTCCGATAGTCATATAATTAATACCCCTAACAATGCATCTTTATATATATATATATTTATTTATTTATGACCTTGAATAACAAGAAAACTAGTAGTCTTGAAGAGAAAGACGAACGCACTAGTACTCATGTGTTCCCGCTGATCTATATATGATTTTTTAACACTACTAGATTATTGAAGGTGTTTATATATCTTTATGGAGAAAAGTATCTTAATCATTTTCCTACAATATCCCGTAATCTAGGAATAGAGTTTTACGACACATTTTATTGTCATATACATGGCGGGGATCCATGTCCCATCCAAAACTCGTGGAAAACAAAAAATTGAAGGTAAAATAGTAAAAATATAGCCCTATTACATATATATAGTTATAAGAGACTCACTCCTATGAAGTATTGGTGTCGATATAATATTGCTTTTTCCAAGATACTTTTAAGGATAGAAAATCAGAAGTAGATAACTCATGTAACTATTTGAATATATTAAGGATATTTTGGCTACTTATTAAACTATTTGGATATCTTTAAACTCAATATTTTAGATGGTAAAAGCATAACAAAACTCTTACTTTAAATCTAGAACATTAATTGCATAAACTTGGTATAACAATAGACACTTTTTAACATATTAGCTAGTATTAGGATACAATATCATAAACATAATTATACTACTCAGAGGTTTGATAACCACCACCTCTCATAATTGGGCTGATCCTTCTACGTAAGCATATATGTAGAAACACTCGTACGCCTAGTTGCTGTCTATTGTATGATGGGGCATAAAAGAGGGGCAATTTTACAGTGCTTATGCCTTGCAATATGGTTATTAATTTGTAGGGATGTTCATGGTTTGGTTTGATTTAGTTTATAGGAGATTTTTAAGAAATCAAACTAAATCAAATTCGGACCCAACCCAACCTGAACCAAACCAAACCGAAGTCCTTTGAAACCAAACCAAACCAAACTGAATTAAATTCGGTTTTGTTCGGTTTGGTTCGGTTTAACTTGAAAATAAATAGACCTTTAGATTCTCTTAGTCTTAAATAAGATTTTAATCACTTGTTTCTCTCATAAATCACTACCAAATAATATTTGAAATGAAGTATTAAATATTGATGACCATAGTAACCTCCATAATATATATATTTTATGTAAATATATTGAAAAAACTTGATAGATATATACAAATTAAAACTTATTAATGTAATTCGGTTTAATCGGTTTGGTTTGGTTTCTAGAGTTTAGAAACCGAACCAAACCGATTTTTTTTTTTCGGTTTGGTTTGGAACCAAATCAAATTTTTTTCATGTTCAAACCGAACCAAAGCAAATCGAATCGCTCGATTCGGTTTAGTTTTTCGGTTTGAACTGAATATTGAACACCCCTAGTTATTTGATGTGGATATATATATATATATATATTATTTATTTATAGCTAGTAGAGGTCTTCTTGAACGAACAAGTCATAAGATTCACAACATGCTTATGCCTATAAGTAGATTTGATTTAAGTTGGTTATATTCTTCCAATAACGACAGATGATGATATCCAATGAGAGGCTAGTTTTATACATAAGATTACATTAATTCGTCATGATGTATTATTTAAGAATGACATTTTCCCACTTATATGTGTGGAAAGACATTTTTAACAGTTATCTTAATAATAAAAAAATGGTAAAAAATTCTACTACCTTTACCCCAACAGCACGGACAAATACTGGTGTACATTTACAGACTGCAAGTTTCATGACCACCAACATTAATATGAATTGTAACGCCTTCAAGACTTCGCGAGATATGAAAAATAAGGCATTTCTACATTCCATCTTTTTTAACATATTTTTAACGAATTTTTTCCATATGTTGAATTAATGATAATTATGCATGGTGCTTGAAATAAAAGGAATATGGTCTCACCCCATATATTACTTACGCATAAATTGGAGTTTCTACGCATTTTCGTATTCACTAAAATCTGTACTTACACAGTGTGCCTCATTTCCCTTCAAGTATAATCTATTAATTTTTTAAAAGGTGCATATACAAATTTTCAGCGAGTACCAGCTGAGTGCGTAGAGTCAGATCCAATCCCTTCCAAGTGGTAAAGAGGATACAATCAAGAAACTTAGCATCTATGCAGCTGTTTTTCGCATTATAACACCTTATTTTTTAAAGGAAGCCTTATAGCAGCCACGGTTTGAAGAACGTGTGCCATGAATCGTGCATATTCGACAATAATGCGATCTTATGATGAGGAACCTGCACTAAGAAATGTATAACGCTAATTTTATGCAGGACGGTGCCTTTCTTCATCTTTAACGTGAGCATCTTCAACAAGTCCACATGCAACACAGAAAGTTTAGCAAAACTCATTTTTTAACATCTATAGACTTTGTATTTAATTCCGGTTGTGTGTGGTGAGACATAAAGATGAAGATCCGAAATAGATGGTTGGGGGACGAAGTGAGATTAATTGGCAAGTAGTACTTTGCTTGCGAGAGAGAAAGCAATGAGAGAAAGATAGAAAGGGAGTATTGCTGATCAGATAAGAGATGGAAGAAAGGAGAATCATGTTGGGATTCAGCATTCTTCTGCGGATAATGATCATGTTCATGATACTGTCTGCCATTCCTTGTTCCTCCCTCCGGGATCCCTTCGTCGGTCTCCCCCTCCGAGGTACCATGCGCATCTACTCCTTTTGCTCATGAGTCACAAATATCGTATCATTATATGGTATATATATATATATATATATAAGTTTTCACGTCTTAATTTGGGTCTTTTCCAGCCGGCGGAAACAGGGTGAGGAGCAGAATGCAGTGCTGCAGTGAGTGCACCTGCGTCGAGAAATGGTGCATCTGCATGGACCGCTCCAGGTTTGGCTGCTACAAAGACTGCGGATTCTGCCAGTGCTACGACAAGCCGGTGAGCACCTGCTACTGCATGGACGTGCTGGGCAAGTGCCCGCCGTCGTGTGCGCTTTCCCCCGACCCCGCAGCTGTCTACTAGCAAGGCTAGCTATGCACAGCACAAAATTCTTCTCCAGAGACATAAGAATATGTGGCGTCACATTGTTCTACTTGAATGCATGCCGTTAATTAAGATCGGGTTGTCCAGCCAGCTGGTGAGATGAAACTGCATGCAGTGGGTTGCGACGATCGAGTCGATTAATTAGTGACACGAAGAGCTGCAATAACTCTTCATCAGTTCATCACAATGGGCAAAGTTTCTAGCTTTAGCCTTTCTATCTCCTTCTTCTAATTGGAGGAAAAAGAAGGGAGACTAGAAATAGACGAGCATATGCTTATGCTTTTGTTCCTTTTTTATCTTTTGTTTTTTTTTCTTCTTTACATATATTGTCTAAGAATTTCCAGTGATGTACTAGCGGATGAATGTGCCTGGTCAGTGCTCATAGCAAAGTAAAGGCAGAAATGTTAATTAGATAAATGTTATATGGTACGTAGAGGGATTTTGCATGCATACCTCTTGTTGAGTCAAAATGACATATTCTCCTTTGCAAATATCTACTTATACATGTTCATATGCTTCTTGAATGTTATTGTCGAAGGAATTCCTGGACTAATACCTAGAAAGAATATCAGATGCCGTTGCGTATAACGTAAACATTGTGGTAATCCTATGAATTCAAACACTACGATCAGTTATCAAGTTCACAAGTTTCAGCTTATCAGTTTTAGCTGACCTAAAGTTTTACAGCAAATGGTACATGTGTGTCAGGGAAGAGCCAATAGTTAGTACATTACGGTGTTTTTGCATTACTTTACATCATGCCTGAGAAGTGATCAGAACAAGTACTTAAAGATTAACGGCGTATGCTCAAGTAGATGACTGAATCCTACAGGCAAGAGACTGGCATAAATTAAACTAATTGATACGTTATCCTCCTCACAGTCATACAGACAACTCCTTTTTATTTCCTATAACAGTAAGCAGAAACAAAAAGCTTTTACAAGTTTTTAATCATTAATAGTTAATGGTATTTGACGGAGTGTTTTGGGAGAAGACATGGATAGACTACAATGGGCTTATATATATGTCAATATTTTGTCACAATGCCGTGCAAGAAAGACATGCAATTAATTACTCATGTTGCCAATGTTAATTCGTGAATTTTTTTATATATGCCATGATCTCTCGTTATATACTAATTAGTGAAATTTACAGTTCTCCTTCATGGCAGGTAGTGTTTGGTTGACTTTTTTACTGGAGGAAGAGGAAGTTTCAATTCCTTCATCCCCACATATCCATCCCAGTATCTTGGAAATGACCATAGGTACTTTTTAATTATGCTTTGCAGATTGCTCTATATATTTGTTGCGGGAAGAGGAAATTAAGTTTCCTTCGCAAATATTCATCTCCACGTACGCCTCCACTGCAACTTGTAACCTATCTATCCTTAAGCCTTAAAAGTTAAACCAGAAGCTTAATTAATAAGCATGGCAGGGTGATCACTATACGTGAGGGCAATCATCGATCAGGGAAGAAGCTTCGCATGAAGTAC
>CM024762.1:135408968-135512627 GCA_014218235.1 Colocasia esculenta | reverse complement strand
AAATCACAGTTTGCACGAAATTTATTAGTCGCTAATCTGTTGTTAATTAGTGATGAACTACATTCAGTCGTTAATTTAATTCAGTGGTAGATTAGGGACAACCAATTTTCGTCGCTGCATCTGTCGTTATTTAGCGACGGGAATTTTTTTCCCCTTCGATCTCACGTAGTTATGATTTCCCGACGAATTCACTTTCATCGACTACTAGCGACGGATTTGCGGCAGAAGAGGTTTAGTCGCTGGTCCTTCGCCATTTAGCGACGGCTTAGCTACAACTCCATTTCCGTCGCTAAAGTATTATAATGTATGTATTAATATCATTCATTGTTAAACATTAATATTGGTCACCATTTATTTTACATATTTGTGAATATTAGCAAATATGGATATAATAAAATGATATTATATATAATGCTATATTTTATTTTATATATCAGATATATTATGATTATTTAATATTGTGTCTAATCGATTGGATTTTAATTAAGCTAAAATTTGCAATTAGAATTTTGATTAAATTATTAGTCAAGCTTTTTATTAATTAGCGATAAATTTTAATTTAGCGACGGAATAACGACAAAAAGATTATCCGCTGCTAATATTGGTGGAGGTTGTAGCCGCTAATCCGTCGCTAATAGCGATGGAGTAGTGATGGAAATCGTCTGTCCCTAATTTAGTGTCTAATATATAGGAAAGACTAGATCTGTCGCTATGCAAAAAAATCTAAAACCCACCCAACTCGCCTCTCTCTCTCTCCTCTCTCTCTCCTCTCTCTCTCTCTCTCATCTCCTCTCTCTCTCCGAGGTGGTCGACCGCATCACCTTCGTCTTGCGCTGTGGCCATGAAGGGGGAGCAGAAGAGGGTGGCAAGGTGGTGATCTTAGAGCAGAGAGGGCCTGGCCTGAGCTCGAGAGCCTTGACTTCTCTTTCACCTCGTCCTCCGTGTCATCTTCTGCACACTACAAGAGAAAGCGACATTCCGACGGATATTTCCGACGGAAATATGCCGTCGATAATGCCGATGGATATATTCTGTCGACATATCCGTCAAAATTTTCGACATATAATAATCCGTCGGAAATTTTATCGATAATACCGACAGAATGATTTTAGTCAGAAAATCCGTCGACATTTCAGACAGATATTCCGACGGAAATAAGTTCGTTGGCATATCCATCAGCAAACCTACATTTTCCCTCCCACCACCCTCGCGAAATCTACTCTCTCTCTATCTCTATCTCTCTCCCCCTCTCCGCCTGTGCTAACGATGCCGCCCTTGGTCGCCGAGACTTGCACCGTCACTGTCGTCCGTCGCGACCTGCACCACCACCACCGCCGAGCTTCGCCTCCACTGCCGCCGACCTGCATCGTCGATCCCAGGTTCCCCCCCTCCCCCTCCACTCCTGGCCCCCCACCCCTGCCGACCCCTTCTTTCCCCTCTCGGCGACCCCCACCCCCCTCCCCATCCTACTCTTGGCCCCCCATACTCCTGCCACCCCCCTTCCCCCTCCTAGGCGACCCCCATTCCCTCCCCCTCCCGTCCCCAGCCCCCACCCTTGGTGGCCCCCCCTCCCCTTCCCAGTGACCCCCACCCCCTCCCCCTCACGGCGACCACCAACCCCACCCCCCTCCCATCCTCAACCCCCTCCCCCTCCTCCTGGCGACCCCCACCCACCACAAGAATTGCGGGATTACCGCGGATATTTCCGACGGATTGCTTTCCGTCGGTAATTCTGACGTATAGCCGACTAAAATATCCGTCGGAACATCCGTCAGAAGTTCCGACGGAAATTGTTTGTCGGAAATATCTGTCGGCATACCGACGTATATTCCGACGGATATTTGTAGTCGCAATGCCGTCGGTAAAACAGCTTTACTTCCTCCCGCGAAACCCCACCCCCCTTTTTCCTCTCTCTCTCTCTCCGCCCGCCTCTCGCCGACGCCGCCGCGCCCCCGCTTGCCGCCGCTCGCCGCCCCCTCTCCCAAATTGCACCTCCCCCCTCCCCCCCCCTCCCCTTCCCACCCCGACACCTTCCTCCGCCCCCCTACCCCCCCCCGCCCCCCCACCCGGCCCCCCTCCCCCCCCCCCCCCACCCGGCCCCTGCACGCGGCCCCCCTCCCCCTCCCACCCTTCCCACCCTCCCCCGTCCCCTTCCCACCCGCCCCCCTTCCCCCCTGCACGATGCCCCCTCCCCCCCACCCGACCCCCGCCCCCTTCCCACCCCCCACCTGCACGCGCGGCCCCCCTCCCCTTTCACCCCCCCCCCCCCACCTGCACTCCCGCCCCCCCCCCTTCCCACCCGGCCCCCCTCCCCCCTGCACGATGCCCCCTCCCCCCCCCCCCCCACCCCCCCCCCTCCCCTTCCCCCCCCCCCCCCCCCTGCAAAATATTTTTGTCAAATATTTTTTAAGACATCTCTCTCACCGATTGTTTTTATTCCCAACATTCTTGTATATTGTGCTCTATCATCTATCTATGTTTTACAAGAAAGCATCTATAATAGTGAACGTTTGATATGCGAAGGTCAAAGTATTTAAGATCATCACCATATAAACACGAAAATTATTTAATACATTTAAGTCTATAATATAACAAAGTATTTAATATAATATAGGGTTTAATGACATAATTTTGTAAAAATTCTAAAGCTATGCAAAATTTATTGTAAAATTTGCACATGATTTCTAACCATTTGCACATATTGCGAAGCACATCACTTAAATCTAACAATCCCATTAATATAGTACTCTGCATCATTAGAATATTTCTAAGATTATAATAAAATAAATTTATTTTCAAAATTCAGATTTCTTTGAACCTAACCCCACATCTACATTAAATTACTCTAGATCTACACAAAAATAGCTGCAAATAGTTTCTAACCACTATATAAAGTGTTTTAAATTAATACCATGGCAAAAACTAATAAAACAAAAAAAACTTAGATTTAAGGTTCATATATAATCGACCCTAAAATCAACCACAAATGATCCTCAATTGCTTCCTCAGAAAAAAAAATACCAAAAAACAAAATTAATGGTAAAAGGAAACGTAAAAACATGTGTGGTTGTTAATGGGTAGAATCGATTTAACAGACACATACAACGCCTGGTTCGATTTTGGGCAGAGATGTAAGACAATTTTTTATTTAGTCGGTTCTAAAAATTAAGCCCTAGTACGAGACTTACTCACAAGATAGAAACCACCATATTGAGATATAATTGATTTTTAGGACCATATCAATTGTGTGCACATTGGTACTTAGCCATAAAATCGAAACAAAACATTAGTATAGATTGTTTTTAATTGCTTACTTTCAGTTTAGTGATTAGTATTGTATTTCTTACTTTAATGCAATTCATCTACATGTATGTATGAATTTGGTTTATTATTGCACTTGTTCACATGTATGATTTTGTTTCCATATTCCTTTCATATTTAATTGGGTTTTAATTTGATCAATGGATGTATAGTATTTTTTCACTGCACACACCTCACGAGAGCGTTTAAGCCCGTGTCAATGAACCTTCCCGTTCAAGACTTTGAGATTGATGTGCACGAGTCTTATTTTCAATAATGAGAACGTGTATATCTAACTCAAAGTCTTGAATTGTCCCATTTTGGACAGTCTGTGAATGTTTGATCGCAGTTAGGTGGTCATTTATTATGTGTTTGTATTATTTGTTGAAAATTTCGGGTGCGTCTACTCTCACTCTCTCTGATATACCTTTATTAATTTAGAATATTTCTTAACCACTTATTAGTAAGTGTTTAAGAAAATATCTCAATCAATAAATATTTTTGGTATATCGGAGAGGTGTGGGGAGATGCTGTCGAAATTTTCAGCAAATAATACAAACACATAGTAAATGGTCATCTGAGTGCGATCAAATATTCACAGATGGGTAAAAAGTGATAATCTTAATAATATATCCTACCTATTCATTTTGACTTACTCGAATGATGTGAGGGTGTGATGGATTTTAACTCGTGACATGACATTTAATCTGTGTAGGAAAAATGTCTTATGAGAATCGGTCATGGATGTACCGTGGAATAGTGAATGGAGTTGTGACCGAGGAGTTTAAAGATGGAGTTGACAGTTTTATTCAGTTTGCATTGAGTAATTCATCAGTAGCAGTTGATCCGATGGGTAACATCCGATGTCCGTGTTCGGCTTGTAAGAAGAAAGTGGATATCGACATGGGATGTGCAGCATCATTTGTATACGAGAGGATTTGTTGCCCATTATGAGTTATGGTCGTCTCATGGTGAGTTGAATATTCAGTCGTCTGCACCAGCTAATTACTTTGCCTCCACAAGTACGTACGTAGACATGGTTGTCGATGCTGCTGGTCCGGAGTTCAATATTCATGAAGATCAAACAAATGAAGAAGTGTCGAATGATACAGCTCAGAGATTTTATCAGTTACTTCGAGATGCTGATGAGCCATTATGGGATGGTTGTGATAAGCATACATGGTTGTCTGCAGTGTCGCAGCTACTGAATTTGAAATCTGAATTTCATATGAGCGAGAGTTGTTTTGACCGGCTTCTCTTACTCATAAAGAGCATACTTCCTCAATCAGAGAGGTTACCTGCTGACTTTACCGTGCGAAGAAGATGGTAAATGATCTGGGGCTTGGTTTTATGAAAATTGATGCATGTCCGAATCACTGTATGCTGTACTACAAGATGATGCAGATAAGACATCATGCTGTATTTGTAAGCATGATAGATTCAAGCCCAAGAGAGGGGACAAGTCAAAGCAGAAGGATGTTCCGTATAAGTCATTGCGGTACTTTCCGTTCACACCTAGATTGCAGCGGTTGTTCATGTCCCCGAAGACAGCTAGACATATGACTTGGCATGCGGAAAGAGTCTGTCGTGACGAAGGTGAAATGAGTCATCCTGCCGATGGTGAAGCTTGGGCTCATTTTAGCATACTCATCCTTACTTCTCAAGGATCCACGCAACGTGCGGCTGGGTTTATGCACAGACAGTTTCAATCCATTCGGAGGCTCGGTGGCATCTTACTCATGTTGGCCAGTATTCCTAACACCGTATAACCTTCCGCCAGGCATGCGCATGAAGCGTGAGAATCTGTTCCTTTCATTGCTGATTCCGGGTCCAAAAAGTCCAGGAAAAAATATAGACATATATCTCAGACCGTTGATTGATGAGCTGAAATTGTTGTGGTCAGATGGGGTTCTCTCTTATGATGCATCCATAAAATAGAATTTCAATTTGAAGGCTGCATTAATGTGGACAATAAGTGACTTTCCAGCGTACGACATGTTATCTGGCTGGAGCACACATGGGAGGTTGGCATGTCCTTATTGCATGGAGGATTCTAAATCATTTGTGTTGAAATCTGGGGGAAAATCATGTTGGTTCGATTGTCATCGTCGGTTTCTACCGAGTGACCATCCTTCCGAAAGCAAAATGATTCTTTTATGAAAAATACAATTGTGATGGAGGAGGTAGATATGGAACGGGTGTCTGGTGGAAACATGGCGAGGCGGGTCTAGAACTTACCGACTGTAACACAACTAGCTGGTAGTACCCCAAATCCCTGGCTTTGGGAAAGATCACAATTGGGTGAAGCAAAGCATCTTTTGGGAATTGCCTTATTGGTCAACACTTTTGATACGACATAACCTAGACGTCATGCATATAGAGAAGAATGTTTTTGATAATGTGTTCAACACAGTTATGGATGTCAAAGGCAAAACGAAGGATAACGTCAAGGCACGTTTGGATTTGAAAGTACTTTGCAGACGTCCAGAACTAGAGCTGCAGCATGTTAGTGGAAAAGTGGTGCAACCTAAAGCTGCATATGTGCTTGGGGCCAGACAGATTAAGGAAGTGTTGCAATGGTTGAAGCAATTGAGATTTCCGGATGGATATGTCTCGAATATTGCCCGTTGTGTAAATGTCAACGATGGAAAAATATACGGAATGAAGAGTCATGACTGCCATGTTTTCATGCAAAGACTGATGTCACTTGCTTTTCGTGAGTTGTTGTCGAAGCAAATATGGGGAGCAATGACTGAGGTGAGTCAATTCTTCAGGATTTTATCTACATCAGAACTCAGACTTCATGACTTGAAAAATATGGAGCAAAATATAATACGGACAGTCTGCAAATTAGAGAAGATATTTCCTCCAGCATTCTTTGATTCAATGGAGCACCTGATCATCCATTTGCCATATGAGGCTAGGGTCGGAGGACCTGCACAATTTCGATGGATGTATCCGTTTGAGAGGTATATTTCTATATCTCAATTTATTCACATTACGACGATCTTTTATATTTCATATGTATGCATTTGAATTATTGTCGTAGGTGCATGCACGATCTTAAGATGAAAGTCCGCAACAAAGCACAAGTTGAGGGCTCCATTACCCAGGCGTACCTCATTGAGGAGATATCAAACTTCTGTTCGATGTACTTTGACACGGAAATAGGAACCCGACGCACTCAACCTCCACATAATGATGATGGTGGAGATTCTAATGTGTCGGACCGACTCTCTGTATTCAAGTGTCCCGGACGGGCGTTCGGATATTCTTCTACTCGCGCATTAGAAGACAGAGAGTTGGTAGCTGCGGAGATCTACATCTTCATGAATTGCGCAGAACTAGACCCCTACATTGAGTAAGCTCTCAACACTTATGATGTACATCATTTGATTGCAATGCTGCAGAACTGAAAGGGTTGTGGACATTTACATTGCAGATAGTTTGACTCGGTCATACTGCAACGGAATCCACGTCTAACTGACTGCAGGTTGAAAAGGAACGGGAGAAGTCTTTTCCTACTTGGTTAAGATCTCGAGTATGTGTCTAAATATTTTGAAACATAAGTGTTATGTTCTTATGCATACTTAGTTGTTGTAATTTGTCAATGTTTGTCTATTTTTTTGATAATAGGTTGAACAATGTTTTATTACCGATTCAAGAGTACAAGAGATCAGTTATGGCCCCTCGAAGATTGTACGTGTCTATCCAGGCTACATTGTGAATGGATACAGATTTCACACGAGAGATTATGGACGGAATAAGTCTACGATGAACAGCGGCGTATGTGTGAAGGGAAGTGCCTATAATGAAAATGAAATAGACTATTATGGCATTCTCGAAGAAGTCATTGAACTGTAATTTTTGGGACAAGACAACAATGTATTTCTCTTCAAGTGTCATTGGTTTGATCCGACATCTTTCGTCATGACAAAACATGTGGAGATGTGAAGTATAAGTCCAAGTTGAGTACATATGAGCCATTCATTCTGGCGGCACAAGCCCAACAAGTTATTATTCAAATTATTCATCTCTGAAATTAAGAGATTGGTGGGCTGCATGTAGAGTGAAATCAAGGCTATTCCCTGAGTATGAGCTTCTCTTGGCTGATGATGAGCTCGAAGGTGTTAATGACAATTTTTTTCAATCAGATCGGAGTGACACACGAGAGTTGGCAGCTTCTACGCAGTTCAGTGTTCATGATATAAATGAAACAATTTGCTTACATAAGGGTAACGAACAGGAAGAAGTTGACCCACGAGACCTTGAGCGGAGGGTGGAGTCTGATGTGGAGGAAGACTCCTGGGATGATGAGAGGATGAATTTGAGGATGATGATGAAGATGATGCTGAATTAAACATGTCTTCAGCATCTGATGATGAATATAGATAATATATCCTATATTTTGTAAGAACTTCCTATTGTTGCTAATTATATGTTCATATTAAATTGCTACTTCAAATTTGAGTGTTGATGACATGTTATATCTTTATTTATCTCAATAGAGATATGGTACGTGGAGGACGGAGTCGGACGGTTTCCACGTCCGTTGGCCGAGGGTCCGCGACCCCGTCCACGACAGGTATATGTATATGTAAACACAAAACCTATATATTATTGTTATATTAAATTCACGAGATATCTAACGTACATATAATTTCTCAGGGTCTGCCTCCCCGTCCGCGCGGTCGTCCCAGCGACAGGTATATACATAGTACACAAAGAACCAGATGGATATCATTGTTCATATTAAATTCACGAGATCTAAAGTGCATACAATTTTGCAGGGACTGCCTCCCCGTCCACGCCGGTCGTCCATGCGACAGGTATACGTATATATTGTTGTTCAATTTAAATTCATATTTTCTAATGTGTATATAATTTTGCAGGGCCACCGCCTCCCCGCTGAGCACGCGAGCAATGTCACCTTTCCCTTCTTCCTCACCACCAGGTACATGTATGTTTCCATAGATAGTATGTTTGTTTTTTCTTGTAATTTATACAATAATAGTGTACTAAATTGTTTTCAACAGAGGTGGAGAGCCAGCATCCAGTAGCTGAGGAGGGGCCTCAGCTACCGGGACGGCAGCCATGCTGGATCTCAGGGTAAAGTTGATCACTTCAAAGTTACTGTATTTGTTATTTATGTTATACATTTCATGTACACAATTAATGTGAAATTGCAGGGGGGAGTAGATCCTGGTTCTGCTTCCCGTTATATTACGACACTGGTCCACGGCACATTTCAGGACCAATGGATGCATGGAGAGAGTTCCGGTGCCCGTCCGAGATTTGTTATTTGACATGTTCACGGTATTTTTAATGTTTAGATGAGTTGAAATCATTTATTTAATTACTATCTCTGTTAGTGCAGAAAGTTGAGTAATTTTATTTCTTTACAGTGGAGGTTCGCGTTCATGAGACCCGAGGATCTCCCTCGAGCTCGCGCCGTCTGGGAGTCTACTGCCCAGACTAATTTAAGAAAGTCGATGTGGGAGGGCCGGGCAAGCAAGGCAATGAAGACCACAGGCAACCGGGATCCTATGGCTTGGCTAGATTACGGCCCTGTTTGGCTGAGGAGGGACTATTGGGAGTCCCTTTGTGAGTGTTGGGCTGCTGGACCATGGCAGCAGTGGTCACAGGCGGCAATACGCAACCGATCAACTCATCCGGAGAAGAATGTGCATACTAGTGGGTCCGTATCTTATGCGAACATAGTCAAAAATTGGTAAGCATATTATTGTTCAATTGCTTAATATAGTGATTATTATTGTTAAACTAACTAATTTTTTTGAATTGTAAGCATCACGAGTTCGAGCGTGCCCCTACATTTCGCGAGTTATTTGATCGGACTCATAAGCGGAAGGGGACGGATGACTATGTTAGCGAGAGTGCCCGTATGATCGCTGTAAGTCAAGCTATAAATTATGAATTCAATTAAGATATTCAAATAATTTATGGACAATAATTTAATTTTAATTTGTTCTGTAGGAGACCTATGACAGGACGATGGCGGAGCGCTATGCAGAGGGCACTCCCCAGCCAGACTTGGATCTGGAGGCTTGGGTCGACGCAGCGGGAGGGCCGAGGAAGGGTCGAGTGTACGGCTTTGGGGACAGCCTGGATACTCATCTAGTGTTGTCCTCATATGCGAGTTCGATCGCTCCTCCGGCATACACGAGTTCATCTACTGCGCCCCCCGTCAGTGGTGTAGAGGAGATTAGAGACCTCATTCGGGAAGAGCTACGGGCACAGCTACAGACCAACAGACAGAGCTACAGACGTAGTTCGACAATATGGTTCAACAGTTGATCTCAGCCATGCAGGGAGTAGGCCCCACACAGCCAGCACCTCAGGTCAGTATTAGTATTAATTTCATATACTTTGGATGAGATGAAACCACTAATAAATGTCAACAGGGAACAAAAAGAAATCCAAATTAATTAACCTAACATAAGTGTAAAGGGCGTTCAATTGACGGATCTTAAAAAAACTTAAGTCTAAAGGGTCAAAACACACAACCCGGGAGTCCAAAATCCCAAATAGGGATCGGATCGGCGTGCCGTTTTCTCCGACACGACCGGGTGGGTTAAAGTGACGTGTGGGAACTGACGAAATCCAATTTGGATCTCCAGATTGGGTTGGGCATTGAAATGACGGATCTAAAAAACAACCAAGTATATATAAAGGGTCAAAACACACAACCCGGGGGTCCAAAATCCCAAATAGGGATCGGATCGACGTGCCGTTTTCTCCGACACGACTGGGTGGGTTAAAGTGACGTGTGGGAACTGACGGAATCTAATTTGGATCTCCGGATTGGGTTGGACATTGAAATGACAGATCTAAAAAACAGCCAAGTATATATAAAGGTTCAAAACACACAACTCGGGGGTTCAAAATCCCAAATAGGGATCGGATCGGCGTGCCGTTTTCTCCGACACGACCGGGTGGGTTAAAGTGACGTGTGGGAACTGACGGAATCCAATTTGGATCTTTGGATTGGGTTGGGCATTGAAATGACGGATCTAAAAAACATCCAAGTATATATAAAGGGTTAAAACCTACAACCCGGGGGTCCAAAATCCCAAATAGGGATCGGATCGGCGTGTCGTTTTCTCCGACATGACCGGGTGGGTTAAAGTGACATGTGGGAACTTATAGAATTCAATTTGGATCTTCGGATTGGATTGAACATTGAAATGACGGATCTAAAAAACAGCCAATTATATATAAAGGGCTAAAACCTACAACTCGGGGGTCCAAAATCCCAAATAGGGATCGGATCGGCGTGCCGTTTTCTCCGACACGACCGGGTGGGTTAAAGTGACGTGTGTGAACTTACAGAATCCAATTTGGATCTCCGGATTGGGTTGAGCATTGAAATGACGAATCTAAAAAATAGCCAAGTATATATAAAGGGCTAAAACCTACAACTCGGGGGTCCAAAATCCCAAATAGGGATTGGATCGGCATGTTGTTTTCTCCGACACGACTGGGTGGGTTAAAGTGAGGTGTGGGAACTGACGGAATCCAATTTGGATCTCCGGATTGGGTTGGGCATTGAAATGACGGTTCTAAAAACAACCAAGTATATAAAGGGTCAAAACACACAACCGGGGGTCCAAAATCCCAAATAGGGATCGGATCGGCGTGCCGTTTTCTCCGAGACGACCGGGTGGGTTAAAGTGACGTGTGGGAACTAACAGAATCTAATTTGGATCTCCGGATTGGGTTGGGCATTGAAATGATGGATCTAAAAAATAGCCAAGTATATATAAAGGGTCAAAACACACAACCCGGGGGTCCAAAATCCAAATAGGGATCGGATCGGCGTGCCGTTTTCTCCAACACGACCGGGGGGTTAAAGTGACGTGTGGGAACTGACGGAATCCAATTTGGATCTCCGGATTGAGTTGGTCATTGAAATGACGGATCTAGAAAACAACCAAGTATATATAAAGGGTCAAAACACACAACCCGGGGGTCCAAAATCCCAAATAGGGATCGGATCGGCGTGCCGTTTTCTCCGACACGACGGGTGGGTTAAAGTGACGTGTGGGAACTGACGAAATCCAATTTAGATCTCCGGATTTGGTTGGGCATTGAAATGACGAATCTAAAAAATAGCCAAGTATATATAAAGGGCTAAAACCTACACCCGGGGTCCAAAATCCCAAATAGGGATCGGATCGGCGTGCTGTTTTCTCCGACACGACCGGGGGGTTAAAGTGACGTGTGGGAACTGACGGAATCCAATTTGGATCTCCGGATTGGGTGGGCATTGAAATGACAGATCTAAAAAACAGCCAAGTATATATAAAGGGCTAAAACCTACAACCCGGGGGTCCAAAATCCCAAATAGGGATCGGATCGCGTGCTGTTTTCTCCAACACGACCGGGTGGGTTAAAGTGACGTGTGGGAACTTACGGAATCCAATTTGGATCTCCGGATTGGGTTGAGCATTGAAATGACGAATCTAAAAAACAGCCAAGTCTATATAAAGGGCTAAAACCTACAACCCCGGGGTCCAAAATCCAAAATAGGGATCGGATCGGCGTGCCGTTTTCTCCGACACGACCGGGTGGGTTAAAGTGACGTGTGGGAACTGACGGAATCCAATTTGGATCTCCGGATTGGGTTGGGCATTGAAATGACGGATCTAAAAAACAGCCAAGTATATAAAGGGTCAAAACACACAACCCGGGGGTCCAAAATCCCAAATAGGGATCGGATCGGCGTGCCGTTTTCTCCGACACGACCGGGGGGTTAAAGTGACGTGTGGGAACTTACGGAATCCAATTTGGATCTCCGGATTGGGTTGAGCATTGAAATGACGATCTAAAAAACAGCCAAGTCTATATAAAGGCTAAAACCTACAACCCCGGGGTCCAAAATCCAAAATAGGGATCGGATCGGCGTGCCGTTTTCTCCGACACGACCGGGTGGGTTAAAGTGACGTGTGGGAACTGACGGAATCCAATTTGGATCTCCGGATTGGGTTGGGCATTGAAATGACGGATCTAAAAAATAGCCAAGTATATAAGGGTCAAAACACACAACCCGGGGGTCCAAAATCCCAAATAGGGATCGGATCGGCGTGCCGTTTTCTCCGACACGACCGGGTGGTTAAAGTGACGTGTGGAACTGACGGAATCTAATTTGGATCTCCGGATTGGGTTGGGCATTGAAATGACGGATCTAAAAAACAGCCAAGTATATAAAGGGTCAAAACACACAACCCGGGGGTCCAAAATCCCAAATAGGTATTGGATCGGCGTGCCGTTTTCTTCGACACGACCGGGTGGGTTAAAGTGACGTGTGGGAACTGGCGGAATCTAATTTAGATCTCCACATTGGGTTGGGCATTGAAATGACGGATCTAAAAAACAGCCAAGTATATATAAAGGGTCAAAACACACAACCCGGGGGTCCAAAATCTCAAATAGGGATTGGATCCGCGTGCCATTTTCTCCGACATGACCGGGTGGGTTAAAGTGAAGTGTGGGAACTGACGGAATCCAATTGGATCTCCGGATTGGGTTGGACATTGAAATGACGATCTAAAAAATAGCCAAGTATATATAAAGGGCTATAACCTACAACCCGCGGATCCAAAATCCCAAATAGGGATCGGATCGGCATGCCGTTTTCTCCGACACGACCGGGTGGATTAAAGTGACGTGTGGGAACTAACGGAATCCAATTTGGATTCCCGGATTGTGTTCGGCGTTCAAATGACAGATCTAAAAAACACCCAAGAAATGATGGATCTAAAAATAATATCTAATTAAACTTGAGAAATAATCACATATTTTAAAGAGTTACACTTGTTGCAAACTCCCCATGGGAGTTTGCATCCACGTGGGTGCAAACCACACCCCCATTGGGGTGGGTTTGGCCCCACCTCAGCTCCCCTAATGGGGAGCTGAGTTTGTTGCAAACCGCCATGTGGCGGTTTGCAACAAGACTTACCCTATTTTAAATATAATTTTTGAAAATAATGTATGTCTTTTAATTATTCTTAATGTTTATCATATTAATTTTTTTTAATATAGGATCCACCTCTGGCACCTGACGATGACGAGGCAGGGACAGCAGACGATCCAGCAGATCTGTCTTGATTTTTTGTATTTATTATTTTGTATGATTTTATATTTATTGTATTTTATGATTTTATGTTGACCGTGAGTATTTGTGAAATTTATGAATATTGTAGCAGGTTTGAAAAATATTTTTTATTTGTCAATTTTTTTAAAAAAATATACTGCACATTCCGACGGATTTTCCGACGGATAAATATCCGTCGGAAATTCTAAATTACCGACGGAAAAAATCGGTCGGTAATTCCGTCTATAGTTCTGATGGCCTTTTCCGACGGGTTTACAGATTTACCGACGGAATATCTGTCGGTAAATACTGACGGTATTTCCGACGGATTTGTCCGTCGGAGTTTTCCGACCGAATTCCGACGGAATTTTCTTCCGTCGGTAATTTCTGACCAAGAATTTCCGACGGACCGTTTCCGACGAGCTTTGGACGGAAATCTGTAGGAAGGATTATGTTCCGACGGATTCCCGTCGGATTTCCGACGGATTCTTTCCGTCGGAAAATCCGCATTTTCTTGTAGTGACCCTACCTACCCCTCCCGGCCCCCCACCCTTGGCGGCCCCCATCCCCCTCCCGATGACCCCCACTCTCTCCCCCTCCCCCTCCCCCTCCCAGCAACCCCACCCCTTCTGGCCCCCACCCCCACTGCTCCCCTCCCGGACCCTCCCCCTCCAGGGCACCTCCATGACCCCCCTATCGGACCCCACCCCCACTGCTCCCCCTCCCCCTCCAGGGCCCCTACTTCCCCCCTCCTAAAGCCCCCTCCCCCTCCACGACCCCCCTGCCGGCAACACCCACCCCCACTTCTCCCCTCCCGAACCCTCCCCCTCCCCCCACAACCCCCCTCCCGGTGACTCCCAACCCCACTGGTACCCCCTCTACAGTGCCCCCAACCCCACTGATTTAATTTGGTTTGGTTCTATTTAAATTGAAATATATTCAAAGTCTTTATTAACACATTGATCACTCAATAGACGCATGTTTGTTGTAATATTGTGAAGAGAAAATATGAATAATAAGAATACATAATAATAATTTTAACTGAGAAGACTAAATTATATAATAATAATTTTAACTGAGAAGACTAAATTATCTCTAATTTTATAAGAACGTATTATTATATATAGAAGAACATGTAGACATTTATATAATTTTATAGGCATAATAGCAATCCAATTTATTCGAGTTGACTTTGAGATTCGGTTCTATCCGAGTTGGCCAAAAAATAGGCCAACCCGAACGAAACCGATCCGTGTTCACCCCTACTTGTAGTCGGCCCAAACCAACCACATTAGTTATCTAAATAGATTGATGTGGCCGAATCAAATCAAATTTGATCAAACTATATAAACAATATTATCCCTACCCATCGATTAATAAGCATATTTCTCTTTTATGAAATCTATTGGAAAGGTTAGCTATAAAATGCCTAAGAAATATGTTGTGTTAGGGTTTAGGGTTTATAAGGAGAGATTTATCTATCATGAGCTTGACTTTATATCTGTCATGTGCGATCCATGGCCAATGGATAGATAGATCCTATCTATATGTGAACATCAATACCAAGTCTTTTTTTTTTTTTTGGGGGGGGGGGGGGGGGGGAGAAAATACCAAGTCATATCTCCCAATGAACATTAATCATTTTTTCAATTTATACTCGGTAGAGTCAGTCGATGGTGGCTTTACCAGTAGCTTCACGTTTATACATGCAAGATGGGAGAAGACCAAGTCTCACCGGTTAAACAATTCTATATGGGAAGGGGCGCGATGCTTTTGAAGCACTTTGTTTGTGCACAAACGGGTCTAAGCTAGTCTTCAAGTCATTACCAAGTTGTTTATGTTTTGGCTCAATTATTACTTGATCCCAATTTGCTTATTAAATAAAATACACTAAAAATCTTTGTCACAGCTGAATTCAAGTGACCGTCTTAAAATTGTTCAAAAAATGTGGGTGAATTCCAACTCAATTCTTTAGTGGCCTAGTCAAGTCAAATTTTAACAAAGATGGACAAACTATTATATGGATTATTTTTATTATTTATTTTCAATTTAGTGATTAGTATTGCACTTCTTACTTTAATGTAATTCATTTACATGTATGTGTGAATTTGGTTTAATATTGCACTTGTTCACATGTAATATTTTGTTTTTATTTTTATTTCATATTTATGTGGTTTATAAATTTGATCTATGTATGTATAGCAATTTATCATTACACACACCTCACGAGAGCGTGTTGAGCCCATGTCAATGAACCTTCCTGTTCAAGACTTTGGGATTGATGTGCACGAGTCTCATTTTCAATGATGATAACGTGTATATCTAACTCAAAGTCTTGAATTGTCCCGTTTTGGACAGTCTGTGAATGTTTGATCGTAGTTAGGTGGTTATTTACTATATGTGTTTGTACAGTTTGTTGAAAATTTTGGTTGCGTCTTCTCACTCCTCTCTAGTATACCTTTATTGATGTTGAATATTTTCTTAACCACTTAGAAATAAGTGTTCAAGAAAATTTCTTAATCAATAAATATTTTTGGTATATCGGAGAGGTGTGGGGAGATGCTGCCAAAATGTTTAGCAAAATATACAAACATATAGTAAATGGCCATCTGAGTGTGATCAAATATTCATGGATGGGTAAAATGTGATAATCTAATTAATATGTCCTACCTATTCATTTTGACTTACTCGAATGATGGCCAATGAGAGATTTTATGGTGGCTTTTTAAAGTTGTTATACAAATGACATTTACTTTGTGTATGAAAAATGTCGTATGAGAATCGGTCATGGATGTACCGTGGAATAGTTAATGGAGTTGTGACATAGGAGTTTAAAGATGGAGTTGACAGTTTTATTCGGTTTGCATTGAGGAATTTATCAGTAGCAGTTGATCCGATGGGTAACATCCGATGTCCCTGTTCAGCTTGTAAGAACAGAAGGTGGATATCGATATGGGATGTGCAACATCATTTGTATACAAGAGGATTTTTTTTTCCCATTATGAGTTATGGTTGTCTCATGGTGAGTTTAATATCCAGTCGTATGAACCGACCAACTTTGCCTCCACAAGTATGTACGTAGACATAGTTGTCGATGTTGTTGGTCCGGAGTTCAATATTCACGATGACCAATACAATGAAGAAGTGCCGAATAATACAGCTCAAAAATTTTATCAGTTACTTCGAGATGCTGATGAGCCATTATAGGATGGTTGTGAGAAGCATACACGATTATCTGTAGTGTCGCAGCTACGGAATTTGAAGTCTGAATTTCATATGAGCGAGAGTTGTTTTGATCGACTTCTCTTACTCATCAAGAGTATGCTTCCTCAATTAGAGAGGTTGCTCGATGATTTTTACCGTGCGAAGAAGATGGTGAATGATCTGGGGCTTGAATTTATGAAAATTGATGCATGTCCTAATCATTGTATGTTGTACTACAAAGATGGTGCAGATAAGACATCATGGTATATCTATAAACATGATAGATTCAATCCTAAGAGAGGAGACAAGTCAAAGCAGAAGGATGTTCCATATAAGTCACTGTGGTACTTTCTAATCACACCCATGTAGACACTCCAATTTTACAGCATATCTAGTAAATTTCATGTTATACTGTAATGACTCAAAGTGACTCTCTTCAATTAACCTCTTGAGTGATTTTTCTTATTTTTTTCTGGATTTTTCTAAGATTTTTAAGAATTTTTCTAGGGGTCTTAAGGGGTCCTTTGTGCATATTTGATTCGCGACAGACACAGTGGTCACGGATTTAAAATTTGATCTGTGTCGGGTCAAACCGTCATGTATTTCCTTCCTATTTCCGACGCCTACCATGTTTTGAAATCACGTCCATCCAGATCGTCACGTTTAAGAGTTTCTAATTTTGATTTATGACAAATTTCAAAATACTTTTAGAAAGATTTTGTTGCTAATTAGAATCGCGTCCATATGGGCCGTCGCATTTCTAACATTCTATTATTTAAAAGATTAAATCCCAGGAGAAGATCGATTCTTTCAAATACGCGATCACTAAGGTCATTGCATTTCAAGTTTCCATTTATTATTTGTCAAGAATTCGATCAGTATTAGAAGTGTTATAAACGCGTCGGACAATGTCGTCGCGATTTCCATGCTTGCTATAATTCATGAATCAATCGATGTAAGGAAGTGTTTAAAGCGCGACATCCTATGTCATCGCGATTTAAATCCCATCCATGATCGATGTTTGGAAGGCCACAGTCGAAGAGAGGAATGTTTTAAACCCGATGCTTTGGGCGGTCGTGATTCAATGTAATAGGCGACCACTGTGTTCGTCGCGATTCACCAAATTTGTCCTTATAAGAGACCACCGAGGCCATTGTTCAAAGGACACCTTCAAGCTTTACGGCGAAGCCCGGCTGTACTGGAAAGCTAAACCTCGAGCCTTGAAGAGAAGAATCATCTCCCCTCCAAGCATCACTTCAAGTCTTCCTCCATCAGAGGTCTTCTTCAACCTTTCAAGCTTTTGGAGCAAGGAGGGGGAGGCTTCTTCCTTTTCAGGCATCGCAGCACCAAGCTATATATTCCGCCAAATTTCTCTTTTCCCCTTTCTCATTTTTCACTCATTTCATTTAGTGTATTCACCACACTCACTTTCATGCACACACTTCATTCATTTCACACCTAGTCACTTTAGAGGTTTAACACCACCTCCACAAGCTGTGTTCAAACCCATGATATCACATTTTCTTCATCTCTGTTCGTACTTAACACTATACAACTTAGACTAATCTTTCTTTCACTTGTTTGTGTATTTTTTTTCTCTATTTTGCAAGGTAACCGACAAGCTAAAGTCTCATTTTCCAGCCAACTAGTTGAAGGAGTAAGAGTCAACCCACATTTCATCTCCCGCGATCTTTAGGTGAAGGTAAGTAAACTCCACGCCTCTCACTCACTCCTTCGGAACCCTCGCGTACCTGGCGATCACATCTCCTCCATAGTGCACACACGCACTCTCTCCTTCTTCTACGCATATTTATTCTTAATTTTAAATTGTTTTAATTATTCTTTGTGGAGTGTTTTTTTGAAAAAAATAACACATTCACAACCCAGATTGCAGCGATTGTTCATGTCCCCAAAGACAGCTGGACATATGACTTGGCATGCGGAAATAGTCCGTCGTGATGATGGTGAAATTAGTTATCCTGCCGATGGCGAAGCTTGGGCTCATTTTAGCTGTACTCATCCTTCCTTCTCAACGGATCCACGCAACGTGTGGCTGGGTTTATGCATAGACAACTTCAATCTATTCAGAAGCACGGTGGCATCTTACTTATGTTGGCCAGTATTTTTAACACCGTATAACCTTCCGCCAGACATATACATGAAGCATGAATCTCTTCCTTTCATTGCTGATTCCTGGTCCAAAAAGTCCAGAAAAAAATTTAGACATATATCTCAGACCGTTGATTGATGAGCTGAAATTGTTATGATCAGATGGGGTTCTCACTTATGATGCATCCAGAAAATAGAATTTCAATTTGAAGGCTGCATTAATGTGGACAATAAGTGACTTTCGAGCGTACGACATGCTATTTGGCTGGAGCACACATGGGAGGTTGGCATGTCCTTATTGTATGGAGGATTCAAAATCATTCGTGTTGAAATTTGGGGGAAAAGTATGTTGGTTCGATTGTCATCGTCGGTATCTACCAGTGGCCATCCTTTCCCAAAGCAGAATGATTCATTTATGAAAAATACAATTGAATTGAATGAGGTAAATATGGAACGGGTGTCTGGTGAAAACATGGCGAGACGGGTCCAGAACTTACCAATTGTATCACAACTGGCTAGTAGTACTCGACAAATCCCAGGGTTTGGGAAGGATCACAATTGGGTGAAGCAAAGTATCTTTTGGGAATTACCTTATTGGTCAAAACTTTTGATATGACATAACCTAGACGTCATGCATATAGAGAAGAATGTTTTTGATAATGTGTTCAACACAATTATGGACGTCAAAGGCAAAATGAAGGATAACGTCAAGGCACGAATGGATTTGAAAGTACTTTGCAGATGTCTACAACTAGAACTGTAGCATGTTAGAGGAAAAGTGGTTCAACCTAAAGCTTCATACGTGCTTGGGGACAGACAGATTAATGAAGTGTGTCAATGGTTGAAGCAATTGAGATTTCTGGATAGATATGTCTCGAATATTGCCCGTTGTGTAAATGTCAACGAGGGGAAAAATATACGGAATGAAGAGTCATGACTGTCATGTTTTCATGCAAAGATTGATTCCAATTGCTTTTCGTGAGTTGTTGCCGAAGCAGATACGGGGAGTAATGATCGAGCTGAGTTAATTCTTCAGGATTTTATGTGCATCAGAACTCAGACTTCATGACTTGAAAAATATCGAGCAAAATATAGTACAGACAGTCTGTAAATTAGAGAAGATATTTCCTCCAGCATTCTTCAATTCAATGGAGCACCTGATCATCCATTTGACATATGAGGCTAGAGTCGGAGGACCAGTACAATTTCGATGGATGTATCCGTTTGAGAGGTATATTCATATGTCTCAATTTATTCACATTACGACGATCTTTTATATTTCCTATGTATAATTTGAATTGTTGTCGTAGGTACATGCATGATCTTAAGATGAAGGTTCGCAACAAAGCACAAGTTGAGGGCTTCATTACCCAGGCATACCTTATTGAAGAGATATCGAACTTTTGTTGTGTCTGACCGACTCTCTATATTCAAGTGTCCCGGACGAGCTTTCGAATATTCTTCTACTCACGCACTCGAAGAAAGAGAGTTGGTAGCTGTGGAGATCTACATCTTCATGAATTGCACAGAACTAGACCCTTACATTGAGTAAGCCTTCAATGCTAATGTCTTTATGTATGTACCTCATATGTTTGCAAATCGCAAAACTTAGAGGTTGTGTTGCATTTTCATTATAGAGAGTTTGACTCAGTCATACTACAACGGAATCCACGTCTGACTGACGTGCAGGTTGAAAAGGAATGGGAGAAGTCTTTTGCTACTTGGTTAAGATATCGAGTAAGTGTCTAAATATTTTGATGCATAAGTGTTATGTTCTTATGCATAAGTTGTTCATAGTTGTCGTTGTCTGTCCCTTTTTTTTTACACAGATTGCCAATTCAAGAGTACAAGAGATTAGTTATGGGCCCTCAAAGATTGTACGTGTCTATCCAGGCTACATTGTGAATGGATACTGATTTCACACGAGAGATTATGGACAGAATAAGTCTACGATGAACAGCGGCATATGTGTGAAGGGAAGTACCTACAATGAAAATGAAGTAGACTATTATGGCATTCTCAAAGAAGTCATTGAACTGTAATTTTTGGGACAAGGCAACCATATATTTCTCTTTAAGTGTCATTGGTTTGATCCGACCTCTATTCGTAATGACACAACATATGGGATCGTCGATGTCAAACATAAGTCCAAGTTGAGTACGTATGAGCCATTCATTCTGGCGGCACAAGCCCAACAAGTACATTATTTGAACTATTCATCTCTCAAATTGAGAGATTGGTGGGCTGCTTGTAGAGTGAAAACAAGGCTATTCCCTGAGTATGAGCTTCTCCTAGCTGATATAGAGCTCGAAGATGTTAATGACAATTTTTTTCAATCAGACCGGAGTGACGCACGAGAGTTGGCTCCTTCTACGCAGTTCAGTGTAGATGATATAAATGAACCAATTTGCTTATATAAGGATAACGAAGAGGAAGAAGTTGACCTAAATGCCCTTGACGATCATGTTGTACTTGAGCGAGAGGTGGAGTCTGATGAGGAGGAAGAGTGGATCGATGATGAGGACGAAGAGGATGACGAAGATGATGTTGAATTAGACATATCTTCAGCATCTGATGATGAATATAGATAATATTACAAAATTTTGTTAGAACTGAGTGCTGTTGCTAATTATATGTTATTAAATAGCTACTTCAAATTTGAGTGCTGATGACATGTTATATCTTTATTGTTCTCAATAGAGATATGGTGCGTGGAGGACGTAGTGGGAGGGGGTCCACCTCGTCCGGTGCACCCTCTACTTCTATAGGCGAGGGTCTACGCTGCTAGGTATATATGTACTCAACTCAATTCTTTTAGTTTACTGTATATATTAACTTATATTTTATAACGTGCATATAATTTTGCAGGGTCTATCTCTCCGACTACGCCGGTTGTCTCGGCCACAGGTATATATATATATATATATTATATATATATATATATATATATATATATATATATGTACACAAACACAAACTCTATATATTACTATTCATATTAACGTTATATTTTCTAACGTGCATATATTTTTGCAGGGTCCATGTAACACATTGATTTTGTTTATACAAATACTTGGTCATTTGTGTATAATACATGATGACGTTCCAATTAGTTCGAATATTACGCACACCTCCATTACTAAAATAAAGCTCGGTAATAAACACACAAGAGGCCCATAAATTAATAACCTAAATAAGTAAAATTATGTTGATGGAAAAGGATTAAAATATAATTATATTATATTAAAGAAATATATGGAATTTTATATATGTATATATATATATATATCAATTATGGCACAGTGATTACGTAAGGTAATCACTGTTCATCCTGCGTAACTTGGGTTACGTAAGAACTGTATTACGTGTTTAACCCAAGTGAAATCCTTTCGAAGATTTCATCGCCATCGTTCGTTGCAATCTCGCATGCGGATAAACCCCACCTTTAAACCCCGCCAATGATCCTTATCTTATCCTCCCACACATGCTGCTGCTGCTATGCTTTGCTACTCCTACAACTGCTCTACTGTTACTACTGCTTTACTGCTGCTACTGCTTTGCTGTTGGTGATGCTATGCTCTGCTACTGCTACTATTGTTTCCACTGAAGCCTGAGGAAGAGGCAGGAGGAGGCATTAGAAGCTATAGGAAGAGCTCCAGAAGCTTGTCTTCTTTCCAACCGAGGTAGGAAATCTAAACACTTTTGTAGGAGAGCTTCATTATAATAGGAGATTTCATTCCTCCCCCTTTTTATTCCAAGTTCCAGAGAGTTGCCATTTGAGTGATCGTTCCCAATAAAGGAGGCCCCCAGCCATAACCCTTAATGTTCCCTCTTTCCCCTCCATTCACATGTACAAAAGAAAACAGAGCATTGTTTGGTTTGTCACCGGAATCGGTCGACCGACCGATCAATTCAGTCGACCGATCCCTCCTTTTCCAGCCGCCCAAGAGAGAGAAAGAAGAGAGATGAGGGACCTAAAGCCTCCCACTTCCCCAGAAAAATATATACAAGTGTAGTATAGTCATATATCTTCTATTCCTGCTCATTTATTTCCATTCCCAGGCCCAAAAAAGTGGTGCGATTTGCATCCGTACGAGTTTGTGTTTTTCCGGAATCGGTCGACCGACCTTGTCTTTTCGGTCGACCGATCCTACAGCCAAAAACCCACTACCAGTACTGGGAAAGTCGGTCGACCGACTTTCCCAGGTCGGTCGACCGATTTTGCCAGATCGGACGACCGACCTCCCCACATCGGTCGACCGATTTTACAAATTTTTTTCAGACAGGTCTATTCCTTCCTTAAGTGTCAGCAGATACCCTGCAAGACTGCCAACTCATACCTTATTTACATTCCATATCATTTAAGTAAATGTTATAATTTGATGTTGCATTTACTTAAGATATTACATGTAAATAAGGAAGTACCCCCCATTTGAATCCAATAAAAATATCAGAAAAATCATATCTCTTACCAATAAAAAGTCAACTCTCCCACCGAAGAAGAAAAATACTATTTTGGCGATTCCATCAAAATAGCGTCTTTCCAATCTCTCATAATTTGGCCTACCTAAAAATCTCATAATTCAAATAAACCTAGTAGAATGCTAGAAATCCAAGGTCCGGTGTGAAATGATAAATACACATATGACTTCTCCAAGGGAGCCCCCTCCTACTGAGACAAAAGTCAAACATATCCTACCCCTCCGATTGACCAATTTTCTCTTGAGTTCATACATGTTGTTTCAACTCGTTTCTTTCCTAGAATTCTCATATTATTTAGACTTGGACTAACCCTACTAACTAGCCTTACTTCGACTTGCTATCATTATACTCTCACAATGAACTTGCTTTAATATTAGTATTACTTCAAGGTCTGCCTGAACTATATTAAAAAGACTGATCAAATGGAAATGGTGACACCTTGGGTCTTCGGACTCTACTGGACCAATGCCTGTGCAATGGGGCCGATCCAGTCCCGGGAGGAGCACCCGAACTCGGCCACTGAATCGGTCAATTCGAATTGTACCCGTCGAGAATGGATCTACTGGGTGTTTGGCATAACACCACCTACTGCTAAATTTAGTCTACATTTCCATGAACTGTATTATGGCATGAATTTCTTTACTGTTTAGTTCCGGGCAAATTCTTTTATGATATCTTCATTGAACTGTACTTCGATATCTATGTTGCGTCCTCTTATTGTCTGTTATACTTACTACTCTTTTCCTACTATTATCCAACTTATATTTTGCAATTTCCTACTGGGCACGATTGCTCATAAATCCTACTTTCCTTTCAGGCATCTTAGATGGGTCTGACTCGCCAGGGGATTGTGCGCCGAGTGATCCATAAATTAGCAAACCTTACTTCTTTAGACTCTGTCACTTCAGTTGTTGTATATTTTAACTTTAAACTATCGGTACTTGTAACATATTATTCCACTGCAACTTTCTATATATATACAAGACCGTCCCTGCTTGTATTAACTCGATCTTTCTATCACCCCCAAAAATAGTATATGAGTAGGACGTGACAGTCCACCTCCCACCCAGTAGCATCACCTGTCCCATCCCATTCAGCAGCAGGTACGTGCATGTTTCCATACTTTAGTATGTTTCTTGTCTTCCAATTTTTTTTAATAATAGTGTACTTAATTTTTACAACAAAGGTAGAGAGCCATCATCCAGCAGCAGAGGAGGTGGCTCAGCCATCTAGATGCCAGCCGTGATAGATTTCTGGGTAAACTTATTCACTTCAAACTTATTGTATTGTTATTTACGTTATATGGTTAATGTAGAAAATTAATGTGCAATTGCAGGGGGAAGATAGATCCAGGATCTGCTTCCCCCTATATTACATCGTTGCTGCATGCACATATTCCAGGACCAATGGACTCATTGAAAGAGTTCCCCTTGTTCGTCTAGGATTTGTTATTTGACATGTTCACGGTATTGGTATTATTATTATTTACTCATTTGAAGTCATTTATTTAGTTACTATCTCTCTATTAGTGCACTAACATGAGTAATTTAATTTCTAAATAGCAGAGGTACATGTTCAAGAGAGAGGAGGATCTCCCTTGAGCACGAGCCGTCTGGGAGTCTACTGCCCAAACTAATTTCAGAAAGTCGTTGTAGGAGGCCCGGGACAAGGCGACGAAGATCGTAGGCAGCCAGGAACCCATGGCTTGGATGGATTACGGCCCAGTGTGGATGAGGAGGGACTATTGGGAGTCTCTTTGACATTGTTGGGCTACTGGACCTTGGCAGGAGAGGTCACAGGCGGCTAAACGCAATCAGGCAGCTCATCCAGAAAAGAATGTGCATACTAGTGGGTCGGTGTCTTATGCGACCCACAGCTAGAAATTGGTAAGTATATTAACTTTCAATTGATTAATACATTAATTATTATTGTGAAACTAACTACTTTTGTTGAATTGTAAGTGTCACGAGCTCGAGCGTGCCCCTACATTTTGCGAGTTATTTGATCGGACTCATAAGCGGAAGGAGACGGATGACTATGTCAGCGAGAGTGCTCGCAAGATTGCCGTAAGTCAAAATATATTTTTTATTCAATTTAGATATTTAAAAATACAATAAATAATACATTTTAATTTGTTTTGCAGGAGACCTATGATAGGACAATGGCGGATCGCTATGCAGAGGGCACTTCCCAGCCAGACTTGGATCCGAAGGCTTGGGTCGACGCAGCAGGAGGGCTGAGGAACGGCCGAGTTTACGGCTTTGGGGATAGCCTGGATACTACTCCAGTGTTGTCCTCATATGTGAGTTCAGTCGCTCCTCCGACCTACGCGAGTTCGTCTGTTGTGACACCCGGTAGTGGTGGAGACAACATCAGAACCCTCATCTGGGAAGAGCTATCGCAGCAGCTGTCGCTGCACCTTGGCGCCATAGTCGAGCAGCTGGTGGCTGCCATTTGAGGAGCAGGCACCTCACAGCAGGCCCTCAGGTCAGTATTACATTTAATTTCATATAGTTTGAATGAAATGAAACCACTAATCTAAACTGTTAAAACACGCAAACCACTAATCTAAAAAAAAATTCAAATGTAAAGGGTTAGATCGGCGTGCCGTTAGCTCTGACACAACCGGGTGGGTGAGAGTGACGTGTGGGAAGTGACGGAATTCTAATCGAATTCCCGATTTGGGTTCGGCGCTCAAACCACTAATCCTAAAAAAAGCTAAATGAAAAGGATCAGAACACGCAACCTGGGGGTTTAAAATCTAAAATAGGCATTCTATCAGTGTGCGGTTCACTCCGACATGACCGGGTGGGTGAGAGTGACGTGTGGGAACTAACGGAATCCTAATCGGATTCTCAATTTGGGTTCGGTGCTCAAACCACTAATCCTAAAAAAATCCAAATGAAAAGGATGAGAACATGCAACTCGGGGGTCCAAAATCTGAAATAGGGATCCGATCGGCATGCCGTTTACTCCAACACAACCGGGTGGGTGAGAGTGACATATGAGAACTTACGGAATCCTAATCGGATTCCCGATTTGGGTTCGGCACTCAAACCACTAATCCTAAAAAAACCCAAATGGAAAGGATCAAAACACGTAACCCGGGGGTCCAAAATCTAAAATAGGCATCCGATCGGCGTGTCGTTCACTCCGATACGATCGGGTGGGTGAGAGTGATGTGTGGGAACTAATGGAATCCTAATCGGATTCCCGATTTGGGTTTGGCGCTCAAGCTACTAATCTTAAAAAAACCCAAATGAAAAGGATCAGAACACGCAACCTGGGGGTCCAAAATCTGAAATAGGGATCCGATCGGCGTGCCATTCACTCCGACATGATCGGGTGGGTGAGAGTGACGTGTGGGAACTGACAGAATCCTAATCGGATTCCCGGTTTGGGTTCGATACTCAAACCACTAATCTTAAAAAAACCCAAATGAAAAGGATCAGAACACGCAACTCGGTGGTCCAAAATCTGAAATAGGGATCCGATCGGTGTGTCATTTGCTCCGACATGATTAGGTGGGTGAGAGTGACTTGTGGGAACTAACGGAATCCTAATCGGATTCCCAGTTTGGGTTCGGTGCTCAAACCACTAATCTTAAAAAAACCTAAATGAAAAGGATCAGAACATGCAACCCAGGGGTCCAAAATCTGAAATAGGGATCCAATTGGCGTGCCGTTCGCTCTGACATGACCGCGTGGGTGAGAGTGATGTGTGGGAATTAACGGAATCCTAATCGGATTCTCGATTTGGGTTCGGCGCTCAAACCACTAATCTTAAAAAAACTTAAATGAAAAGGATCAGAACACGCAACCCGGAGTCCAAAATCTGAAATAGGGATCCGATCGGCGTGTCGTTCACTCCGACACGACTAAGTGGGTAAGAGTGACGTATGGGAACTGGCAGAATTCTAATCGGATTCTTGGTTTGGGTTCGGTGCTCAAACCATTAATCTTAAAAAAAAACCTAAATGAAAAGGATCAAAACATGCAACCAGGGGTACAAAATTGTAGATAGGGATCCGATTAGCGTGTCGTTCTCTCCGACATGACCGGGTCGGTGAGACTGATGTGTGGGAACTGACGGATTCCTAATCGGATTCCCAGTTTGGGTTCGGCGCACAAACCACTAATCTTAAAAAAAACCCAAATGAAAAGGGTTAGAACACGCAAATCGGAAGTCCAAAATCTAAAATAGGGATCCGATCGGCGTGCCGTTCGCTCCGACACAACGGGTGGGTGAGAGTGACATGTGAAAACTGACGAAATGTTTTCTTCGGAAAACGTCGACAGACATAATTTCTGATGGAAAGTATCCATTGAGAAAACCGTCGAACATTCCGACGGATTGCCGACGTCAGAAGCTTCCTACTTTCGACGCTCTTGTCCATCGGCCAAGGTGTTGGAAGTTCTGACCGAGTACTCCGTCGAAATTGACCGATGGATTTGTTTCGTCGATAAATTGGTCAGAAGATTTATTTTTCGACGATTATTTCTGTCAGAAATACCGACAGATTTTGTTGCCGTCGGTAGTTTCTGACGCTTTTTTTCCGACGGATTGTTTTCGACGGTCAGTCGCCGGAAAGTGGTCAAAAATTATTTTTTTGACAGATTTCTGGTGGAAGGTTGCCGTTGGAAATACTGTTTATTCTTATTGTGGCATCCTCAGCGGTGGCCAAGTTCCACCAACTTCTGGTCGGTCACCTTCACGTCGTTAGCGTCCATGGCGTCTACGAGGATGATGATGCATTGCACCTCGTCCTCAACTTCTGCCCCAACCTCGACGTCTTCGACCAGATCACCGCCTGCGGGGGACCATTCCTGGAGGTGGAGGCTGTGGCCGTAATGCAACCGCTGATGGAGGTGATCACACCCTACCACCGGCAAGGGGTGGCGCACGCGACATCAAGTTGTCCCTTCAACTCCCGTGGCCGACTGAGGCTCGCCGACTTTGGGTCTGTTGACTAGTTTGTCGGAAAACGTCGCGGTGGTGATTGATAATATCATAATTATCATGAATAATCATGCCATTTCAATGACTAACACTTGATAAATTCATAAGATTTCTATTATCATGGATGATAATTGATTAAATTCAATTTTATGTTGTATTTGCAGGTTAATGGGCCATTCTATGAAGTGCTTAATGGGCTAATGGATTGAAGTGAAGTAAGAGAAAATAAAAGAGAGATTCTATTGAAATATTTCCCCTCTATTTTTTAAACACTTTCTCACTTTTAAAAATCTTCTCCCTTATTTTCTAAAAATCTCTCTTTCCTTTCCTCTCTCCCCCTTCCTCTCTTTCTCTACCACTTTATAAACCTCTCCCCTCTCTCTCTTGCTATGATTCTTTTCCCACTTATCTCTCTCCCTTTCCTACGCACAATACCCCTTCCTCCTTTCTTCTTTCTCCTATTCTTCCCCTTCTATTCTCTCCCCCAGCTCTCTCTCTTTTCTACAGAGGAATGCAGACGCAGCAGCAGAAAAAGGCCAAAAGGCCTGCCCCTTCGTGCCCGCCTGCGCGCTCCCGGCCGCGCGCCAGCGCCTGTCGTCCCGCGCCCGCGCCCGGCTCTGCTGGTCGTGCCCGCCAGCGGCCGCTGCCCGCTCTGCGCGTACCCCTGTGCGCTCGCCGCCCGCGCACCTACGCGCTGGGCCCTGCCCAGGCACCTGCTCGCGCGCCCTCCTACGTGCATGCTTTTGCATGCACGTAGGCAGCGCCTACCTGCGCCCCTCTCTCTCCTCTCTCCTCTCTCTTTTCTGTCCCACATCTCTCTTCTCTCTCTTCTCTATCACTTCTCTCTCTCTCTTCTCTATCCTCTCTCTCCTCTTTATCCCCTCTCTCTTCTCTCTCTTTTCTCCTTGCGCTCTCTCCTCTCTCTCTTTTCTCTCTTCTCTCTTCTCTCGTTTCTCTTGTTCTCTCTCTAGTTCTCTCTATTTCTTTTCTCTTTATTTCAATGTACTTGTTACTGGCGTTTGATTAGAACAAAATCTTTGTGTTAAACATCTTTTGTTGTTTAATAGATTATAGTTTTAATTATTGCCCCGTGTTCTCTCATTCACTCTTTATCATTCTCTATCTATTTATTTACGTAGCTTAGATTTATTTAACGCAACTTAGTTTAAATATCACCATGTTATTTTCCTAACTAAAAACCCAACGTTTTCAACTCTAAAATCTAGTTCCCCGTGGATTCGACTCGGCTCTCACCACTCAACTATTGATAAAATCGTTAGTGTTGGCCGATTATTTGAGATTGTTAGTCGTGTGTTTAATGACGCATTCGTGGACTATCAATTTTTGGCGCCGTTGCCGGGGAATTAGAATTTTAGTTTTGATAATCTTGGTGTTATTTGTATATATTCATGCTAACATTTTCTTTCTTTTTGTAGGTATCAAATAAAAAGTGAAAAATCCTGGAAATTGCAAAATTGAAGAATCTGTGAGAAAACTGTCGCTGAAAGCCGAATCTGTAGGTAAAAAGTTCTGCTTTGGGAAGAAAAATCCAAAAATTGTAGGAAAAATCAGAAAAAGGGGTAAGAGGTGAGTTTCCTTCTCTCACTCTTTCCATTTGTTTTCATTTCCAAAAGAACGAGGGATTGCGTTGGAGGTAAGTACCATTAAAATCCTCTTGATTTAGTTTTTTTTCTTAGTTACCATGTTTAGATAATTAATAAAAAAGGAAAAAATAGAAAAATCCAAAAAAATCAATCACTTGAATCCAATAAAAGATGTCATGTCAAGATTAGAAATTTTCCATCTTTAGGACATGCATCATTTAGATTTCCATCTTTAGGTAATTTTTCCTTTTGAAAAGTTTCCTTTCTTGTCGAAGATTGCGGGAGGCAAGGTGAGAATCTCAACTTTCTTAAAAGCATGATCATGCATTGCCATGCTTGCACCGAACCCCTTGCGTGATTTTGTGGTGTGGATATCATTTCTAAAAATATTTTAAGGGCAATTTCCTTAACAAGATAAGGTGGGGATTTGATCACCCTTCCTTAGCCCACAAACCACAACTTCCTGCACATTTTGCATTCCCAAGCCCAATAAAAGAAAGTAGAAACTTGACCTAGGGTTCTCTTTGAGACTTAGGCCCACTTGGGCCCACTATCAAGTTTGGAAACTGGTGTCTAAGGCTAGAGGTTCATAGGCAAACGCCTAAGTGGACAAGTGGTTATTTAATTAGGTCCCTGCGAGAGCAGGGGGAACCTCCCACTCTCCCACCTCTTACCTGGCCAGTTAACGGGCTTGAGAGTGGATTTGAGTTAGGCCTCAGTTGATTAGTGAGAAATCAAATGTTTATATCTTAGGGAACCATAGGTGTCATAGGATTAATTGTTTGCTAACTTGTGTGAAAATACAAAAAAATTAAATATTTCAAAACAACAACAACAAAAAATAATAAAACAAAAACAAAAAGAGGATTTATGTGGGTTGACAATCATGGTTATGAAATGGGCACATCATTTGGACAAATTGGATCAGCCCATTATGGTATGCACTCTCAACCTAACCCACTTTATCCATCCACCTCTACTTACCAGTCCAATGGCTCCAAAGGGACTCAAGCCCATTTGATTCAGGGTCACCCAGTTAAAGATCGCATGTATGATTCAGGGTGGAGGATATATGTTGACCCACTTTACATCTCATCACCTCCTTCCACCCCAGAACAGACCCAAAACTTTCAAGTGTTATCCACACCCACTCCTTACTTAAAAGTTGACCAAGGTGTCTCCCCTGAAAAATTGAGTTTACTTTATCAAGATCCCCAAGGGGAAATTCAAGGACCCTTTCTAGGTGCCGAAATCATATCATGGTTTGATCAAAAAAATTTTGGCATTGATTTGCCGGTGTGCTTAACAGATGCTCCTGAAGGCACACCCTTCCAACCACTTGGAGAAGTAATGCCACATTTAACACTTAGAGATCAACCTATTCTGGCCCAAGCCCAAAGTCCACCTATCCACAACTTTCAACATTGGGTCCAATGCCACATTGACATTCATGACAAAAGCCATCATGAGGGACAACATGTATATCCACAGTCCACTCATACATCTCCCTCGCGATCAGGCCTATTTGATGATCAATTTGGGCAATTTATGCAAAAATTCCATGATAACCAACAATTCTTTGAGCAAACATTCACCCAACAACAACAAGAATTAGAGCAATCCTTTGTCAAAACTGACATCTTGATTACTCAACTAAAAGAAATCAGAAGGAGGCAAGATAGTCAGTCACCATGCCAACCCATTGACAATCATGCACATCCTTATCTTGATTGTGACCAACACTGTGGCTCTCAAATTCCATTTGAAACTTCTCAGTCCAATATGATTGGGGACATGCCCATTTTAAAGATGAGAGATAATATTAATGAGTCAAATCAAGAGGAGATGGGTGCCACTAAGAATCAATCCATTGTCTTGGCCCAACTTGAAACTGACCATCAAGAAGACTCCATCCATGATGTCATATTTGAGGACAACTCTAGTGAATTAGTTGAATTCAAGTTGGGGGGAGAAAAGAAAGAGTGTCATCTAGATGTTGGGTCCGAGTTTGATGTGACATCGTTTCAAGTGAGTAACAAAGAAGAGGTGAGTGTGGAGAAAGAGCTGGGTGTAGTTATCAATCATTCTTATTGGGTAAGAGATGAATTAGAAATTCTGCCTGAAGTCCACATTGACTGAGTCTCTTGTGATTTCGAGAAACATATGGCATGCCTACCTCTCCCTGACCCTGGCAAATCCAATATATTCATGGACATGCTACCACTAGCTGATTGGTCAACTACACTTGAACCTTTTAAGCATCCTTGTGCTGAAAGTCATATCCATTTCATTCTAGATCATGCTACTATTTTTGACACAAGTCAGCCTGTGGAGTTCAAGCAATCCTCTGAGCATTCAACTCAATCTGACCTCAACATCATGAATGAGGATCTAAAAATTGAAGTTGTGGGTAGAAATGGTGAAAATAATAAAGTCTGCATTGATGTGTTCAACACATACAAAGATCTTAAGTGTACAAATGAAAATTTCTTAATTGAAGATATGATCTTGTGTGCCTCAATTTCTCTATCACTTACTGATCTGCAAGGTACGTTTGAACCACTTGACCCACCATGGTTGGTGATGCCTTACAAAGAAAAAATTTGGCGTCAATTGATTGGGGGTGTTACGTGAGCCTATTAGCTCTATGTGTCTGGCTGAAGACATTAAACTTAACGCTTATTGGGAGGCAACCCAATATTTTTAGGAGATTTAATTTATTTCTTCTTTTCTATTGTGTTCTAGGTTTTTGAAGGCTCATTACATTTGATGAAGCTAGTGTGCAACTACCCTCATGTCATCATCAGGTTGCATCTCTCCTTTCTTAATTACATTGGCTTTATTCTATGTTCATTACTTTTATGCCATTGAGGACAATGTCATTCAGTTGGGGGAGGGAAATCTTTCAAATTTTAAAATCCTGCTAAACATCCCAAACATTGTACTTCATGCATCATTTTTCATGGAAAGAATACCTCATTCTAGAATGATTTTACTCTAAGTATATACTTGTGCCAGTGGTACGTTAAAGGATGAATTTTGTGGTTATGTTCTTAGCATTTTCCTCAAACTACATTTGAAATTTTATTGAACCTTTACACATGTATTAGATGATGAATAAGTGTCATTCATGAGGGTGATGAGGGTTTTACCTAATACTCATGTTGAAGATTGACATTCTACACTCTTATATAAAACTAATCGTGGGGAAAAAGCTACCTGCCTACAAGTTATGAAAAAAAAATGACAAAATGAAGAAGGAAATCCCTAGCTTAGTAACCGGGCTTCGGAACCTCATGAAGTGTTGAAGTTCGCGTCAAACAGTGAAAGGATATCCAAAGAAAAAAAAATGATGATGAATGATGAAAATAAAAAGGCAGAGTGAAAGCTACCTGTAATTCGAGGATTGGATTTTAAGAGTGTAGAGTTGATATCATCTCTAAGTAATGGGTCAAAAGCTCATGCACTATCTTAGTAATGCTTGTTGATCATAAGTGCATTCATGAAGGAAATGATAATTTCAACTGTATCTTGAGGAACTGTCTAATAACATGAACTGCATGATTATCTTTGACACATGCTACTAGAACTAGAAATATTTAGTGTTGATCAGTCTCCTCTCTACTTTCTTGACATGGAAAATGATGTTTTGAGTTCCTGTTAGTCCCGATTATTCACCTGTGTGCATTGCTAAGGGACTAGCAATGAGTAAGTTGGGGGATGTGATAATATCATAATTATCATGAATAATCATGCCATTCAATGACTAACACTTGATAAATTCATAAGATTTCTATTATCATGGACGATAATTGATTAAATTCAATTTTATGTTGTATTTGCAAGTTAATGGGTCATTCTATGAAGTGCTTAATGGGCTAATGGATTGGAGTGAAGCAAGAGAAAATAAAAGAGAGATTCTATTGAAATATTCCCCCTCTATTTTTTAAACACTTTCTCACTTTTAAAAATCTTCTCCCTTATTTTCTAAAAATCTCTATTTCCTTTCCTCTCTCCCCCTTCCTCTCTTCTCTACCACTTTATAAACCTCTCCCCTCTCTCTCTTGCTATGATTCTTTTCCCACTTCTCTCTCTCCCTTTCCTGCGCACAATACCCCTTCCTCCCTTCTTCTTTCTCCTATTCTTCCCCTTCTATTCCTCTCCCCCGGCTCTCTCTCTTTTCTGCAGAGGACCGCAGACGCAGCAGCAGAAAAAGGCCAAAAGGCCTGCCCCTGCGCGCCCGCCTGCGTGCTCCCGGCCGCACGCCAGCGCCTGCCGCCCCGCGCCCGCGCTCGGCCCTGCCTGGCCGCGCCCGCCAGCGGCCGCTTCCCGCCCTGCGCGCGCCCCTGTGCGCTCGCCGCCCGCGCGCCTACGTGCTGGGCCCTGCCCAGGCGCCTGCCCGCGCGCCCTCCTACGTGCATGCTTTTGCATGCACGTAGGCAGCGCTTGCCCTCGCCCCTCTCTCTCCTCTCTCCTCTCTCTTTTCTTCTCTTCTCTCTCTCTTTTCTGTCGCGCATCTCTCTTCTCTCTCTATTTTCTCTCTCTTCTCTATCGCTTCTCTATCCTCTCTCTCCTCTTTATCCCCTCTCTCTTCTCTCTCTTTTCTCCATGCGCTCTCTCCTCTCTCTCTTTTCACTCTTCTCTCTCTTCTCTCGTTTCTCTTATTCTCTCTCTAGTTCTCTCTATTTCTTTTCTCTTTATTTCAATGTACTTGTTACTGGCGTTTGATTAGAATAAAATCTTTGTGTTAAACATCTTTTGTTGTTTAATAGATTATAGTTTTAATTATTGCCCCTGTGTTCTCTCATTCACTCTTTATCTTTCTCTATCTATTTATTTACGTAGCTTAGATTTATTTAACGCAACTTAGTTTAAATATCACCATGTTATTTTCCTAACTAAAAACCCAACGTTTTCAACTCTAAAATCTAGTTCCCCGTGGATTCGACTCGGCTCTCACCACTCAACTATTGATAAAATCATTAGTGTAGGCCGATTATTTGAGATTGTTAGTCACGTGTTTAACGACGCATTCGTGGACTATCAGTGATCTGGTCGACAGTCGGCCATTGTGGAGGGTGGTGGGGACGCTGTACTACGTGGCGTCGGAGGTGCTTTCCCGTTAGGACTACGGGGAGAAGGTGGACGTCTGGAGCGTCGGTGTGATCTTTTACCTGTGCGACTAGGAAGGCCAAGAAGTTTAGATCCACCCCCTCTACTTCCTGCTCTGGTACACCCCCACCGCCGAGGGTGTCACAGTCAAGGATAGTGCCGAGGGGGCTGGAGGGGTGGGTAAATTATTATTATTTTTTTTCAAAAATGACTTTGTCAGCGGTTGAAGAAACCACTGACATATATAGGATATGTCAGCAATAACAAGCCGTTGACATATGTTCCATATGTCAGCAGATCGAATCCGCTGACATATCCCACATATGTTAGTGGATATTAGTCGTTGACATATGTGTCATATGTCAATGGTTATGGATGGCCGCTGACAAACAGAACTTGACGAACAATTTGTCAACTACTTTCTCAACAACTATATAGCTGTTGACATATATATATGTCAACGGCTCTACATCATTTGTCAGCGGCTATAAACTATTGATATATGTGCTTTTTCTTGTAGTGATGCCATTATACTATATGTCCACTTACAAGATAAGTCCTCCCACTACCATGATATCCCACTAAAGATTTCTATCAAATGTTATATTTGTTTTTAAACTTTAGAAGCCAATGTTCTTCTTAATAACATCGCACCATCTCATTTTAGGCCTACTCGAGCTCTTTTATTAACATTCATTAAGATTTAACCACATCTTTTAATCAACACCGAGTTAAAGAAATAGTGCACATTGTGACGACCCAACCAGTAAACTGGCCCAACAACTGTGCTAGTTGGAAAACTTCTCAGAAAGGCCATCTATCCTGGGACTTCCCTAAGTGAGCACGTTTAACTTCGAAGTTCTTTTCCTGCTCGAGCTCCGAAAATGACTAGTCCGAGTTGTTAGTAATTTACTGATGTAGTCTATTTAAGATATTCTTATATGGGGTGTTACAATCTACCTCTCTTATATAAGCGACGTCCTCGTCTCTAAGCACATATAGCACACAGTCAAACCCCAAGCAGGTAGGATTTTAGAGGTGGCCTCCATAGGCTCAAAGGTGGCTCCCGTTATGTAGCACTTTGCGCCATTATGACCTCAAGATGTGGCTCCCATAACATAGCACTTTGCCCTATGTGGCATTTAGTTCCTGCACTTTTGGCTAGGTAAGGCTTTGATACCATTCTGTGACGACCCAATCAGCAAATTGACCCAACAACTGTGCTAGTTGGTAGACTTCCCAGAATGGTCATCCATCCTTAAACTACTCCCAACTGAGCACGCTTAACTTTAGAGTTCTTTTCCTGCTCGAGTTTTGAAAATAACTAGTCCGAGTTGTTGGTAATTTACTGATTTAGTCAATTTAACATATTCTTATATGGGGTGTTATAGAGCACGTGCATGTCCAAACCACCTGAATCTATTTTCTCTCATTTTACTCTCAATTGGACCTATCCTCGAGTCCTCACAGAAGTGCTCATTTCCAATCTTATCCTTCTCAATTTTATCACACATCTATCTCAACATCCTCATCTCTGCTATACATATTTTGTTAATGTGTTCTTTTTATCCTACCCAGCACATATAACAAAGTAGGCCTTATAGCTATTTCATAAAACTTTTCTTTAACTTTCATTGATATACGACGTTCACAAAGTACTCCTTATGCACTTTTTCATTTTAACTAGCCTAGTTTAAAATTACGTGCAACATCGTCATAAATTTCATCATTCTCTTGAATGATAGACGCTAAGTACCGAAAGCTACTACTCTTAGTAATATTTTGTCCATCAATTAGAACCATATCATCCTATAACACCCTCTCATTTACTATAATTGCAATGCATAAATTCTGACTTCTATTCCTACTAATTTTAAATTAAAATCATTAGACTAAAAATGTCTCCAACTTTCTAACTTAACATTTAAACCATCGATACTTTCGTCAACTAAGATAATATCATCTACAAATAATATACACTAAATGATATCACCATGTAATTGTTTTGTTACTTCATCCATAACCAGAGTAAAGAGATATAGACTTAGTGTAGAACCTTGATGTAAATCTTAGTTATTGAAAATTCTCAAGGCCCTCTAGCAATAATTCTCACACTAGTAGTAGCACCTTCGTACATATCTTGAACCAAGTCAACATATATTTGATAGACTGCCTTCTTTCTTGATATCCACCAAATCAATTCTCACATTACTCAATCACACACCTTCTCCAAATGAAGAAAAATCATATATAAAATTTTTCTCATCTCTCTATACTTCTCCATTAATTGATGTAATAAGAAAATAGCTTATGTAGTAGATCTGCTCGGCATAAAACTAAACTGATTTTCTAATACAGTGGCCATACATCAGATACATTTGTTGATTGCTCTTTCCCAAAGTTTCATACTATGACTCATAAGTTTAATTCTACAATAATTATTGCAACTTTGAATATCTTCTTTCTTTTTATATAAAGGAACCACAACACTTTTTCTCCATTCTTTTGACATCCTTCGTTCTTTCAAAATTTTATTGAAAAGTTTAATTAGCCACTTAATAACTATTCTCATAGGCCTTTCTATTCTTCACTAAGTATGCCATCTACTCCTAACGCCTTGACCACTTTCATTTTTCTTAAAACACTATCCGTTTTTGACATTTTAATATGCCTGAAATATTGATATTTATCAAATTTTGTTGACTCTTTCTCCCATTCTAAAGAGAATTTCTTGAAGCAATCTCTATTAAGTAATTTCTGAAAATAACCCTCTCTCTTTAACATCAAGGTCCTTAACTAAAACCTTTTGATCTTCACCCTTAATGCAATGAACAATATTTAAATATCTACTTTTCCTTTCTCTTAATTAAGTTTAAATATGTCTTTTTCACACCCTCTCGAGTTCCAAATTGTTATTGAATTCTTTAAACACCATTAGATTTAGCTTCATTAACTATTTTCTTAGTCCTCTTTTTAGCTATTTATATGCTTCTAAGATTTAATTATTTTTGTTCGTTTACCAAGCTTTAAAGCATTCACTTTTTACTCTAATTGTGTTTTGAATTTCCTCACTCTGCCACCAAGTCTTTCTTTCTACATTCATTTTACCTTTAGATTCAACTAAGAGTTATTTTGCTATATTTTTTTATACATTTTGTAACATTATTTCACATTACATTAATTTTTTATCTAAATTCTAAATATTTTATTTTACTAGATGATTTTTAAATATATCTAAATTTTTATTTTTTTCAAATTTCACCTCTTAATCTTAGAGTAATTATTTGTGATGATTTGTTTTTTAAATTTTGAGATAAGGACATCCATTACTAGCAACCTATGTTGTGGGACTAAACTATCTCCAGAGATAACTTTACAATTTTTACACAAAACTCTATCAACCTTTCTAATAAGAAAATAGTTAATTTGACTTTTATGTGTTCCACTTTTTGTATGTTATTAAATATTCATCTCTTTTTTCAAAGAAGATATTATCAATTGCTAGATTGTAGGCCATAGTAAAATCAAGAATAATAGTTATATTCATATCATTTCTATCGCCAAAACCAAATTTTCTATGAATCTTCTCATATTCTCTATTATTTTTACTCATCCCCTCTGACAAAAATTCTCTCTTTGTTACGGATTTTTTGGATCAATCTATCAATATCCTCCCAAAATTACTTTTTAATTCTCTCTTCTAATTCCATTTGTGGTGCATATGTACTAACTATATTCAAAGTATCCTCACATATGATAAATTTAATTAAAATAAGTCTATCTCGTAATCTATTAACTTCTACAACTTTATCTTTTAAGTCTTTATCTATTGTTATAGCCACACCATATTGAGTTACTATTTCTAGTATACCAAATGTGAAGAGTGGCAAATCTCACACCAATGAACCTCCTAGATGCATGTGTTCATGCAATAAACTTTGTAATTGACATTTTATTTGAATGAAGATTTCTAGAGAATGCTTCATGGATGCCCAAAAGTGCGTCAATTCAAGCTAGAGGAAATACACATACAACAAGTATTTTAAACTGAATTTGGAGAAGACTGTCATAAGAAAACTTGGTCTTAGATCCTCTGTACAAGCAGCTTACCACTTAAAACAGTGCAATTACAATTAGTCATTCTGTTCCATGGTTTCTTCTCCATATATATGTGTTGCCCAGCACAGGAGGCATATGACAGCTTCTTATGTTCATTTTGGCTGTAGACAACTAGAGCGGGGTGAGAGACAGGGTAGCCAAAATTGATGCACGAATCTTCCAACTGTGACATGATAATCTGTTGGTCGGGATCTCTAACAAAGAAGACAATTCACACGTGGCGAAGAAGGATTAGCAGGTGACTTCAACCTGACTAAGAGCCGGTTGCTTTAAGAATTGAGATATCCCATCTCATCGTCTGACTCCTCAACTACCCCACATCTTCCCATCTTTAAGGGCCATCATAGACGTTAGGAGAAGGGAGCGAATCGTTAATATTGTATATGTACTATGTTTGGAAAAAAAAATAACAACAAACTGGTTCCATGGTGTAGTGGTTAGCACTCTGGACTTTGAATCCAGCGACCTGGGTTCGAATCCCGGTGGGACCTTTTTTTTTTTTCTTTTTTTTTTTCACAAGAAAAAAATGTTTTTTATTAAACTAAAGGGAGAAAATAGACAAACAATGGATACGAAGGTTTCATTGAATCGAAGTCACTAAGTAAAAGTTACCTATAAGAGGATAGTAATCAGGGTAATGTTCCTCCTAAAAGGGTGAAGATCTTGCCAATAAACAAAATTTGGACAAGTTGAATGTACTGGCACGTACTGACATCTATAGGAGAAATAAAAAGAGAGACCATTTGAGATTTGGGAGCCGACGAAGGTGATGCGAGGATGGGTTGTCTTGCTCTTATAGGAAAAGGCTGCCACAGAATGCAATTAAATTTTTGTGAGAAGCTGGACGCACGCACACATATGAATGGGAGTGTGCGGAAATGTACCAAATGATCACGATCGAGTTAACATTAATCTACGAACCCCACCCCAAATAGGGGTGCTCTACTTCTAGGGACCCGCCGGCCACACTCACACAGACCCTTGAATGACGCAAATCTCCACACTACTGTCCATTTATAAGATCATGGCGAATCTCCAATCCTAGACAAACAAAAAGAAATTTCTGCGCTGAATTATAACAAGGGGGTGGCGGCCGGCAGGGGTACGTCAGACAGTAGAGAAAGGTGCACAACCGGGGCCGGTGAGTTACGCAGTTTGTGAGACGAGGTTGGCGGCGATATGATGGCCCGACGAGGAGTGCATCTGCAGGTGGAATGAGTAAACCGCTGGCCGAAGGCGGTCGGGGAGGAGGAGGAGACGACGACGAAGAGGGAATTAGATGAGCCGATCTGAGGGCTTGGAAGGGGTAACTAAGGGCCGATGAAGAGTCCACTGTTTCCGGAACTATGTTACTCTGTATGTACGTGGGTGTAAACATAAGGTTAAGATTTAGCTGATTTTGAGATAAGTTTACCGAGAAATATTGCTAATTTCCAGTCTCGAACGTGCTAAGAAATTAGTTTCATAGATTGGTTCTTGTAGATGATGCATAAGTCTTACTATAACATAATATTTAAATATATTTTATCTCTCCATAAAGTGAATTTATTCTATTTAGTAAATTATTTTTTGTATTTTTAAACTGTTTATTCAAATTTATTTTATTTAGTAATTTAAATAAAATAAATAATTTGTTAAGTGAAACAAATAATTTAGTAAATGAAATAAATTTGTTTTATGAGAAGATGAAAAGTATTTAAAACCTAAGTAAAATAAAAAGTTGTTAAATGGAATAAATAACTTGTTAAGTGATACAAATAGTTTGTTAAGTAAAATAAATTTATTTTATAAAAGATGAAATATATCTGATGCTACTTTATAGTAAAACTCATGCAGCGCACAAAAAGACCAATATCATCTTAGATAATAACTTTCTTAGTCACTCAAGATGAGAGGTTAATATTTCTCAAGTTTATCAACTATATGGATAGTTACTCGAAGGTGTGTTGGAGTAATTCTTAAGTTTTTAACCAACCTCAATAGGTGAGTTAGCATCACCCTTAAAATAAGAGATATCTTTATTTTTATTTTAAAATATTTTTAGTAAAAAATAAATTATATCTGAGTATTTTAACCCAAGATTCATAACATGTTATCAAAGTAGGTTTAAAGATCGTAGTCCTCACTCAGTTTAAGAGGGATCCATAGAGAGCTAAGGTTCCCCCTCTTTTTTAAAAGAAATATATAATAAACGCACTTCGCATACTCTTCATTGGTCAATAAATTAGTGATACATTAATTGGGCTTATCCATAAAAAAGCTATAAAAAATAAAGAGCTGTAGAAGTGCACTTATTACAGTTTTACAAGTACAATAAATATGTCTCTTTTTTCTCTTCTTTTGTGTGTGGGTTCGATATGATCGTCATATTGTTATTCTGATATGCTATTTGATGTGTTATAAAAACAATACAAAAAGGTCAAAAAAAATTATTAAAACGCAAGGATTCAAAACCGGTGGTTTTGAAAACGGAAGATGCTTAAAAGCCCTGACACACAGGTTTACTCTTCTTTGGACCCCGGTCTCCATGATCGCCAAATTCTTATCAGATACGGTGGATCTCTCATTCCAAACACTACTCCCATACGTTTTTCGCGTAATCATAACTTCTACTTGCTCAATTGATGAATGGTTTCAATATTAATTTATGGTCAATTGAAAAATGTCCTGCTTATATTGCTAATTGCATATTTTCTCATTTTAGAATCATATTATTTAAAATACTTTTATGGTATGTAAAATAATTACATATATATCCACACACAATCATGATTAACCATTATACCTCCCTCTCTGACCAGAGTGCCTTTCCGGGTCGATGGAGGAAAGGCGACGGTTGGGGCATCTTCCACCTCCTCATCTCCATCCTCCGCTCCAAGGCCATGCGAGAGTCTCCTCCTCCTCCTCTCTCTCTCTCTCTCTCTCCGCCGGCGCAGCCAGAGAGAGAGAGAGAGAGAGAGAGAGAGAGAGAGAGAAGCTTCGAGTCCCAGCTGATACCTGATCCCTACTGCGGTGCTGCCACCCGCCTCCGTCTCCGGCAATGGGCGGCCGCTGCTCCAAGTACAGCATCTGATGTTGTTTCCACAACATCTTCAAGAACTCTTTCCTCGGGTCGTACGGTATCTGTATCTCAGCCTCGGCCTCCTCTTTGCTCAAAATTCGCTCTGAGCAGGACGGCCATCCTGGAATTCTGCAAGTACAGGCTCGAGCAGCTTCAGGCCACCCTGGGTGTGTTCCCCACAGACAGCATGGTCCCGGAGCACGGCAAGAAGGCCACCACTCCTGTGGCTTCTGTCGGGAGCAACTCCCTGCCAGGCTGCCAGCGACCACTGTGTCGCCGTCAAGCGCTTCAGTAGGTCCATCAGCATTGCTATCAGAGGCGCACGAGCATCAGCATTACCATCCGAGGCATCAGATGCCTTCCCAAGTTCTCACCATGGGATGGTTGCTGTGGGATGCCATGAAATAAGAAAGAGATGGAAGGTTTTAGATCTTATCCGGCCCAGTAAGGCCCATCAGGGACTAACAGTAAGAGCATCATTTGAGTGTCTCCATGGGAGGGTTTCTCTTCAAAGAAATTAAGTCCAACAGTCACATATAAAGGAGATGACCAGTTGTCACACTTAGACATTGACAACACTTACCCTCTCTCTCATCTTAAACTAATCTTTTCCAACTCAGACTCAACCTTCCTTTTATTAACTTGATCGTTGGAAGATTATCTCTAGGATTTACATCTCTGAGATCGACTTCTTTGTAGATTGAGATAGATAGAGCGGAGTGGAGCCCTTGTTCTCCACCCTGGGTAAATCCTAACCCGAGGTCATCTTCGGACTGCTGCATGTGGTACCCTTCTCTTCAAGTCCAAAAGATCGAGTCGAGATCAACCACACCTATGTCCGACTTAAAATGTGTTTAACTAGGCATAGAATAGTTCATACTAGGGATGTAAATAGAACGAATATAGAGTGGATATAATTTTTTTGTTTCCCTCCCAATAGTTAACTGGTAAACTGTACTCCCTTTGAATAGAATTCAAATACGAAACGGATAATTTAGTAAAGTAATCTTCAAATTTGAAGTAAATACATGTTTTATCTACTTCGAAAACATAATGATCTTGATAAGAGAAATTAGGTGATCTAAAATTTTTAAAAAATATATAAAATTCATAGAAATGATAGCAAACATGCCACCGTTAGCACCCAAAATACTTGTTTCAATGTACAAAAAAAACACATATCCCCACTCTACAAACAACATGCAACTCAGTAAACTTGAAAAGAAATCAAGAGGGGCTGTGACATGCTTGAAAACCACCTACGCTCTACAAACAACATGCATGCAACCCAATAAACTTGAAAAGGAATGAAGAGGAATTGTCACATGCTTGAAAATCATGCAATGAACCCTAAACCATGTTTCAAAATAGATACAACCTATTTAACATGATCTTTAGTTAAATCTGTAATGCATGAACCATGAGAATCACAATATGTATGTTCTCTTTTATTTCTTTGTATTCTCACTGGACCAATGTTGTTACCCTTCGAAGTCTTTGGACTTGTGAGATAGCAGAGTCAAATCCTTATTGGATTCCGATTCGTCACATATATAATTTGTATAAAACTGAACTATTGCTTAATTTGTTGTTTGATCTATGTAAAGAATATTTTTATTTTATTATAAGGTGAGTTCTTAGTTTATACTTATTTATATAGAGCATATATATAAAAATATAAAGGCAAACTTATATTTTCTTATAGGCAATACACAAATATTGATTTTTATATATCAATATTTTATAGAGAAAATTAACTTCAAGTCCCTGTTCGAGAGTGGACCTTACCAGTAAGTCCCTATCAAAAATGCTTAGGCCAAACAGTTCAAGTACCTTTTGCACATGTTAACATTTAGTTCCTACTTTTCAGAATCCACACTAGAGGTCTCAAGGAGACAACACTAGAGGTATATGTAATTAATATATTTCTAACCATCAAGAATGGAGGGCCACTGTGTTTATACTTTAATTGATTTCTTCATTTACTTTAACCACTTTTTTATATATTTTAACTAAGTTCTTCTTATACTTTAACTTCTTATACTTCTAAATTCGAAAATATTAAAATGAGAATTCAAGGTTGTTTAAAATATGTGTGATAGTGAGTTAAAGTGTGTGAGAATTAAAGTAACTGTTATTAACTTTTAAAGTCTGACTACTATATCAATTAAAGTGTTACATATGTATAGTTAAATTGGAAGACGGATCTTGTTAAAGTACAAGAACAGAGAATAAGAATGTAAAGAATAAGTTAAAGTATATGAACAATATGGTTAAAGTAGACGAACAAACTGGTTAAAGGTGACGAAGAAGCCAATTAAAATATGAACACAGTGGCCATTCAATTAAAGTATATGAAAATCTGGTTGAAGTATACGAAGAAATCAGTTAAAGTATACGAAGACATTAATTAAAGTATAAATACAGTGACCATTCATACTTAATGGTAAGTAAATAACATAACTTAAAGTCTAAGTTCGAAAGCGTTAAAGAGTAAGAGTTTGATGTCGTTAAATAATATATGATGATGAGTTAAAGTGTGGGATTTAAAGTAACTATTGTTCACTTTTAACTTTCGACCACTGCATCAATTAAAGTGTTACATATTTATGGTTAAAGTAGAAGAGCAATCGGGTTAAAGTACAAGAATAGAGAACAAGAACGTAAAAAATAAGTATACAAAAAATCTAATTAAAGTATATGAAGAAATTAGTTAAAGTATACGAAGAAATTAATTAAAGTGGGAACGTAGAGGCTATGCATACCTGATGATAAGAAACACATTTATTGCATAGAAGGATAAAATGGGAAATAAAAAAGGTTTGTCAGCAAACATACGAAAAGTACCTCACAAGGATTGATTGATAAAGCCCCCAGAAAGGGGGGACTGATAAACATCAAGTGGAAGACTATGGGATGTGTTTATCTAAAAAAACTTGTTCAACATTCTCGCACTAAACATATTAAAGTACGCCATCATTTTATTAGAGATCATGTCTCTAGAGGTGACATTGAATTAAATTTTATTGACACCACACATCAATTGGCTGATATTTTCACTAAACCGTTGTGTGAAGATCGATTTACTTCGATGCGCCGTGAATTAGGAATGTGTTCATCTTCTTTATAAGCAACAGATATTAATTTGTTTCCACCTTCCTTCCTTTTTGACGATGACAAAAAGGGGGAGAACTTATGTGTGAAGTGACAGTTTGAAAAGTTTGGTTTTTGTTCTATATGCTCAACAATGTGTTATGCTTTATGTGCATGTATTCAGGGGGAGCTTACACTTAGGGGGAGAAACAAAACAATATTTTGATGAATGGACATATGTCGTGACAAATTATTTGATCAAAGATTGTGGTTGCATATTGTGATTGAATAGATTTATATTTATGTTTATGTTGCCTTGATGTATTTGAGGATATTGTGCAAATGGATGATTGGTTAAGAAAAATGTTTATCCCTCAATGTAGGTGTTTTGTCATCATCAAAAAGGGGGAGATTGTTGGATCCCTTAGAGTTTGATGATCACAAAACACTCATTATGTTTGCTAACAAGTTCTTGAGTTGTATGCAGCAAATATGTCATTTTATAAAAGCAGGTGGGCCTTTAAAGGAGTCCCCTTGGTTCCTGGCGGAAGGAGTCGACCTCTAGTCATTAAAAGAGTCGACCTCAGCTTAGCTCAGGTATTCAAAGTCGATGCCAAGTTTTTGAAGGAGTCGACCTCTTAAGAAATAAGATGGATTGGCTGATGCAGAGTCGACCCCGGTTCTGCTCGGGTGTTTAGAGTCGACCCCTAGATTCTAAAAGAGTCAACCTCTATACAAATGTTCTGCAGGTGCTACAGTAGCGGAGTTGACCTCATATTTCTAAAGGAGTCAATCTTAGTTCTGCTCTGTTGTTCAGAGTCGACCTCAGGTTTCTAAAGGAGTCGACCTCCATACAAATGTTCTGCAAGTGCTACAGTAGCGGAGTCGACCTCAGGTTTCCAAAAGAGTCGACCCCACTTTTACTCTGTTGTTTAGAGTCAACCTCAGGTTTCTAAAGGAGTCGACCTTAATACAATCTCTGCTAGTTCTACTGAAGTGGAGTCGACCTCGACTTATGAAGGAGTCGACCTCAGCCCTAAGTGAGGTCGACCCCAATGAAAAGGGGAGTCGACCCCGACCTGCAAATCCGTTCAAAAAGCAACTTTGAACAACTTTTTGACCAAGATAACTTTCAACCAACTCCCAAATGAATACTTTCTTGAAGAGGCTATAAAAAAGTCACTTGGGGGAAACCCTAGGCAAAGATTTTACAGGAAAGAGAGCCACCCTCAAGGATTCATCTATAGCTCTTTCTTTTCAAGTGTTTTCTCCTTCTTGAGCCTCCAACCTGCTAGATCTTTGAAGAAGCGCGCCGAGCACAAACTAGGAGTCCGATTTAAACTCCATCAGTTTCCACAAGTCACACTCATCACCCTTGCCGTGCTGAAACAAACCAGAGGCCGATCGGATTAGTGTTTCTAATTTTGGACACAAAAAACTAAGTTCTTCATTTTTCAACTAAACTAACTTGCTTAATGTGAATTTGAGAGTCGGGCTCAAATTGGGAGACTGATTTGAACTTCGTCAGTTTCCACAAGTCACACTCATCGCCCTGGCCGTGCCAGAACAAACTGTAGGCCGATCGGATTAATATTTCTAATTTTGGATCCTCAAACCTAAGTTCTTCCTTTTTAAACTAAACTAACTTACTTAATGTGAATTTGAGTGCCGAGCTCAAACTAGGAGTGCGAATTGAACTGCGTCAGCTTTCACAAGTCACACTCATCGCCTTGGGCGTGCTGGAACAAACTAAAGGCTGAATGGATTAATATTTCTAATTTTGGACTCTCAAACCTAAGTTCTTCGTTTTTAAACTAAACTAACTTGCTTAATGTGAATTTAAGCGCCGAGCTCAAACTGGAGTCCGATTTGAACTCCATTAGTTTTCACAAGTCACACGCATCGCCCTGGCCATATTGGAACAAACCAGAGGTCGATCAGATTCGTGTTTCTAATTTTGGACCCCCAAAAGTATGTTCTTCATTTTTAAATTAAACTCAATTGCTAAATGTGAATTTGAGCTTCGAGCTCAAACTGGGAGTCTGATTAGAACTCTGTCAATTTCCACAGATCACACACATCACCCTGGCCGTGTTGTAACAAACCGGAGGGCGATTGGTTTAGTAGTTCTAATTTTGTACCCCCAAACTTAAGTTCTTCCTTTTTAAACTAAGCAAAACTAACTTGCTTAATGTGAATTTGAATGTCGATCTCAAAGCGCGAGTCCGCATTGAACTCCGTCAATTTTCACAATTCACACTCATCGCCCTGGCCATGTTGGAACAAACCAGAGGCCGATCGGATTAGTATTTCTAATTTTGGACCCTCAAACCTACGTTTTTCATTTTTAAACTAAACTAACTTGCTTAATGTGAATTTGATCGCCGAGCTCATGCTGGGAGTCCGATTTGAACTCCGTCAGTTTTCACAAGTCACACTCATCGCCCTGGCTATGTTGGAATAAACCAGAGGCCAATTGGATTAGTATTTCTAATTATGGACCCCCAAACATAAGTTCTTCATTTTTAAACTAAAATAACTTGCTTAATGTGAATTTGAGTGCCGAGCTCAAACTGAGAGTCCAAATTGAACTCTGTCAGTTTTCACAAGTCATATTCATCACCTTGGCCGTACAGGAACAAACCGTAGGCCGATCGGATTAGTATTTCTAATTTTGGACCCCCAAACATAAGTTCTTCATTTTTAAACTAAACTAACTTGCTTAATGTGAAATTAATCGCCGAGCTCAAACTGGGAGTCCAATTTGAACTCTGTCAGTTTTCACAAGTCACACTCCTCGCTCTGGCCATGTTGGAACAAACCAGAGGCTGATCAGATTAGTATTTCTAATTATGGACCCCTAAACATAAGTTCTTCATTTTTAAACTAAACTAACTTACTTAATGTGAATTTGAGTGACGAGCTCAAACCGGGAGTCCGAATTGAACTCTGTCAGTTTTTACAAGTCACTCTCCTCACCCTAGCCGTGCTGGAACAAACCGGAGGCTGATTGGATTAGTATTTCTAATTTTAGACCCCAAAACTAAGTTCTTCATTTTAAAACTAAACTAACCTTCTTATTGTAAATTTGAGCGCCGAGCTCAAACTGGGAGTCCGATTTGAATTCCGTCAGTTTACACAAGTCACACTCATTGCCCTGGCTGTGTTGGAACAAATTAGAGTGGAACAATCCAGAGGCCGATCGAATTAGTATTTCTAATTTTAGACCCACAAACCTAAGTTCTTCGTTTTTAAACTAAACTAACTTTCTTAATATGAATTTGAGTGTCGAGCTCAAACTGGGAGTCCGAATTGAACTCCATTAGTTTTCACAAGTCACACTCAACACCCTGGCCGTGTTGGAACAAACCGGAGGTCGATTGGATTAGTATTTCTAATTTTGGAACCCCCAAACCTAAGTTCTTCGTTTTTAAACTAAACTAACTTGCTTAATGTGAATTTGATCGCCGAGCTCAAACTGGGAGTCCGATTTGAACTCCGTCAGTTTTCACAAGTCACACTCATTGTCGTGGCCATGTTGGAACAAACCGGAGACCGATCGGATTAGTATTTCTAATTTTGGACCCCAAACCTAAGTTCTTCATTTTTAAACCAAACTAACTTGCTTAATGTGAATTTAATCGCCGAGCTCAAACTGGGAGTCCGATTGAACTCCGTCAGTTTCCATAAGTTAGACTCATCGCCCTGGCTGTGTTGGAAGAAACCAGAGGCTGATCGGATTAGTATTTCTAATTATGGACACCCAAACTTATCTTCTTTGTTTTTAAACTAAACTAACTTACTTAATGTGAATTTGAGTGCCGAACTCAAATCGAGAGTCCGATTTGAACTCCGTCAGTTTCTACAAGTCATACTCATCGTCCTGGCCTTGTTGGAACAAACCAGAGGCCGATCGTATTAGTATTTCTAATATTGGACCCCAAACCTAAGTTCTTCATTTTTAAACTAAACTAACTTGCTTAATGTGAATTAAGCGCCGACTTCAAACTGGGAGTCGGATTTTGACTCCTTCAGTCTTCACAAGTCACACTCATCGCTTTGGTCATGCTGGAACAAATTGGAGTTCGATCGGATTAGTATTTCTAATTTTGGACCTCCAAACCTAAGTTCTTCGTTGTAAAACTAAACTAACTTTCTTAATGTGAATTTGAATGTCGAGCCCAAACCGGGAGTCCAAATTAAATTCTGTCAGTTTTTTCAAGTCACACTCATCACCCTGGCTGTGCTGGAATAAACCGGAGGCCGATCGGAATATTATTTCTAATTTTGGACCCCCAAACCTAAGTTCTTCGTTTTTAAACTAAACTAACTTGCTTAATGTGAATTTGAGTACGAGCTCAAACTGGGAGTCCGATTTGAACTCCGTTAGTTTCCACAAGTCACACTCATCGCCCTGGCCGTGTTGGAACAAACCAGAGGTCGATCGGATTAGTGTTTCTAATTTTGGACCCTCAAAACTAAGTTCTTCATTTTTCAACTAAACTAACTTGTTTAATGTGAATTTGAGCATCGAGCTCAAATTGGGAGACCGATTTGAACTTCGTCAGTTTCCATAAGTCGCACTCATCGCCCTAGCCGTGCAGGAACAAATCGCAGGACGATCGTATTAATATTTCTTATTTTGAATCCTCAAACCTAAGTTCTTACTTTTTAAACTAAACCAACTTGCTTAATGTGAATTTGAGTGCCGAGCTCAAACTAGGAGTGCGAATTGAACTCCGCCAGTTTTCACAAGTGACACTCATCGCCTTGGATGTGTTGGAACAAACCGGAGGCCGATTGGAATAGTATTTCTAATTTTGGACTCTCAAACCTAAGTTCTTTATTTTTAAACTAAACTAACTTGCTTAATGTGAGTTTGAGCGCTGAGCTCAAACTGGGAGTCTGATTTGAACTCCGTCAGTTTCCACAAGTCACACTCATCGCCTTGGCCGTCCTAGAACAAATCAGAGGCCGATCGGATTAATATTTCTAATTTTGGACCCTCAACCCTAAGTTTTTTTTTCGGTAAGTAATAATGGTATTAAAGAAGTAATATGTACAAAAGCCTTTGATCATACAAGTCATGACCTAAAGGTGCAAGTCAACTAGAGAAGTTCAAGAGAGTGCACCCCTACCTCAAAGAGGAGGAATGTTCTCAGTCCACCAAACTACACTCTAGAATAGCAAAGTTGAAACCTGAAGGAGCTAAATTAATCCATGACTACACAATCTGTAGACCATGGAAGAAAGAATTACAAGCCATAGTTTTCTCTCATGGCAAACCATCCTACCCATTGCTTGTTTTGTTGTTTTCCAAATGTGTTAAGCAACTATCCCTTAAAATGTTATTAAGCATTATGTTTTTACTATGACAAAACCTTTTAAGACTTTCTATATGACAAAACCTTTTAATATCTTCGCCTTTACTATTTATGAAAAATAATAATTCAAAAGGCTCTTATGTATAAAACATATTTCTATAAAAGTTCATGCTTACACAGAACCTAAGTATTAACATCGATTTCATTCAAACACCGACTTCTGTTGAACATCGATTTCATTCAAACATTGACTGCTGTTAAACATCGATTTCATTTAAACATCGACTTCTGTTGAAACATCTAATTCATTCAAACATTGACTTCTCTTGAACATCGATTTTATTTAAACATCGACTTCTGTTGAAACATTGATTTCATTCAAACATTGACTTCTCTTGAACATCGGTTTCATTCAAACATCGACTTCTGTTGAACATTGATTTCATTTAAACATAGACTTCTATTGAACATCGATTTCATTCAAACATCGACTTCTCTTGAACATTGATTTCATTTAAACATCGACTTCTATTGAAACATCGATTTCATTCAAACATCGACTTCTGTTGAACATCGATTTCATTCAAACATCGACTTCTATTGAACATCGATTTTACTTAAACATCGATTCCATCTAGAACATCGATTTCACTCAAACATCGACTTCATTCAAACATCGATTTCAGTTCAACAACGATTTCATCTAGAACATCGATTTCACTCCAACATCGATTATGCCTCAACATCGATTACACTTATACATGGATTATGTTCACATTGACTTCAATTCAACATCGATTACATTCATACATGGATTACACTCAAACATCGATTACCTATATGAAACATTGTTTGCATCTGAAAGTCGAAGTTTCTCATATCAACCTCTGTATACTTGTACTTGATAATCTTTTTGTCTTTCAGTACAAAACTTAACATTTCATTATCTTGTTTTCCTTATAAGTTTTCATTATTCATAATGAAATGTATTTTACATATGAATGTCTTTTATGAATCTAATAAATATTTTTTCCGCTATCATAAAATATTCAAATATCTTTTTGGCGAGAAAAATAATTATCCTCTCATTCAAAATATCCTTTTTGAGATCTGTAAAAGTGGTAGATATATTTTGTTACCCCTTCCACTGATAGGAAGATAAGTTGTTCGAACAGATGGTCATGATATTAAATGCTTGACATGTATAAGCTATATGGGCTATCTGTCAGAACCTACCTACCACTATCTGAAACCCCATGACTTTCAGAAAGAGATTGTGTGCAACTATTTGTTCATTCTTAAATGTTCTGAACTTCTGTCTGAACTTCCTCATACTTTATATTCTTTTATCTAACCTACCTCCGAAAGTATGGAGACATCTTTATGTCTTGTCCTTTCAGGCATGCAGAACATTTATGAAGCATAGTTAGCTTCCAGATTTGCGCATGGAATTTACAAAACATTAATGAAGGTATCCTTCAAGCATGAAGCTACAAAATATAGCCTAAAGACATTGGGACTCATGAAGCTAGAGATCTAATGGACAAAACTTAAAAAGCTCAAAGTCTCCTCTCAACGGACATCCTTCAAACGGCTAGCTTCCAACAAGCAGATTCAAACGGGAAGATACTTGAAGCCTATATAAGCTTAAGTTCAAACCAATAATATATGTAGACATATGCATAGAAAATAGAGCATACAAGACACAAACATCAACTCCACTCGTTTCAAAAAGCCAAAAAGCAAGAAGTGCCATTCTGCTCACTCTTCTACTTCCTTGCTAATCTTTGATTTGAAGAAGTCTTGTTCTCTTGGGTGGCAGTCTGCATTGCAAACTTCTCTTTGTCCACCTTCTCAGTTTCATAAAGAGTTTGAGATCCATTTTCATTCGTTTCTCTTTCTGATTCTTTGTGTTTGCTCATTGCTGTTGAGCAGACACACAAGTTTTCATACTTTTGTGTAAGATAATCCACAAGGGGGTTTATACTCTGCAGTGGCCCTCTTGTGAAGGGAAGACCTACAGGTGTAGGTGGTCTTGTACCCCTTGGTGAAGGGAAGACTTGTTGGTCTGCAAGTGGTTGTATTACCTCTCAGTTGAGAGAAGGCCAAGTGTGTTTGGTAGTTAGTGAAATCTCAAGTGGTTGCTTGGGGACTGGACGTAGGACTTCCATGTGGGAAGGGCTGAACCAGGATAAAATCCTTGTGCATTTTTGTGTGATTGATTCTGCCAAGTTTTCACTTGTTTCACACACACCACACTAAGTACTAACTAGTCTATTTAGTGTTGTTTATCTTTTAGATAAAAATTTTAAAAGTGCAAGAAGTCCTATTCACCCCACCCCCCTCTAGGACAACTATAGTGCCATCTCGATCCAACAAAATGATCCTGAAAGATTAGTAGAGGAAAGCCAAAGCAAAGAATTGCAATGTAGAATCATAAGTTAAATCTAATCATGCTAGAAAAAGTTAGACTAATAGGCTGAAAAATGAACTAATATAGTGAATGGAGAAGTTGAACCTAGTTAGAACCCCTTTCTCACGATTATAAAGTTTAGCTTTCTTCACTTTCATTTCCATGCAACTTCTGATATCAAGAAGGATTTCCAAGAGAATATGAACTTTATCTTTTTTCCTCCCTTCAAAAATTCTATTACATCTCTCTCTCCAAATCCATCAAATTGCAGTTCTGATTGCTACTTTCACCATCATAGTTAAAATGCCACTCTTAGGGAATTCTTGCTGAAGAACATTGATTTCTTGCAATAGAGATGTATGAGGCTTTCTAGATATATAAGTCATATCTAGTTAAAATCTCCTTCCAAATCTAGCTTGTGTATGTGCAAGTAAAGTACAAATGATCAACACTCTCATTTTCATTCAAACAGAGAACACATTGATTGACTAGAATTATTCCCTTCCTTTGCATGTTGTCAATAGTTGGGAGTTTCTTGTGAAGAGCTTGCCAAGTGGATAATGAGAACTTTTGAACTATAGGCCTATCCCATGTCCAGCTATTGAGATTCCAAATATTCCCTTTTATTCTGAGTTGATTCCAAGCTGAAATAATATTGAATTTCCCATTATTATGTTTCCATATGATTCCATCATCACCACTATTATTGACAAGAATTGCTGCAATCTGAGGCCAAAGTGAGATCATTTCATGTGTTGTAGGAATAGGAAGACACCATTTCCCTTCATGAATAAAGCTTGAGACCTGCAAATCTTTAGGAGCTCCTAAATCTTGCCTTATCTTTTCTCCATACAACTGATAGATGCTTTTCCCATTGATCCAAAGATCATACCATATGCTTATTTTATTTCCCGAAGAAATAACATAAGATATATGGTCAACCAGCCATCTTCTTGCTTTAAGAATTCCTTTTATTGCAGCTGAATAGTAAGCTTTAGATTCAACACACCATAAGGATTTCCTTTTGAAATATTTCTCCTTAATCCAGTTGTTCCAAATAGTGTTCTTACCTTGCAGAAAATCCCAGAGAAGTTTGATGATACTGGCTTTATTCCACTCTTGAAGATTCTTTAAGTTCAACCCGCCTTCATCCTTTGGGTTACAAATAGTTGACCACTTCACCATATGAAGAGCATTGCTTTCCTGAGTGCCACTCCAAAAAACTTTGTTGAGAATACTGTCCATTTCCTAAATGAGACCCATAGGTAGAATGAAAGCATTGGACCAATATATAGCATACGATTGAAGCACCGAACGGATCAATTCAAGTCTTCCAGCTCTAGAAAGAAGCCTACTTTTCCATGTGTTCTTCCTATTTAAACTAAACTAAATTAACTTGTTTAATGTGAATTTGAGTGTCTAGCTCAAAGCAGGTGTCCGAATTGAACTCCGTCAGTTTTCACAAGTCACACTCATCGCCCTAGCTGTGAGAGTACAAATCGGAGGTCGATCAAATTAGTATTTCTAATTTTGGACCCTCAAACCTAAGTTCTTCATTTTTAAACTAAACTAACTTGCTTAATGTGAATTTGAGCACCGAGCTCAAACTGGGAGTCCGATTTGAACTCTGTTAGTTTACACAAGTCACACTCATCGCCCTGGCGTGTTGGAACAAATCGGAGGCCAATCGGATTAGTGTTTCTGTAACGTCGAGACTTTTTCAGATCATAGCTTAGTGGATTTAGTGGCCAGTGTGTGGCCCAATATTGAGTTTTTGAATGGTTTGTACAGGTTGTGTGGGTTGGAGGCTTGGAACCCAGGCCAAACCAACCTCTGGTGCGACTTTCAAAAATGCGACCAACACAAGCGTCGCGATTTGTGGAATCGTGACCGCCCAGGTCGTCGCGGTTTGAATGCCGCATTCCGGGTTTGACATCTGCATGCGCGCCACGTGTCGCATGCTGGGGCGTCACTTTGAATTGCGACAGACATACCCGTCGTGATTTAAACGCGACGACTCGACCTGTCGCAATTTTGATTGTGTGTTGAGGTCGGCCAACCCAGGCCGAGCAATGTAGGAAACACTGCTCAGCCGTGGAAAGGGCTCGTGTGGAGGTTTTCTTAGCAGTTTGGAGGTTCTAGTGTGCGGTTTGGCGTGTTTCCGGCGCGAGGACATTGTGTGGAGCGTGGGAAACGCTAGGGCAACGCCGTTTTATGCGTTCTTCGTGTGGTAGGTGAATTCTTCTGCATTTCGATTAAAATGGACCATGTTTAAGGATTTAAATGGATAAAATGGGTTAAGGGATGTAGGATGCATTTGTTGGTCTTTATTTTCATGCAAAATACTATGTAAAAGTGTTGTACAGGGTGGTTTGTGCATCTCCCGGACTGGGTTTGGGGTAGGGTTTCTGTAGCTGAAATGCGATGGAACCAGACGTCGCATTTCAGTCTACAACGTGACGGTTTGGCCCGTCGGGATTCAGTCTTCAAATAGCGACCACTGTGTCCGTCGCAATTTAGAAGGCTACTACCCAAGCCCTGGTTTGTCTACATGGTGCTATGAGTTGCTTTCATGTATGAGTTTGTATGAATGTTAGTTTGCGTGCAATGGTTAGTAAGCGGTGCATTGGCACCTGTGGTAAGTGGAAATGTCGAGTTTACATGGTTTTGCGTGCAAGGCAAGTCGGGTATACGACGTCCCCTGTGGTTACCTATCGAGTCGGGTACCCCAGGTTCTCTGTGAGCCAGGCACGTAGTGCTAGGGGTTTTGTCTCGGTACTTGTGTACCGTTAGGGTTTGTGTTGTCTTCCTGGACACCCTCACTTCGTAGCTTGAGTTGTGCGTCCAGTTGAGGGAAAGACGACAATAGGGCAGCGACTTGTGTGTTGTGGTTGTTCCTAGTCGCTTGTAGCACGCTCTTGGTTAGGGGATGGACACCAGTAGACGTATTGGTCCCCAGCTAATCCTTTTTTTTCAGTGCCTCACTTTAAGGAGCTTGAGCTGGAGTCCTTAAAGGTGCAAGGCATGGAGCTGCAGCAGTGTGAGATGCAGTCGTGGTGAGATTCGGTCTCCACAGCTTGTTGGTTCTGTTGTGGTGGAGCAGTAGCTGGACCTTTTGTCCTTGGCTATGAGGCTGAGAGGTAGACCTATGTTACTTGTCCGGGTCTGTAGCTGGTGTCGCGAACTAGTCTTTGTGACTCATGTTTGGCGTTACCCTTCTTTAGCTCGTACTCCTGAGCGTGGTTTGCCATTTATTTATGAAAGTTATAATCATGTTGTTAGCTTAATTTTATTTATGCATTGTGATTATAGTTTCATGCTCAGGTAGAGTTGCTAGTTATAAATAATTGTGCTTTACTCCTGCTTCTCTTGTGTTTTGTGGTTTGCGGCTTTTGAGGGAGTTTCCCTACTAAGCCAATGACTCGTGAGGCTCACCCCTTAGTATTTTCAGGTGAGGGAGAGAAGGAGGTTTCACATACGTCTTCTAGTCCAGAGCCGCATCACAGCGGTGTTGGGTCCAAGCCTCTAGCAGTGTAATTTACTTTTTTGTTGTGCCCCGGGGTATGCCCAAGGCTTCTGTGCTTGAGTTTGACTTTTGTTGAAATTTGGCTATGTAAATCCTTTGTAAATATGTGTGTGATGTTCAATCTTATATATATTTGGTGTGTTCTTTTATATTTCTATGGACATGTGTGTTGATATCCATGGCGAGGCTTCGGTTTGTTCACGAGAGGCGGAGTCGGATAAAGCTCGTTATTAGGTTAACTGGTTTGAACGGCGTGGTCCATTAATTTTGGACCCCCAAAAGTATGTTCTTCATTTTTAAACTAAACTAACTTACTTAATGTGAATTTGAGCACCGAGCTCAAACTGGGAGTCCGATTTGAACTCCGTCAGTTTCCACAAGTCACACTCATCGCCCTGGCTATGCTGGAACAAATCGGAGGCCGATCGGATTAGTAGTTCTAATTTTGTACCCCCAAACCTAAGTTCTTCATTTTTCAACTAAACTAAACTAACTTGCTTAATGTGAATTTGAGTGTCAAGCCCAAATTGCGAGTTTGAATTGAACTCCGTCAGTTTTCATAAGTCACACTCATCGCCCTAGCCGTGTTGGAACAAACCGGAGACCGATAAGATTAGTATTTCTAATTATGGACCCCCCAAACATAAGTTCTTCATTTTCAAACTAAACTAACTTACTTAATGTGAATTTGAGTGCCGAGATCAAACCGGGAGTCCGAAATGAACTCCGTCAGTTTTCACAAGTCACACTCATCACCCTGGCCGTGCCGAACAAACCTGAGGCTGATCGGATTAGTATTTCTAATTTTGGACCCCTAAATCTAAGTTCTTCATTCTAAACTAACTTGCTTAATGTGAATTTGATCGGAGAGCTCAAACTGAGAGTCCGATTTGAACTCCGTCAGTTTTCACAAGTCACACTCATCACCCTGGCTGTGTTGGAACAAACCAGAGGCCGATCGGATTATTACTTCTAATTTTTGACCCCCAAACCTAAGTTCTCCGTTTTTAAACTAAACTAACTTTTTAAATATGAATTTGAGTGCCGAGCTCAAACCGGGAGTCCGAATTGAACTCCGTTAGTTTTCACAAGTCACACTCATCACCCTGGTCGTGTTGGAACAAACCGGAGACCGATCAGATTATTATTTCTAATTTTGGACCACCCAAACCTAAGTTCTTCATTTTTAAACTAAACAAACTTGCTTAATGTGAATTTGAGCGTCGAGCTCAAATTGGGAGTCTGATTTGAACTCCGTTAGTTTCCACAAGTCACACTCATCGCCCTAGTCGTGCTGAAACAAACCGGAGGCCGATCGGATTAGCTTTTTTAATTTTGGACCCCCAAAATTCAGTTCTTCATTTTTCAACTAAACTAATTTGCTTAATATGAATTTGAGCGCCGAGCTCAAACTGGCAGTCCGATTTGACTAAACTAACTTGCTTAATGTGAATTTGAGTGTCGAGTTCAAACCGACAGTTCGGATTGAGCTCCGTCAGTTTTCACAAGTCACACTCATCACCCTGGCCGTGCTTGAACAAACTGGAGGCCGATCAGATTAGTATTTATAATTTTGGACCCCCAAACCTAAGTTCTTCGTTTTTAAACTAAACTAACTTGCTTAATGCGAATTTGATCGCCGAGCTCAAATTGGGAGTCCGATTTGAACTCTGTTAGTTTCCACAAGTCACACTCATCGCCCTGGTCGTGTTGCAACAAACCAGAGGCCGATCGGATTAGTATTTCTAATTTTCGAACCCCAAACCTAAGTTATTCATTTTTAAACCAAACTAACTTTCTTAATATGAATTTGAGTGCGGATCTGAAATCGGGAGTCCGAATTGAACTCCGTTAGTTTTCACAAGTCACACTCATCACCCTGGCCATGCTGGAACAAACCGGAGGCCGATCGATTAGTATTTCTAATTTTGGATCCCCCAACCTAAGTTCTTCGGTTTTAAACTAAGCTAACTTGCTTAATGTGAATTTGATCGCCGAGCTAAAACTGGGAGCCCGATTTGAACTCCATCAGTTTCCACAAGTCACACTCATCGCCCTAGTCGTGTTGCAACCAACCGGAGCCCGATCGGATTAGTATTTCTATTTTTTGACCCCCAAACATAAGTTCTTCATTTTTAAACTAAACTAACTTGCTTAATGTGAATTTGATCGCCGAGCTCAAACTAGGAGTTCGATTTGACCTCTGTTAGTTTCCACAAGTCACACTCATCGCCCTGGCCGTGTTTGAACAAACCAGAGGCTGATAAGATTAGTATTTCTAATTATGGACCCCCAAACATAAGTTCTTCATTTTCATACTAAACTAACTTGCTTAATGTGAATTTGAGTGCCGAGCTCAAACCGAGAGTCCGAATTGAACTCCGTCAGTTTTCACAAGTCACACTCATCACCCTGGCCATGCTGGAACAAACCGGAGGCTGGTCGGATTAGTATTTCTAATTTTGGACCCCTAAATCTAAGTTCTTCATTTTTAAACTAAACTAACTTGCTTAATGTGAATTTGATCGGCGAGCTCAAACTGAGAGTCCGATTTAAACTCCGTCAGTTTTCACAAGTCACACTCATCACCCTGGCTGTGTTGGAACAAACCAGAGGCCGATCAGATTATTACTTCTAATTTTGGACCCCCAAATTTAAGTTCTCTGTTTTTAAACTAAACTAACTTTTTTAATATGAATTTGAGTGCTGAGCTCAAATCGGGAGTACGAATTGAACTCCGTTAGTTTTCACAAGTCACACTCATCACCCTGGCCGTGCTGGAATAAATCAGAGGCCGATCAGATTAGTATTTCTAATTTTGGACCACCCAAACCTAAGTTCTTTGTTTTTAAACTAAATAAACATGCTTAATGTGAATTTGAGCGTCGAGTTCAAATTGGGAGTCTGATTTGAACTCCGTTAGTTTCCACAAGTCACACTCATCGCCCTGGTCGTGCTGGAACAAACTGGAGGCCCATCGTATTTGTTTTTTTAATTTTGGACCCCCAAAATTAAGTTCTTCATTTTTCAACTAAACTAATTTGCTTAATATGAATTTGAGCGCTGAGCTCAAACTGGCAGTCCGATTTGACTAAACTAACTTGCTTAATGTGGATTTGAGTGTTGAGCTCAAACTGAGAGTCCGAATTGAGCTCCGTCAGTTTTCACAAGTCACACTCATCACCATGGCCGTGTTGGAACAAATTGAAGGTCGATCAGATTAGTATTTATAATTTTGGACCCCCAAACCTAAGTTCTTTATTTTTAAACTAAACTAACTTGCTTAATGTAAATTTGATCACCGAGCTCAAACTGGGCGTCCGATTTGAACTCTGTCGGTTTCCACAAGTCACACTCATCGCCCTGGCCGTGTTGCAACAAACCAGAGGCCGATCGGATTAGTATTTCTAATTTTGAAACCCCAAGCCTACGTTCTTCGTTTTTAAACCAAACTAACTTTATTAATGTGAATTTGAGTGCCAATCTGAAATCGGGAGTCCGAATTGAACTCTGTTAGTTTTCACAAGTCACACTCATCACCCTGGCCATGCTGGAACAAATCGGAGGCCGATCGGATTAGTATTTCTATTTTTGGGCCCCCAAACATAAGTTCTTCATTTTTAAACTAAGCTAACTTGCTTAATGTGAATTTGATCGCCGAGCTCAAACTGGGACCCTGATTTGAACTCCAACAGTTTCCACAAGTCACACTCATCGCCCTAGCCATATTGCAACCAACCGGAGGCCGATCGGATTAGTATTTCTATTTTTGGGCCCCCAAACATAAGTTCTTCATTTTTAAACTAAACTAACTTTCTTAATGTGAATTTGATCGCCGAGCTCAAACTGGGAGTCCGATTTGAACTCTGTTAGTTTCCACAAGTCACACTCATCGCCCTGGACGTGTTGGAACAAACCAGAGGTCGATCGGATTAGTATTTCTAATTATGGACCCCAAACTTATGTTCTTCATTTTTAAACTAAACTAACTTGCTTAATGTGAATTTGAGTGCCGAGCTCAAACTAGGAGTGCGAATTGAACTCCGTCAGTTATCACAAGTCACACTCATCGCCCTGGGCGTACTAGAACAGATCGGAGGCCGATTGGATTAGTATTTCTAATTTTGGACTCCCAAATCTAAGTTCTTTATTTTTAAACTAAATGAAATTGCTTAATATGGATTTGAGTGTCGAGCTCAAACTAGGTGTAACATCCCTCCTTTCCTTTGGTCAGCCAACTTGGGCTGTCGCCTTGTGAAGCCAACAGGATGACCGTTGCGTTCTAGTTTGGAATGCGACGGGCATGCTGCGGGTTCAGCCTCTGACCGCAGCATGCATCCTTGTTGTTTTGCTGTCAGGACAGATGGGGCAAGTGTCAACCACTGACATGATGAATGCGACAGGTCAGGTGTCGCATTCATGGTGTCAGGGTTGCAGGGGCGACGTGTGGCATTTCTGTTGGTCAGGTTGACCTTGACCATGGGATCGTGACGGGTTGGTCGTCGTGTTCACTTGAGTGAACGCGATAGGCAAGTTGTCGCGTTCTCATCTCTGAGGCTTAAATGGTCACAGATCGAGAACAACCCATTCTTCTCCTTCCTTCGGCTGTTCCTCTCCTTCCTCGAGCCCCTATCGCCTATGCTCCGTGGAGAGCTTGGAGGAGAGGAGTCTTTGGGTGGCTTGTGAAGGTAGGTGTTGGGTTGCTCATGTGTTGCCTTTATGTGTTGGTTTGAGTTCTCCCATCTCAACTTTTTTCTTGTTTGTGGAACCCTTCCTTTGGTGATCCTCTTCCTCGGCTTGTGAAGGACGTTCGTGGCTCGTGAACGGCGTCCCCGTCGAGCTTGGAGCGAGGAGGAGGGTTGCATGCCTATGAGAAGGCCCCATTTTGGTGGATCTTCTATTTGAGGTAGGGACTCCTTTTCCTTCCCCCTAGTTCTATCATGCTAGGGCCCAATCCCCCTTCTCCAAGCCCATTAGAACCCATGCTAGGATGTGCATTGTGTTCTATGGTTCATGTGGTTTGCATGAATGTTTCTGTGATGTTTGAATGGTGCTTGGAATGGGGTATCTTTGTTGAGGGTTTCATATTGCATGTGAGGTTAATTGAGTGCAGATCCTTTCCTTGACATGCATGGGTGTTTACAAGGGTGGTTTGATGCTATTTAAGTTGTTTTCATAGCTATCCATGCTCCCCTCCCCTTGGTTTATTTGCATGGGTGGTGCATGGCCTGAAGGTGGTACTCTCGGGTGTGCAAAACCTACAGTCGCAACATGTTTGGTGTCGCGACCCAGGTCGCGACAGCCCGATACATCGCCTTCCTGTTTGAGGAAGCGACGCCCACCCTGTCGCGTTCTGGTCGTGACAGGGTGGTTGTCGCCTTCTCTTTGGGTTTTTCACTGTGTGTGTGGGAGGTCTTAGGTGGTCACTTGGGCCTCTGGCTATGGTCGCGACAATGCCCTTGTCGCGAACTGATTGCGACGGGTTCCCTGTGTTGTGTTGAGTGTGTATTTGAAACCTTTTAATGAAGATTTTAATCATGACTATTTGACATCAGTCATAATTTGATTTTGATGATGACATTTTGTACATATTAAAATGATGACTAAATGACATGTTAATATTTTCATATGTTGATGATAATGACTTATGTTAATGGTTCACACTTCATATTTTCAGGTTTACATAACTTTGTCACAGTGGTGTCGCACAGTATGCCTGTGTGTCGACACAGTCTGCCAGGTGTTGACACAGTCTGCCTGTGTGTTGACACTCATTGTCCCTCCCAGAACCAGTTCTAAAGCGAGTAGCCAGTGGTGTCGACACAATCTGCCTGTGTGTCGACACACTTCGATTGAAGCTTAAAAATGGGAATTCTTTTGGACACGTGTTTGCATGCGAATCAAGAGACTTGACCTAGATTTTTGTGCCCACGCAACCCAAGGCACCGCATGGACATATGGGGCTATAAATACCCATGATCCTTGTACCCCAAAGGCAACCAAGCCCATACAATTTCCAGAAGAAGCTTTTTGGCGACAAAAGGGGTTTTTCCAGATCTTGCTCCATCTCCAGAAGCTGCAGACCATCCTTTCAAGAGGAAGGACGTGGTAATCAAGGCCAATCTCTAGAGAGAAGTATGATGTGCTGAGAAAGGGAGCAGATCCAACTGAAGAGCAGCAGCAGAAGACGAATTTCTGGAAATTCAGATGCCATTGGAATAGAGCATCACAAATTGAAGGGGATCTTCATCGAATTCTTTCAAGTCTCTTCAATTCGAGCTTCTGCAAGACCTCTTCACCAAGGAACATCCAATTTACATTTATTTTACTCATTTCTTGGAGTGTTCTTCTCACTTTCATCTATGAGATCTCTGTATGAAGTTCTGTGTAGATTTCAGTGTTCGATTGAGTCTGTGAATCAGATCATTGCTAGAGGATCTAATTTGTTTTATCTTTGATCTAGCTCTAGTTTGTGAGCTGCCGAGCTCTAGTTTGTGAGTCGTCGCACTCACTGTGTGGTTGAGTCATCGTGCTCTATTTTAGAGTAGGTGTGCTCTAGATTGTGTGTTTTGAGCCGTCGAGCTCAAGGGTGTTGGAGTCGTGGTGCTCCAGTATGTATTGTACTCAGGTTTGAGTAGTGTGGCCTCACTGTGTGAGGGGTGGCTGTAGAAATCACTGGTGTGATTTTCGAACCACCTAAAAATCCTTTGTGCAATTGTTTGATCTGCTTGTCTGTGCTAGATGCTTGCATAGGATTTCACTTTCACACTAAGTGTTTAATTGATTCACACATCATCTACACACACCCACACTTCAGATCAGTAAATTGTTTGTCTGAATTGTACTCTGATTCGAAGTAATTTTGAATTGCTTAAGCTTCCACATTAATTGGTGTTAGATCTATTCAACCCCCATTCTAGATCTGATCCATCCACCTATTCCATTCTTCAATTTGTATCAGAGTGGGTTAATATCTGTTTCTAATCTGATTTGATTGCTTCTGTTTGATCTCTGTGTTAGTTGCTTGAATTGTTTGCTTGCTCTTTCACTATCTCATTTTGATTGATGGATTCTCGAGGATTTGTAACTGAGGGCCATTCCATTAATAGACCACCCTTTTTTGATGGGTCTGATAACTCTTATTGGAAGAATCGCATGCAAGTTTTTCTAAGGGCACAAAACTATGAAATCTGGAAAGCAGTTGATAAGGGTTTTTATGAAAATCAGGGAGATAAGGAAAATTGGACTAGAGAGCAAATTAGGAAAGCTACTCTGAATTACACTGCTGCTGATCTAGTAAGAAAACTCCTGCGCTCTCTATCATCTATCTGGCACACAAAAGCTACAGTGATTGAAGATTCTAAGGATTTATCCAAAATTTCTTTGGATGAACTCATAGGATCTTTAATGACTTATGAAATAAATCGAAAAAGAAGTGAAGAACATATGCTTAAGGTTAAACCAGTAGCACTTAAGGCTTCATCAAGCAACAATGAGAAAAGTCAAGTAAAATCAAGTTCTAAAGAGTCCGAGTCTGATGAGAATGAACTTGCCCTCATGACAAGGCAATTCAGAAAATTTTTAAGTCAAAAGAGGAAAATTCAATGTAAAGAAAAAATATTCTTCTGGTAAAAGGAATGCTTCTTCTTCAATTTTAATGTTGGCAGAAAAAAAAAACTGATGAAGGTATTATTTGCTACAGGTGCAACAAGGAGGACACATGAAGGGTGAGTGTCCTGAGATTAAAAAGGACAAATACAAGAAGAACAACAAAATGAAGAAGCCAAAGCCATGATAGCAACTTGGTCGGATGAAGACCAAAGTGAAGATGAAGAAGAGAACTTCTCAAGTTCTGTAAATGAGAAGTTATGCTTTATGGCCAACAGCACTGATGGAAAGGTAAGTTCTTCTTTTGAACAATATACTATTGAAGATTGGCAAGATGCATATGCTGAGTTGGTTGAAAATATTCTGAAATAAGAAAAGAAAATAACATCTGAAAAAGAAAATTGAAAATTTCATGCATGATACTTCCTTAAATAGAAAATTTCTGAACTGGAAAATGAAATATCTGAACTTAATGAAGAAAAGGAAGACCTTCTGAATGAAATGATGAATTTAAAATTGCATCTCAAAAGTCCAATAATGATTTTGAAAAGCTTTCTGAAAGAATGGAATTGCAACGAAAGAAAAGCAACAAGCTATTGATGAAATTCAGAAACTTAAGAAGTTGTTGGGTAAAAGGAACAAGTGATAAAAAATTTCATAAATGGAAAGAAATCTTGATGCATTGTTAGGACTTAGAATGAATGCGGAAAAACATGGACTAGGATTCACTACAGAAAAATCATTGAAGAATAAATCTGGTGAAAAGAAAGAAAAACCTTCAAATTTTCTTTTGATAAAATTTGTCAAACACTACTCCAGAAAACAAAAATAAACAAGTGTCAAAGAAAACATCTGAAATAATAAAAAACCAAAGTGAAAAGAATGTTTCCAATCAAATGAAACAAAATAGGTCGACACACATTGATGTTAGGTCGACACCAGATAACCACAATTGAAAACTGTGGCTGCTGAGTCGACACTACCTCAAAACAGTTGACCTACCCGTTTCTAAACAACAAAAAGATGTTTCAAAAAATCCAAATAAAAATATGAAAAATTATAAAACATAAAAACAACTTTCATGATGATTATTGGAGATCTAAGACATCATATCAATCTAATTGGATCAATTCTTGGAATCAATGGTATCAAATCCTCATTGGTACCATTCACAATCTTTTATCTAAATTTCCAAGATATCAACATAATTCTTGGTTTGGATTTCCACACATGAACAATCATGCCAAAATAAATAATTTCCATGCTTATGAAAGGAAGAACACTGGTGTTTTCATTCTAAATCAGAATGTTAAAATGCCAAAAAGGGAAATCATTTCTGAAACAAAATAAAAACAAAAAACAACTCAAATATGGATTAGAAAAGACTTATTGTTTTTGCTCAAACAAACTGATGGTCCCAACAATGTTTGGGTACGAAATTTTTTTCTTCTCTGATCTGATTTATGCAGGAAGGTCGTGCACCCAGCTCCAATGTGTGGTTTCTTGATAGTGGGTGTTCACGACACATGACAGGAGACAGAACAAAATTTTCATTTCTGATTGAAAATGAAGGAGGATCTGTCACATTTGGAGGTAAAAATAAAGGGAAAATCATTGGATCTGGAAAGGTTGGTATTTCCTCCTCAAACTCAATTGAAAATGTTCTATTAGTTGATGGTTAAGACTACAATCTTTTGAGTATAAGCCAATTGTGTGACAAAGGTCACAAGGTTGTTTTTGAATCTGATTTCTGCAAATTAATTGATTCTTCAACTGAGAAAATAAAATTCTTTGGTAAAAGAGAAAACAATGTCTACATGATCAATCTTGAGAAAAACTTTGCTAAAAATATTTGTTTGGTGGCAAATAAAAATGAAATTGCATGGACATAGCACAAAAGACTTGGTCATGTAAGTTTCAACACAATAAATAAACTCTTAAGGCTAAATCTAGTTAAAGGACTTCCTGAATCTTTCCCAAATGTTGAAAATCAACTTTGTGGGATATGTGCTCAAGGAAAACAAATAAAAAATTCTTTTAAAATTTTCAAGATGTACTCACTTCTATGCCACTAGAATTACTTCATATGGACCTTTTTGGGGCAACAAGAATTCTTAGTCTTAGCGGTAAAAGAAATGGATTTGTCATCATTGATCATTTTACTAGATACACTTGGGTCATCTTTCTATCCCACAAACGTGATACTTGTTTAGAATTCAGGAATTTCTGAACCACTGTCTTAATGAGTTTTTCACATAAAATCAAATCCATTTTGACTGATCATGGGGGAGAATATGGAGACAAGACTTTTTCTGATTTGTGTGCTGAACTGAACATTTTTCATAGATTCTCTTCTCCAAGAACTCCAAAACAAAATGGAGTTGTGGAAAGGAAGAATAGAACTCTGGTGGAAATGGCTAGATCTATGCTCTTGGAAAGTAAATTGCCTAAATCCTTCTAGGCTGAAGCTGTGAACATAGTAAATCACATCTTGAACAGAGCATTGGTCAGAACAAAAATTAGAAAAACTCCCTATGAAATTTTGAAAAATAAAAAGCCAACTTTGCCTTACTTTAAAGTTTTTGGTTGCAAGTGCTTTGTACATAATAATAATAAAGAAAATCTTGATAAATTTAATGCAAAAACCATGAAGCCATTTTTCTTGGCTATTCAGAAATTTCTAGAGCTTTTAGAGTTTACATTCTCAAGAATAAAACTGTGGAAGAATCTCCACATGTAGTTTTTTATGAGAACTCATATCAAACTGATGACTCTACATCTTGCAGGGTTCCTCAAAATAATGAAGAGGATGACTTCGTTGTCAAATCTTCACCAACTATTGAAGAGAATGAAGATCCATTTGAAAATCTGGACAATCAATCACCTACCACAAGTGGTTCAGGTAATATTGTTCCAGAACTGAATGCAACCCAAGAGGTAATTCCTGAAAATAGATTTTTAAGAGATCATCTAATTGAGAATGTAGTTGGTAATGTGCATGATAGAGTTAGAACTAGATCATCTTTTCTGAATGCAATAAATGAAGGCCCACTGGCACTAATTTCTCAAATTGAACCCAAGTCAATTGATGAAGCTCTAACTAGTGAGGATTGGATCAATGTAATGCATGATGAACTTCATCAATTTGATAGAAATCAAGTGTGGGAATTAGTACCTAGACCTAGTGACCAATCTGTTATTGGTACTAGATGGGTGTTCAGAAATAAATTGAATGAAAATGGACATATTGTTAGGAATAAAGCTAGACTAGTTGCCAAGGGGTACAATCAGGAGTTTGGAATTGATTTTGAAGAATCATATGCCCCTGTAGCTAGACTAGAAGCTGTGAGAATATTTCTTGCTTTTGCATCATCTCTGAAATTTAAAGTTTATCAAATGGATGTGAAAAGTGCTTTCTTGAATGGATATATCAAAGAAAATATTTTTGTAGAACAAACTCCCGGATTTGAAAATCAAAAATATCCTGATCATATTTTCAAACTCAATAAGGCTCTTTATGGTCTTAAGCAAGCTCCAAGAGCTTGGTATGACCGTTTGAACTCATTTTTGTTGAATAAAGGTTACACAAGAGGTAATGTAGACCAGACATTATTTACTAAAGTTGTTAATAATCAAATCATTGTTGTCCAAATCTATGTTGATGACATAATTTTTGGGTCTACAAATAAAGCTCTTTGCACTGAATTTGCTGATCTTATGAAAACTGAGTTTGATGGGAGACTTACAATTCTTTTTGGGATTGCAAGTACATCAAACCAGTGAAGCAATTTTCATAAGTCAAACAAAGTATGTGAAAGAACTTCTGAAAAGTTTGACTTTCAGCACCTCAAGCACTCAAGCACACCAATGGCAATAAATGTAAAACTAGAGGAAGATTCATTTGGTAAGTCTGTAGATCCAAAGACCTACAGAGGTATGATTGGTTCTCTACTTTACCTCACAACCTCTAAACTAGATATTCAGTATAGTGTGTGCATGTGTGCTAGGTTTCAAGCCAATCCTAAAGAAAGTCACATGTTAGCTGTCAAAATGATTTTTAAATATCTTGTTGGAACATGTGAACTTGAAATTTAGTATCCTGCTGGTTGCAAGTTAGATTAATTACTTACTGTGATGTTGATTATGGTGGTTGTAAGCTTGATAGAAAAAGTACTAGTGGCTTGTGTTTATATCTAGGTGGATGCCTAATTTCTTGGGCTTCCAAAAAGTAACATTCAGTAGCTTTATCCACTTCAGAGGCTGAATATGTTGCGGTCGGTTGTGTGGCACTCAAGTTCTTTGGGTGAAACATCAGCTCCTAGACTATAATCACAAATTGGGTTGTATTCCTATTTTGTGTGATAACACTAGTGCTATTAATTTGTCTAAAAGCTCAATTCAGCATTCACGAACAAAACACATTGAAATAAGGCACCATTTTCTAAGAGATGAGGTTGCTAAGAAATCTTTTGAGCTTTACTTCATTGAAACTGAAAAATAAATTACAGATATTTTCACTAAGCCTCTTCCAGAAAACAACTTCTCATCTTTAAGAAGAGAGCTTGGTTTGTACAAATTTCCACATTCTTGATATCTTCCATCTCTTTTAGAAAATAAAAGTTTTTCCTATTCTTGCCAATAATTTCCTCACTCTCACATTGTATTGGCATTCTTGGTATATCAAATGGTGATTTGAAGAAAGACAAGTCAGGTTTGTCTGGACACTTTCACTATACTTGAGTATATGTCTCCGCCAAGTATCAAGAGTCTTGTATGTAATTGTTGAGGGGGAGTCCTTGTCTTTCAATAAAACACTCGTTCATTTTATTTTCACTTCATTCCATTCCTATTTCTTCAATAATCTTCATGTTCACCTTGTGAGGGGAAGATACATGAAAGGGGGAGTCATTGTCACATTCCTTGACCTACTTGTCTATCTAAACCCTAAACTCATCAGAATTTTTGAGTCCTTGTGCTATTTTCTTATGAGAGAATTAAGACATTGACACTAAACTCATTGTGCATTTAGTTTAATTTTAAAGATTCATTATCATTTTAAGGTTAAGCAATCTTAATACTGAATGTCTTTAAAATGACTTGCAAAAACTTGTAGGCACATGAGTAGCTTTATTATTAACATGTGCATGTTTAAGCTTCATTTTTACCACATGTTAAGAATATTTTTTCTAAATTCGTAGTCATGACTTTTCTGGTCAAAGCAAACATATTCCTGCAAAACATCAAAAGAAAATGATCAACAATCTGGAAAGATACAAACAGAGCAATGCAAATTCTTGAACCATTGAGTAACCAGGCCATTTCACCTAAAAAGTGATTTGTTTCGCGTCAAAAAGTGGAAATCAAAATTTTCAACTCTGTATAAGATAATGAAAGTTAAACCACTGAGTAATCAGGAGGTCTTGCATCTGATCAATGTGATCACTTGCACTGAAAAGTGAGAATAACTAATTTATTCTTGTATTCTTTCCCAGTTAAAATGAAAGAAAATCAACTTGACATGATGGAAAAGCTTAAGACCTTAATAAAGTCATGTATACTGAGTTTAGACCTATTATTCTACATTGTGTTAAAATTAAAGCTCCTAACATCCTTGTTAAATACTTCTGCTCACTCATATAGGTCACTTCACTTCACATTTGCATCATTATTTTAACTACATTCAGATCATATATCTTACTATACCTTGTGTTGAGTGTGTCTTTATGATTAAACTTTTTGCACAATACCAAACACACAATAACTTCTCTCATATGTCAATATCACTTTGCCTCACTTATTTTGATCATACCTGAACCTTCATTTTCAACATATTTCTTGATCTCCTACCATTCTTTGTTCTCTTTCATGAAATCTTTTTGATGTTGTCAAAAGGGGGAGAAATTGCAAAGACTAAAGAGGGAGAAATTGCAGACATGAAGAAAATTGCATTTATTTTGTCATCGTCACAAAGGGGGGGAATGTTGTGTTGAGTGTGTATTTGAAACCTTTTAATGATGATTTTAATCATGACTATTTGACATCACTCATAATTTGATTTTGATGATGACATTTTGTACATATTAAAATGATGACTAAATGACATGTTAATATTTCATATGTTGATGATAATGACTTATGTTAATGGTTCACACTTCATATTTTCAGGTTTACATAACTTTGTCACAGTGGTGTCGACACATTTTGTCTGTGTGTCGACACAGCCTACTAGTGGTGTCGACACAGTCTGCCTGTGTGTCGACACTCACTGTCCCTCCCAGAACCAGTTCTGAAGCCAGTAGCTAGTGGTGTCGACACAGTCTGCTTGGGTGTCGACACACTTAGACTGAAGCTTAAAAATGAGAATTTTTTTGGACACGTATCTGCATGGGAATCAAGGGATTTGACCTAGATTTTTTTGCCCTCGCACTCCAAGGCACCTCATGAACATATGGGGCTATAAATATCTATGATCCTCGTACCCCAAAGGCAACCAAGCCCATACAATTTCCAGAAGAAGCTTTTTGGTGGCAAAAGGGGTTTTTCCAAATCTTGCTCCATCTCCAGAAGCTGCAGACCATCCTTTCAAGAGGAAGGACGTGGTAATCAAGGCCAATCTCTAGGGAGAAGTGTGATGTGCTGAGAAAGGGAGCAGATCCAATGAAGAGCAGCAGCAGAAGAAGAATTTCTGGCAATTCAGATGCCATTGGAGCAGAGCATCGCAAATTGAAAGGGATCTTCATCGAATTCTTTCAAGTCTCTTCAATTCGAGCTTCTGCAAGACCTCTTCACCGAGGAACATCCAATTTACATTTAATTTACTCATTTCTTGGAGTGTTCTTCTCACTTTCGTTTGTGAGATCTGTGCATGAAGTTCTGTGCAGATTTCTGTGTTCGATTAAGTCTGTGAATCAGATCATTGCTAGAGGATCTGATTTCTTTTGTCTTTGATCTAGCTCTAGTTTGTGAGCCGTCGAGCTCTAGTTTGTGAGTCGTTGCACTCACTGTGTGGTTGAGTCGTCGTGCTCTTTTTTGGAGTAGGTGTGCTCCAGGTTGTGTGTTTTGAGCCATCGAGCTCAAGGGTGTTGGAGTCGTCATGCTCCAGTGTGTGTTGTACTCAGGTTTGAGTAGTGTGGCCTTACTGTGTGAGGGGTGGATGTAGGAATCACTGGTGTGATTTCTAAACCACCTAAAAATCCTTTATGCAATGGTTTGATCTGCTTGTATGCGCTAGATGCTTGCATAGGATTTCGCTTTCACACTAAGTGTTTAATTGATTCACACATCATCTACACACACCCACACTTCAGATCAGTAAATTGTTTATCTGAATTGAACTTTGATTCGAAGTAATTTTGAATTGCTTAAGCTTCAGTAATAATTGGTGTTAGATCTATTCAACCCCCCCCCCCCTTTCTAGATCTGATCCATCCACCTATTCGATCCTCACCGTCGCCTTCTGGCTCAGGTCGCGACAGATAGGGTGTCGCCTTCAGGTGGCGACAGCCTTGTAGAACGTCATTTTGGCAACATATCGAGCAAATTTCATGTTACACCACAAATACCGCAAAGTGGCTCTCTTCAATTAACCCCTTGAGTGATTTTACTATTTTTCTAGATTTTTCTAATGATTTTTAGGAACTTTTCTAAAGGGGTCAAAGGGGTCTGATGGACTTTATTATTCACGTCTGGTATAGTGAACGCCTTTTAAAGAGGTGTGATCCGCGGCGGGTAAAATCGACGCGTATTATACTTGCTTTTTCTGTACCTACTTTCTGGATTCGCGTCCGATGAAGCCGCCGCGATTAAAAGTCAAAACCTAAGCCACGCACCTAAAGCCACGACATTTAAGAGGGGTCACGTTTCAAATCATTTCAAAGCAGTAATCGCGTCCGTCTAAGCCGACGTGATTAAAAGTCAAAGCCTAAACGTACCCCCTAAGCCGTGGCATTTAAGAGCTCCCACGCCTCGAATCATGGCAAATTTAGAATCGTGTCTGCTTAGGTCGCCACATTTTCAAAGCCATCAATCAAATCATGATCGATTCAATCAGAAGATCGATTTGGTTGGAAAATGCGGTGGTCGTCCCAGACACGATTCTCAATCATAGGTGTAGGATATGATAAGCAAATCATACGGATCTTTTAAATTGCGGCACTTTAGTCGGATGCGATTAATCATAAAAGACGTTCGCTGTCCCCGACGCGATTCAATAATTTTGCCTATAAGTACAGACCTGACGCCATTGTTTCAAAGCTAATCTAACTCACCTAGGCGAAGCCTTGCCGGATTGTCTGGAGAATCCCCAACCACGGCGGGCCCTGTCGGACCGGAAGCTTACATTTCGGAGCCAAGGAGGAACCGTCTCACCTCAAGCCAGTTCGTGGAGTTCGGAATCTCTGGCCCCTTCATCCAATCGGTGCGAGGCGGGAGGAGCATCATCCATCCCGTCCCCTCCTTCATTCATCTCCGAGCAGCGGGCTACATCGCCATCCCTTTCCTTTCCCTTCATCTCACTTCATTTGTTTTACTTATTGCATGCATTCATCATATCCATTACACACACACACATAGCATTTACTCCACTCCCACTCTTTTATAACACCACCCCACGAGGTGTGTTAACGCCCAATTAATGCTTTTATTTCCATCTCTTTTAGAGCTTTTACGGCACTTCATAGTCTAATCCATCTTTCACATGTTTTTGTTGTTTACTTTTTGCAAGGTAACCATCGGAGCTAAATCTTCTTTACTGGCCGGCCGGTGGAAGGAGTAAGGAGGACCCACACATGCAACTCCCGCGATCTTCGGGTGAAGGTAAGTACCATTTCTTCCCTCTCCGCCTATTTCCTTCGGCACCCTCGCGTACCTGGCGATCACGTTCCATCCTCGTGCACACACACACCACTTTCTTTCTTTTCTTTCACTTTTTTTTATGATTTTCCACCAATTTTCGCCCTCATTCTCTCGCTTATGTAAAAATCTTCCTTTCTTCTTAAATCTTCTTCTTTGTGGGACGGTGTTTCGAAGAAAAGGAAAACACCATCTACAAATTGGCAATCACGGTGGGACTTTTTCATTTTAGTTCCGGTTACCTCCTTTGGCACCTACGTGTGCCTCTCCTTTGACACCCACGTGTGTCACTCCTTTCGTACCCCACGCGGTACACCCCTCCCCTTCGCACCCCACGCGGTGTTATTTGAAGTGGCCCATCGCCGTTACCAACTTGTATTTGTGTTATCTTTTTCTTCACACTTCCTGCATAGAATTTGATTAAAAAGAGAAGAAAAAAAGGAAAAAAATCGTCATCTTGTTCCCCTCCCCACTTACTTACTTTCACCAGAAGGAAGCATCTCCATTAGACTTAGATTTTCATCATTAGGATTGATTGAAAGCATGCTTGGTTGATTACAGCTTTTTATAACTGCTCGGGTGCATCTTTAATCTGCGTCCAGTATAGAGGATGTGATTTGTGTTTGTTGTGCAGTGGGTATATCCGACATGATTTGTGACAGAGCCCGGAGGGAGTCGCCTCAGCTCTTACAACTTTTGCGAGCTGTCAGATCTGCGGCTGACTGAACAAACACGATTAAACTGAAGCGCGTCCACTGTACTGGACACGATTCAGTCTGTCACAGAAAGCTTTGGGTTCCTGTCATATTTTGCATTGTGCATTTGCAGGGCATACTTAGGCCGAGGGACCTCCTTCCCTTCTTCTCCTAGGATCCACACACCTCTCTCAGTGAGGGCTATCTCCCCATTGGGCATTCCATCTCATTGGGCTAGAGAATCCTCATCGGGACCTCCATAAGTCTCTGTACCCCATGGATTCCCTCACGGTGGACCGAGCAGGTTGTACCAATTCCGGAGACCCGAGCTAGAATACCTATTGCGTGAGAGGGAGTTACTTAGTGGGCCCGAAGTTCTTATCTTACCCACTTAGTTGGAGTGACATACCTCATTTAAAATCCACACTGAACTTTATTGAACATTTAAGTGGACGTAAGCATATTCAAGTGTGTGAATTAAAAGTCATTAACCTCTTCTCTCAAACTTGTTTGAGTAGTTTTTTGGTAGGTGCTTGTATATCACATTTGTTTGTGCGAGTTCATGCAGCTTCGTTTAGGCCGATCCCTTTTAATGGCCGAAGATGAAGATATGGCCAACCATGATGACACCTATGAAGATATGTATGACTCCTTGGGACCCTTTCCACACCTTCCTCATGAACCGTATACTGGTCCTGCCACCTCGCACGTCAATGCGATGGATGCTCAGACCTCTCACATCCCACCGAGGCACGACCCTGTAAATGCCTCCACCCTGAGTGATCTGTCGCAACTTGTGGACATCCTTCAAAGCCTCCAAGCTTCTCAACTTCAGGAGGTCCAAGAAGCCCTCAAGGGGAAGTCGATCCCCGGTCCAATTCAAAATCTCCACCCGAACGTGGGTGTTCACACTAAACTGGCTCGCGAGCCGATGGTCCGAGCCTCTCCTGCCCCCTCGCAGGCCAATTTGGTTATCCACTCTCGCCCCCACAGCCCCACTGGGAGGCCTTCTCAAGTCCGGGGCTAAGCCCCGACGCGGCAAGGCCGACTTATCTTCCTCGGGCTCCGCCCATGCTTCTGTGCCTGCTGGCACACACCCCTGTCACCATTCTGTTCAGTTGGATGCACCCCACCACCTTTCTTCCAGGGTGCCCCACAAACCAGCCTCCGACCAACTCACCCAAGCCCTCCTGGTAAAGGTGAGTCGTTTGGAGCAATGTTTGAAAAGGGAGTCCGCACCCAAGGATTCATTTGAACTGGCTCTCCCTTCTATGCCAGTCTTTCACCTTCCCCTTCCGAATTGCCGGTCTACCGCCACTACAATGGCACCGGCAATCCATTCGTACATATCAAAGAAATAGCCGCGCTCTTGCCTTTCTTTTTTGCTGATCTTTCGATGGGCCCGCCCTCGAGTGGTTCTATTCTTTGGAGCCCTCGGATGCTGATGATTTTTAGGCAGTACAAAGGAAGTTCCTGCAAAGATACAGAGATAGAGTTGGTCCAACCTGTCCATCATTGATCTTATGACTGAGAGGATGAAGGCTGATGAAGACTTCATGCACTATGCTGATAGGTGGAGAGCTTTGGCTGAGAGGTTGAGGGATCTATTGTCTGAATCAGAGCAAGTAAAGATGATTACGGCAAATGCCATGCCGCAATTCAGGCATATTTTAGCCATGAACAAACGGACCACAATGGAAGAACTGTATGAGAGGGCATGGTATATCCAGACTCAATTAAAGGACTCTCCAATCATGGCCATGTTCGAGCCGAAGGCCCGAACATTCAAGAAAGGTAGTGGTGCTCCCCCTACTAGCGGTCCCACGACAGAGGGGGTCATATAGAATGAGCAGGTGAGTGCAATGGGCAACCCTAGTCCTTCCACCTACCGCCCCAACAACAACACCAATACCAGGGCCCAACAGCCCCAGCAACCAGCCACCAGGCCAAACAACCCTCCAATGTTCAGGGCGCCACCTCAGCAGCCCCAACACCCTCAACAGCCTCCACAATATCAGCAGCCTCAGCGGCCCTAGTACCAACAGCCTCCCCCTAACCAGTATCCTCAGCAACCCCAACCTCCACAATATCGCCAGCCCCAGCACCCCAATACCGGCACCTGCCCCTCTTCAGTACCAATAACAATAGCCTGCTTCTGCACCTCCCCAATACAACCAAGTACCTCCTCCAGGCATATATGAGCCCCAGTAGCCTCGACGTCCCCCTGGCCCAAGAAGAACCCACTACCCCCCATTGCCGGAGACCCTACCAGACATCTTTAATGCCCTCATGGCCAATAGTGCACTCACCTTGCCAAGGGAAAGGCTACAATGGCCTCCCAATGTTGATATGTCCCGCTATTGTGCATTCCACCAGGGACCGGGCCATACTCTGGAGGCATGCTTCCACTTCAAAGATTAAATTTATAATTGAATGACAATGGAGGCATAGACTGGGAGGAAATGATAAAGTATATTGCCGAGATGAAGGCAAGGACGCCACCCAGGCAGGGCCAGTAGCAACAGCAGCAACCACAGCAATAGCAGCAGCCGCCCCGGCACCCCAACAGTAGCCCAACATGGGCATAGTTCAGAATCATCTCCCGAAGCACCAGCCTCCAAACCAACAGGTGAATGCCTTCACTGCATCTTCCAGCAGTGAAAGAACACCTGGTCGGCCTACGGAAGTATCCGCCGCATCCACCTCCCGATCCTCTTTCACCTTACCCCCTTTCATCTGCACACCTACCCCTGACAACCCACTACCCTCCTTTCTACGCATCCCTACCCATCGTCTCACACCATCCAACCAACTGTCTAACCCGCCGCTCAGCCGTCAACCCCCCATCACCACCACGCCACAACCCACCAACACACAGGCCCCCTTCCTGCGCAACCTCTCCACCATACCACCACAACCAAACTGCCCGTCTCCTACCACCACTGCCCCACAACCACCACCACCATCCAACCCACCATTCCTCCGCACGCCACCAACTGTACCCCTCATTACCCCCAATCACCAAACTCCCTTTCTCTGTACCCCACTCCACCCCCGAGTGCGGAAAGTATCCAATTGCCACACCAAATGTTCACTTCTCAGCCTTCCACCTCCCTACCACCTTCCGTTCTACTGGCCGTGGCATCGACAGTGGGAGAAAGCTCTGAAGCAACCATGGTGCTCCAGAGTGGATGCATATTTAACAGAATATTCCCCCAGCAGTAGGAGCAAGCATCAGTGCTCTAGGAAGAAGAAGCTCAGCAAGAGGAGTCCCTCCCAGGAACTCAATATGATCTGCTAAAGCACGTGGACAAGACTCCGCCAGGATATCCATTCTAGAGCTGATCAAGAGGTCAGTGGTGCACTAGGAATCCCTCATGCAGTATCTACAAAAGGTCATGGTTAATGAAGACTTGCTAGTTAACCAGATCAGTGCTGTCCTGACTCCCACAAGCCTGCATTCGGCAATTACATTTCATGAAGATGAGTTAGCACCAGCCGAGTTTCAGCGGTATGCCCTATGCCTGATAGTCGACATTAATGGGATCCGCGTGTCTCGATGCTTGGTAGACTCCGGGGCATCAATTAATGTTGTGTCCTCCGACACATTAGATTTTTGCGGAGTAGCCTTACAGTCAATCCGGCCCTCTGCCATCACTGTCATGGCCTACGATAATACCAGTAGGCCGCCAAAAGGGGTCGTTACTTTGAGAATAGGGCTGGGTCAGTCCATTACCGAAATGGACTTTCACATCCTGGATATGGACCCAAGCTTCCGCATGATTCTGGGCAGGCCTTTTATTCAAGCCCTTGGGGCCGTTATATCGATCGTCCATCAATGCCTCAAGTTTCCCTACAAGGGGTGAGTCGTTAAGGTTGCCAGTAAGCCTGCAATTATGGAAGTGGACGCCATGACTGATAATTCAGTTCCTTCCATCTGGCCATGCAATCAGCCATTGATGTCAGTGCTGGAGGTACCCAGCATGTATCCTGGCCCGAGAAGGTCATCAGTTAATGCTGCTGAGAAGAGCAAGATCATCACCAAGAAGGGCTAGCACATTATGAGGCAGATGGGATACCAGCTAGGCAAGGGGCTAGGGGCACAGCTACAGGAGAGGACCAAAGCTGTGAAGGACTGTTAAATGAGACCCAGGCAGGATTGGGATGCAGGCCAGGCATGGCCAAGCAGCAACCAAGGCAACCTCTCACATGGACATTGCATGAACACTTCAAGAGAGGGCCGCTGCAGCCAGGGAATGGGTAGACACCCACCATCACTATAGAACCTGCTCGTTGTCCACTCCGGGCCACGTATAGAGCCATAGACAACTCCAGGCCACCAAAGCAAGTCAAGAAAGGTGAATCCAACACAGAATGGAGTCAATGGTTTGACATGAGCGACATCACCGCTTCTTTGGACCAACTCTTCGTATCAGAAGAAGTAGGACAATTGGTAATGGCTACCACCAGCAAGCAGCAGGCAGACGAAGCAGAACAAAGCACACAAGCAAGAGAAGCCACCGCAACAATAAGGCTCAGGGCGGGCCTCGTCTCTCCGGGCATCGCGTCCACACCCCTTTCATCTCCGGGCATCGCGCCTACTCCAGTTTCTTCTTCGTGCATCGCGCCCTCTTCAGCTTCCCCTCTAGGCAATGCCCCTACTTCCTTTTTTGCTCCGGGCATCGCGCTCACTTTAATTTCTGCTCCGAGCATCGTGCCCGCTTTAATCTCTACTCTGGGCATCGCGCTCGCTTTAATTTCCGCTCCGGGCATCACGCTGATAATATCACATTTATCATAATAAATCATGCCATTTTAGTGATTGATATGTGATTAATTCATAAGATTTCTATTGTCACGGACGATAATTGATTAAATTCAATTACATGTTGTATTTGCAGGTTAATGGGCCATTGAATGAAGTTCGTATTGGGCCAATGGACCAAGTAGTCCAACAGGGGCAATTTGACATTTTCATATTGTTGCAAAAACCCTAGCCGCCTGCTTTTTCTTTCTCTCTCTTCCTTCCATTTTCCTCAAGATTCTCTCCCTATTTTAAAATCTCTCTCCTCTCATCTATTTAAAAAACCCCCCCTCTCCCATTCTTCCCACTTTTCTCTCTCTTTTTTTGCTCCGCACACACCCTCCCTCCTTCTCTGTCCCATCTTCTTCCTCTTCTCTTCTTCCTCTCCTCCCGGTCTCTCTCTTTCTCGCACAGCAGAAGCAGCACAGCAGCAGCAGCACCAGGCACCTGCCGCCGCCCCGCACGCCCGCGCGCCCGCCGCATTGCCCCCGCGCCGCGCGCCCCCTTGCCTCCACCGCCCAGCGCCCCACGCGGCCGCCCATCCGCGCGCGCGCCCCTGCCTCCAACGCGCCCAGCCGCCCGCCTGCCAGCGCCACCTCTTGCCAGCGCCACCCCCGCCTGCCGCCAGCGTCGCACGCCACGCGCCCCGCGCCCTGCCGCCCGAGCCCGCCCCGCCTGCTGCGCCCAGGCCACCGCGCCCAGGCCTCACCGCCTCCCCCTCCCCCTCACGTTGCATGCATGCAACGTGAGGGCGCTCCACGCCCTCTCTCTCCTCTCTCCCTACGCTCTCTCTCCTCTTTTTCTTCTGAGCTTCTCCTCCCTCCCTCCTCCTCTCTCCTCTCTCTCCTGTCTCTCTCCGCCTCTCTCCTCTCTCTTTTGAGTCCTTCTCTTTTCTCTCTCCTCTCCTGCCTCTCTCTTCTTCTCTCCGCTCTCTCTCTCTTCTCTCCTCTCTTCTCTTTCCTCTCTCTTCTCTCTCCTCTCTCTCCGCCTCTCTCTTCTCTCCTCTCGCTCTCTCTCTTCTCTCTCCTCTCTCTCGCCTCCTCTCTTTCTCCTCTCTCTCTCCCTCCTCCTCTCCTCGCCCTCTCTCTCTTCTCTTCTCTCTCCTCTCTCTCCCTCTCCTCTCTCCGCTCTCTCTCTTTCTCTCTCTCTCTTAATTTTCTATTCTTTTTATTATCATTGTAACAGTTTGTGCTTTTTTTAGTATAACACATTTCTGTTGATTTGTTTTTTGTGATTATAATTTTGAATAGCATCTCTCTTTTCTCTCTCTCTTATTTCTGTACTTAGCTTAGGTTTTTTGTGCAACTTAGTTTATTCTCACCACATATATTTCTTAACTAAAAACTCAAGGTTTTCAATTCTAAAATCTAGTTCTCCGTGGATTCGACTCGGCTCTCACCACTTAACTACCGTTTAAATATTTAGTGTAGGCCGATTATTTGAGATTGTTAGTCACGTATTTAACGACGCATTCGTGGGCTATCAATTTTTGGCGCCGTTGTCGGGGAACTAGATTTTTAGTTTTGATAATCTTGGTGTTATTTGTATATATTCATGCTAACATGTTCTTTCTTTTTGTAGGTATCAAAAAAAGTGAAAAATCTTGAAAATTGCAAATTGAAGAATCTGTCAGAAAACTGTCGCTGAAAGCTGAATCTGTAGGTAAAAGTTCTGGTTTGGAAAGAAAAATCCGAAAATGAAGGAAAAATAAAAAAAAAGTAAGTGAGGTGAGTTTCTTCTCTCACTCTTTCCATTTATTTTCATTTCCAAAAGAACGAGGGATTGCGTTGGAGTAAGTACCATTAAACCCTCTTGATTTAGTTTCCTTTTCTTAGTTACCATGTTTAGATAATAAAAAAAATCAAAAATTTAAAAAAAATCAATCACTTGAATCTAATCAAAGATGTCATGTCAAGAATAGAACCTTCCATCTTTAGGACATGCATCATTTAGATTTCCATGTTTAGGTATGTCTTTTGTTTGAAAGTTTCCTTTCTTGTCGAAGATTGCGGGAGGCAAGGTGAGAATCTCATTTCTTTAAAAAGCATGATCATGCATTGCCATGCTTGCATAGAACCCCTTGCTTGATTTTTGGTGTGCACATCATTTCTAAAATACTTTAAGGGCAATTTCTTAACAAGATAAGGTGGGGATTTGATCACCCTTCCTTAGCCCACAAACCACAATCTACCTGCATCTTTTGCATTCCCAAGCCCTAATAAAAGTCAGTAAACATTGGCCTTAGGGTTCACACTGAGGTTTAGGTCCACTTGGGCCCACTAATTGGTTTTGGAAACTGGTGTCTAAGGCTAGAGGTTAAAAGGCAACGCCTAAGCGGGAAAGTGGTTCTCTAATTAGGTCCCTACGAAAGTAGGGGGAGCCTCCCACTACCCCACCTCTTACCTGGCCAGTGGATATACCTAATAGTGGACTTAAGTTGGTCTATGGCCACTTTGTGAGAAATCTCACTTTCAAGTCTAAGATCTCTAGGTCAAATAGGGTAATTGTTTGAAACTTGTTTGTCTTTGTTTAAAAAAAAAATCTAAAAACAAACAAAATTAAAAAAAAATCTCTTCTCTCATTTGGTTCTAGTGCATGCATGGTAGGAGATCACAAAGCCCTAATTTGCTAGGACCAATCCCAGAAATTGAGAGACTTCTCCATCAAAGGAATATCTTTTGAAAAATCAAATGGCTGAAAATCAAGATAATCAAGAAATCCCAAACAAATGAAGGATTATTTCATTCCCAATCAATATCAACCTTCATCTTGTATTCATCTCCCACAAATCAAGCCATCCAATATGAGATTAAATCTAGCACCATCCAAATGCTCCCATCCTTTTATGGAAATACCAATGAGGACCCTTACAAACACATAGATGAATTTCTGGAGATTTGTTCCACTGTCAAGATCCAGAACTTCACTAATGATGCCCTCAGACTGACTCTTTTCCCATTCTCTCTTAAGGATAAAGCCAAATATTGGTTGGGCACTGTAGGGAAAACCATTAGAACTTGGGCAGAAATGCAACAAGAATTTTTGAAAAAGTTCTATCCCATAGGCCGAACCAATACCATGAGAAGAGCCATTACTGGATTAACACAGGGGAATTAATTCATGAGTCATGGGAAAGGTTGAAGGAGCTTTTGAGAAAATGCCCCCACCATGGTCTCTCAAGATGGCAAATTGTCCAAGCATTTTATGAGGGATTGACTGAACACATAGACAAATGGTGGATGCTTCATGTGGGGGAGCTTTCATGAGTAAAAGTGAGGATGAGGCCTATGCTCTCTTTGAAATGCTAAGTGAAAATTCAATTAATCATGCCTCACTTTCATCCTATGAGAGATCTGTTGGGCCATCCAAACGGGCTGGGTTATATGAAGTGAGAAATCAGGCTGAATTGGAGCCCAAATTCGAGAACCATCTCATGGCCCAAAAGTGGGAGAAAGTGGATACCATGGCCCAAACTGTTGCCTCTCTGGCTCAAAAAATGGACCAAATCTTGTCTAGGACCCATCAGGATTCCTTTGGCCCACCCCCTCAAGCCCATATGTTGGCCCAGACTCATATCATCAGGAAGTTTGTAACTTGTGTGCTAGTCCAGGCCACCACATTAATGACTGCCCAACTGCAGCCCAACTCCCACCTTTCATCCAAGAACAAGTCCAGGAACAGGTCCAAGCAGCCCAGGGATTTCCCAAGCCCAATCTGGACCCATTCTCCAATTCATACAATCCTGGCTGGAGAAACCATCCCAATTTCTCTTGGAAGAATCAACAAGCTCCGCCTCAAAGACCAAATCCCTCCATGCCTCAAGCCCCAAAACAACCATTCCAGAACCAGTTTCAGGCCCAGCCAAATCCGTACAATGGCACTTATGCTAGAGGGCCTCAAGCCCAATTCTCTCAGGCAGTCCAATATCCTCCTCCCCAACCCAAGCAAGTTCAGCCTACTTTTCAACAACCCTCCAACAAAACTTTGAAGATCAGTTCAACCAACTCCAACAGATCATCTTGGCCCAACAACAGCATTGCACCAACAACAACACTTTTGGCGACAAACCAACAGACCATGGCTAGGTTAGAAGCCCAAGTGGGCCAAATGGCTGAAACCACCATGAGAAGGGAAGTGGGCCAATTGCCTAGCCAACCTGTGGCCAACCCAAGGAACCTACCACCGGCTTTGCTTCACAACCAGGCCTCCTACCTCAACCTGTCCAACAAGTCCAACCAAGAGGCCCACAATTGGAGAACATAAAAGCCATTTCAAGCCTGCGAAGTGGTAAGGTGCTAAGTGACCCACATAAGGGAAAAGAGGTTTGAATAATCCTGAATTAGAGGCCCAAGATGATGCTAGTGATAGTGAAGAGGAACCTATTCAACCTGAGTTGGGGGAAGAGAACAAAGGAAAAGAAAAGCTTCTGCAGATCCAAATTCTTACCAGCCCAAAGTGCCATTTCCAAGTGCTCTAGAATCCAAGCCCATTAAGAAGAAGAAGTCGGTCCAAGATGAGGAGTTGCTGGAATTATTCAAACAAGTCCACATCAATATTCCACTCCTAGATGCCATAAAGCATGTCCCGACTTATGCTAAATTTTTGAAAGAAATGTGCACTCCACGAAGGGAATCCAAGACCGCAATTCAGAAGATCTGGCTATCTGAAGATGTTAGTGCAGTCTTGACAAACCACCTCCCTAGGAAGTTGAAGGACCCTGGTGCTCCCCTCATTTCTTGTGATATAGGTGGCATAACCTTTGATCGTGCCCTTCTTGATTTAGGGGCAAGTGTCAATCTTCTTCCCACCTTTATTTATGAACAATTCAACATAGGGGAACTCAAGCCCACTTCCATCATTCTGCAGCTGGCCGATCGTTCGGTCAAGACTCCACGGGGATTGATAGAGGATGTAATTGTCAAAGTCAATGACTGTTATTTCCCCGTGGACTTTCTCATCCTTGACATGTCCACCAACCAGGAGTTGAAACACACCCCTATCATTCTTGGTCGTCCCTTCCTCGCCACTGCCAAAGCCAATATCAATTGTGCTACGGGGATGATGGACATTTCATTTGGGGGACAAAAGGTCTCGCTCAATGTTTTTAAAGCATCTCAATATCCAGATCCCGAAGAAGGATGTCATTCTATTGACATTTTGACTGAGTCCATTGATAATGATCTAGATGTTGACCAACTTGAGGAGACCAATGCTTTACATGACTCACCACTCCGTCTGGCACCTTGGTCCAAGGTCGAACCTCTACCGGCCTTGCAATCTGCACCAGCTCTACCTTCACTTCAAAGCCCTCCAGATCTTGAGCTTAAACCTCTTCCAGACTCCCTCAAGTATGTATTTCTGGGCCCAAACCAAACTTTGCCTGTTATCATTGCCTCCAACCTAAGTTCTACCCAAGAAGCTCAGTTGATAGAAGTCTTAGGGGAACATAGGGGTGCCATAGGTTGGACAGTGGCCGACCTTAAGGGGATTAGCCCATCTGTTTGCATGCACCACATCTACTTGGAGGACAATGCTACACCAAGCCGGGAAACGCAAAGGCGGTTAAACCCAACATGAAGGAAGTGGTGAAGAAGGAAGTAGTGAAGTGGCTAGATGCTGGAATTGCCTACCAATATCAGATAGTCAGTGGGTCAGCCCAACCCAAGTGGTTCCCAAGAAGTCTGGGCTAACAGTTGTGAAAAATGAGCAGGGGAGGAGGTACCCACTAGATTGACCACGGGATGGAGAGTGTGCATAGATTATAGGAAGCTCAATGCCATGACCAAGAAAGACTACTTTCCGCTCCCATTCATGGATCAAATCCTTGAGAGACTGGCATGACATCAATTTTTCTACTTTTTGGATGGTTATTCTGGGTACAATCAAGTGGCAATTTACCCAGAAGATCAAGAAAAGACCACATTCACGTGCCCCTATGGCACATTTGCTTTTAGGAGAATGCCTTTTGGACTCTTCAATGCACCAGCCACTTTTCAAAGGTGCATGATGGCGATCTTCTCTGACATGGTGGGAGAATTCCTGGAGGTATTCATGGATGATTTCTCTATATATGGGGATTCTTTTGAAAAATGTCTGAAAAATCTGGAGAAGGTTTTGGCTAGATGTGTGGAGACAAACTTGGTGCTTAGTTGGGAGAAGAGCCACTTCATGGTTCGAGAGGGCATAGTCTTAGGCCACATTGTGTCTGAGCGGGGTATCGAGGTAGATAGAGCCAAAGTTGGCCTCATTGCTGATCTTCCTTCCCCCACCTCCGTCAGACAAATTCGTGCATTTCTTGGCCATGCCGGCTTCTATCGCCGGTTCATTGAAAATTTTTCTAAAATTGCCCGTCCCTTAACTCTTCTCCTAGCCAAGGATGTCCCTTTTCACTTCGATGATGCTTGTTTAGAGGCATTCACTACTTTGAAAGTGGCTCTGACCAAAGCTCCCATTCTTCAATCTCCTGATTGGTCACTGCCCTTTGAGATCATGTGTGATGCCTCGGACTATGCCATAGGTGCTGTTTTGGGACAACGCATGGATAACGTCCCGTGGTGATCTATTATGCGAGCCGCACCCTCGCCGATGCTCAATTGCATTACACCACCACAGAGAAAGAACTTCTTGCTGTGGTTTTTGCCCTTGAAAAATTTCGATCTTATCTTCTGGGGGCAAAAGTCATCATCTACTCAGATCACTCTGCCTTAAAATATCTTCTAGCCAAGAAGGACTCCAAACCAAGACTCATCAGATGGATCCTTCTTCTTCAAGAATTTGATTTGGAGATTCGGGATAAGAAAGGTACTGAAAATGTTGTTGCTGATCATCTGTCCCGAATTCTCATCCCAGAAAGTGCTCCCATGTATGACTCCTTTCCCGATGAACACCTTCTTGCTATTTCCCATAATACACCCCCATGGTATGCTCACATTGTCAATTACCTTGCGGTGGGTCAACTTCCTGAAGGATGGTCAAAGAATGAAAAGGATCATTTCTTCTCTAAAGTCAAACACTATTTCTGGGATGACCCTGAATTATTTTTCATGGGTCCGGATCAAGTAATTAGGAGATGTGTCCCTGAGGAAGAGCAACAGAGCATCCTCAATTTCTGTCACACCCTAGCCTGTGGGGGACACTTCTCGGGGAAGAAAACTGCGGCCAAGGTCTTACAAAGTGGGTTTTTCTGGCCCACATTGTTCAAGGATGCTTATGAATTCAGTAAGACCTGTCTGAGATGCCAAGCAGTAGGAACAACTCTAAGAGAGACATGATGCCACTCAACCCAATTTTGGTGGTCGAAATTTTTGATGTCTGGGGAATAGATTTCATGGGCCCATTCCCATCATCTTTTGGCAATGAGTATATCCTTGTGGCTGTCGATTATGTGTCTAAATGGATTGAGGCCATTGCCACCCGCACCAATGACTAAGGTTGTCATGAAATTTGTGCGGAGGAATATCTTCTCTAGGTTTGGGTGCCCTCGAGCCATCATAAGTGATGGGGGATCTCACTTCATTCATTCCCAATTTCGAGCTTTGCTTAAACGATATGGGATATCTCACAAGATTGCTACCCCTACCATCCTCAGACCAGTGGCCAAGTGGAAGTATCCAATAGGGAGATCAAGAACATTCTCCAAAAGACTGTTAGGCCCGATAGGAAAGATTGGTCAGAAAGGTTAGATGATGCTTTGTGGGCCTATCAGACTGCTTATAAGACTCCCATTGGCATGTCTCCCTACAGGTTAATTTTGGTAAAGCTTGTCACCTTCCTGTTGAGTTGGAGCATAGGGCGTATTGGGCCATTAAACAATTCAATCTTGACTTAGCCCAGGCTGGATCACATAGAGCCCTCCAGTTGCATGAGCTTGAGGAATTGCGCAATGAAGCTTATGAGAATTCCAAGATATATAAAGCCAAAACCAAAATCTTTCATGATAACATATTTTGAGGAAATCATTCCATCCTGACCAAAAGGTTTGGCTCTTTAACTCTAGGCTGCGTTTGTTCCCAGGTAAATTAAAATCTCGATGGGATGGACCATTCATTGTTGTAAAAACTTTTGACCATGGTGCTGTTAAAATTCTAGATCCTAAAAATGTTCAAATTTTCACTGTTAATGGTCAACGTCTCAAACCATACATGGAAAACATGCAGCTCTCACCTAAAGAATCCATCCCCTGAATGATCTTGAGTAGAAGCACATGACTTCATTGTGTCTGGCTGAAGACATTAAACTTAGCGCTTATTGGGAGGCAACCCAATATTTTTTAGGAATTTAACTTATTTTTAATTTCTATTTTGTTCTAGGTATTTGGAAGGCTAGTGGGCAACTCATCACCTTTAATGAAGCCAGTTTGCCACCACTCTCATGTGATCATCAGGTTGCATCTCTCCTTTCTTACCTTACTTTGGCTGTATTCTATGTTCATTACTTTTATGCCATTGAGGACAATGTCATTCAAGTTGGGGGAGGGAAAGTCTTTCAAATCTTTAAATCCTGCTGAAACATCCCATGCATTATTCTGTGCTCATTAACTTCACATATCATTTCTCATGGAAAAATACCTCAGTCTAGAATGATTTTTACTCTAAGTATATACGTGTGCTAGTGGCACGCTAAGGAGTGGCACGCTAAAGGATGAAGTTTGTGGTTATGTTCTTAGCATTTTCCTCAAACTACATTTGAAATTTGATGAAACCTTCACACATGTATTAGATGATGAATAAGTGTCATTCAAGAGGGTGATGAGAGTTTTACCTAATACTCATGATGAAGATTGATATTCTACACTCTTATTGAACACTAATCGTGGGGAAAAAGCTACCTGCCTTCAAGTTATGAAAAAAAAATGATGATAAAATGAAGAAGGAAATCCCTAGCTTAGTAACGGGCTTCAGCACCTCATGAAGTGTTGAAGTTCGCGTCAAACAGTGAATGGATATCCAAAAAAAAAAAATGATGCTGAAGGATGAAAATAAAAAGGCAGAGTGAAAGCTACCTGTAATTCGAGGATTTTATTGTAGGAGTGTAGAGTTGATATCATCTCTAAGTAATGGGTCAAAAACTCATACATTGTCTTAAGTAATGCTTATTGATCATAAGTGCATTCATGAAGGAAATGATAATTTTAACTGTATCTTGAGGAACTGTCTAATAACATGAACTGCATGACTGTCTTTGACACATGCTACTAGAACTGGAAATACTTATTGTTGATCAATCTTATCTCTGCTTTCTTGACATGAAAATGATGTTTGAAGTTCCGGTTAGTCTTAATTATTCACCTGGGTGCATTGCTAAGGGACTAGCAATGAGTAAGTTGGGGGATGTGATAATATCACATTTATCACACCCCACTTTAGTTTCCCTCCGGGCATTGCGCCCATTTTAGTTCCCCCCCCCCCCCCCGAGCATTGCGCCCACTTTAGTTTCTCCTCCAGGCATTGCGCCACTTTAATTTCTGCTCCGGGCAACGTGCTCGTTCCCCTCTCACTTCCTCTAGGCAACGCGCCTGCTCCTCTCTCCTCTCCGGGCAATGCGCCCGACCTCCCTCTCCAACCAGGCAACACGCTATTCCCCTTCCTTTCTAGGCAATGCGCCCACTTTCTTCTCCGCTCGGGCAATGCGCCCGTCCCCTCTCACTTCCTCTAGGCAATGCACCTGCTCCTCTCTCCTCTTCGGGTAATGCGCCCGACCTCCCTCTCCCACCGGCAGCGCGTCCACTTCCTTTGCTTCTTCTCCGAGCAATGCGCTCACTCCCCCTCCGGGCACCGCACCCATTTTCCTTCCCTCCTCAGCAACACGCCCGCCTTTCTCTTTTCTCTAGGCATCGCGCCTTCCCTCCTGCAGGCCACCACGTGGCCTTCCTTTCTTTCTCTAAGCATCCCTCAGGCACCGATGCCCCACTTGGCAAGCTCCCTCCACTCTTCCGAGCAAGCACTCACTCTCCAACTCCCTCCTTCCCGCGATCTCCCCACTGTTGAGCACACACTCATTGCTCAGCTGTCTATGTTGGCGATCTCACCTCGCCCTCTCCCTCTGTGCGTACTGAGCACCAAGGGGGCCCCGAAGACGTCAGCTTCACAATGGCTGACTCCATCATCTCCATCGAGGAGACCTCCTTCCTCACTTCCGAATGTGCCCCAACCAGCGGGCCACCTCTCTCTGGTCCCATGACTGGCCTCCTGCGTCCCCCCACGTAGGGACCTCCGCTCCCCTTCTCGCCGGGGACGTTTACTGCTTTTCCTCTCCCTTCTTCCCCCACGCAGGGAAGTTCTTCTACTACTGTAAATACTTCTCCATCTTCCCCCACATGGGATTCTTTTACTGCTTTTCCTCCTCTTCCTCCTTCCCCCACGTAGGGAAATTTCTTTGTTGTAAATCCTTCTCCATCTTCCCCCACGTGGGATTCTTTTACTGCTGTAAACCTTCTCCATATTCCCCATGCGGGATTCTTTTACTGTTGTAAATACTTCTCCATCTTCCCCACACGGGATTCTTCTACTGCTTTCCCTACTCCTTCATCTCCCCCCGTTGTAGATTCTGATAGTTGTAGCAAGAGTCTAGGCCAAGGTAGCAATAACTAGGGGTAGTATCCAAGAAAAAGTCCAAGGGTAGGAGGGTTCCACACCGATTCCTCGCCGATCTAGCCCGTAGGTGCAAGGCATGATGGGTTTGAGTCTATGAGATCATGGATGATGACGACCCAATTGAGGAAGGTGGTGAAGAATTTGAGGACAAGGCTGGCGCATTTGCAAGTGGATTGAAGAGGTTTGACGAACCGTCAGCTGTTATAGAGGAAGTCACCAAGGAAATCATTTGGGAACCGAGGAAGACCCTAAGACCGTCCTCATAAGCAGTATTTGTCACCAGCTGAAGAGGAGGCAATCATTGAAGTTCTCAAGGAATACAAGGACACGTTTGCATGGAGCTATGAGGATATGCCTGGCTTGGACACCGCGCTCTTTGAGCACCGTCTTACCCTTAAGCTGGGGTCCATTGCCATTAAGCGGCGATTGAGGCATTCCACCCCCAGACGGCTTTGAAAATGAAGGATGAAGTCGATAAGCTCCACAAAGCCAGATTCATTAGAGTTGTATTATATCCGAATTGGGTGGCAAACATTGTCTTGGTTATGAAAAAGGACGGAAGAGTCAGAATATGTATTGATTTCCAAGACCTCAACTACGCGTGTCCTAAGGATGATTTTCCATTGCCTCACCTCGACGTGCTCATAGATAACACGGCCGGGTATGAAACCCTCTCCTTCATGGATGGCTTCTCAGGGTACAATCAGATGAAGCTAGCTGAGGAAGACCAGGATAAAACTTCGTTCACTACACCTTGGGGCACTTACTGCTATGTGGTCATGCCATTTGGACTTAAGAATGCTGGATCCACTTACCAAAGAGCTATGATGGCTATCTTTCATGACATGATCCATATTTTCATTGAGGTGTATGTGGACGACCTGGTGATGAAGTCAAAGACAATGGCTGAGCATCCTGGGGTTCTAACAAAGGTCTTGCAGAGGTCAAGAGAATACCAATTGAAAATGAACCCCAAGAAGTGTGTATTTGGTGTTTCATCGGGTAAGCTCCTAGGCTTCATTGTGAGCAAGAGGGGTATAGAGATTGATCCCAACAAGGTGAAGGCAATAGAGAAATGCCCCCTCCCAAGAATTTGAAGGAAGTTCAAGGACTCATCGGGAGGCTTCAATTTATTTGTCGGTTCGTCTCCCACATTCGCAGAGGTGTAGACCCTTCTATGACCTCACCAAGTCGGGAGTCGAATTCAAGTGGGACGAGAAGTGTCAGGCGGCTTTTGACAGACTCAAAGAGTATCTAGATAATCCTTCTGTCCTGAGGCCGCCGACTCCAGGCAAATTGCTAATTCTCTATGTATCTGTCCTGGAAGACTCAGTAGAAGTTGTCCTTGCGCAAGTGGATGAAGAAGGCAAGGAAAGGGCAGCATACTACCTGTCCAAACTTCTCAACCCCTGCGAGCAAAGGTACACAGCAATGGGGAAAACGTGTGTCGCGCTCATATGGGTAGTGCAGAAACTAAAGCACTACTTTCTTGCTCACGAGGTCCATCTCATAGCCCGTATGAATCCTTTCAAGTTCCTTCTTGAAAAATCTGTTCTCACAAATAGGCTAGCACGTTGGCAAAGCTTCCTTTCTCAGTTTGAAATCACCTACATTCAGCAGAAGTCCATCAAAGGCTATGCCATAGCAGAGCATCTTGCTCACCACCCTATTCCTCAGTTCGATCATGTCCGTTCGGAGTTCCCAGATGAAGAATTAATGTCCCTTAGCCAATCTGATCCTATGTGGACGCTATATTTTGATGGAACTCTGAATTCTCAAGGGAAGGGCATCAGAATTGCTCTACTATCACCTAAGGTGTCACCATTCCGCAAGCCTACAAATTAGAGTTTCCTACCACCAACAACATAGCCGAATATGAAGCTTTGTTAGCTGGCTTGGAGCTCGCTCGCTTCTATGGTGTCACCCATTTGCGAGTTGTAGGTGATAGTCAACTGGTCTTGTGCCAAGCGCACACCAAATACCACACTCGTGATCCAAAGCTCAAGCCTTACCAAGAACTCGCCTCAGCTTATGTCAAGCTATTCTCTAAGCTGATTTTTGTCCATGTCCCTCGTCATCAGAATCTTCTACCCGACACTCTTGCTACCATCGCCTCAACTCTCAATTACCCCGGGGATTTTGACAGCATTCAAGTTGCACACCGCAATACCCCTGCTGTTCGGGACCCCGTCTTTCTCCGGATCAAGGAAGAGATGTTGAAGAAGTTGGAGAGGAAGGGTAAAGCCGAGGTAATGTTATTAGAGCTAGAAGAGGAGATAGAAGATGAGGAGAAGCCATGGTATTATGAGATAGCTAAATATTGCAAGAATCAATCGTACCCTGAGGAAGCCACGAGCGATGAAAAGAAAGCCATAAAGAGATTGTCCCAGAAGTACACCCTGGTTGGGAGTACACTCTACAGAAGGGGACTCACTGGAGTTTTGCTCAGATGCCTGGATGAAGATGAAGTATGGAAGTTGTTGAAAAGGCTCATTCGGGTGTGTGATGGCCATGTGAATAGCCAAATGCTTGCCAAGAAAATCCTTAGGCAAGGCTTTTACTGGCCCACTCTAGAGGAAGACTGTTCCATCTTTGTCCGTCGGTGTATCAAGTGCCAACTGCACGCCGACAAATTCCATTCTCCCTCCTCTACACTTCACCCGATATCCTCCCCATGGCCTTTCGCCATGTGGGCTTTCGACATCATTGGTCCCCTTGGTGATCCCAACTCCCAGAATAAAACCAAGTCATTTATCCTCACTGCAACGGAGTACTTCACCAAGTGGGCGGAAGCTGAAGCATACACGGAGGTCAAGGCAACAACCGTCTGCAAGTTCATCATGAGAAACATCATCACCAAGTTCGGCATCCCGAGTACCATCATCACCGACAACGGACCTCATTTTGTCTCTCAAGAACTACGTGACTTCTGCAACAGGTATAAATTGCATTGCATCATTCATCTCCTTACTATCCGCAAGGCAATGGCCAATCAGAGGGCACAAGCAAAACTTTGATAAAAATTGTTAAGAAACCTGTGAGGCTAACAAATTCTCAGATTGGCCAGAAAAGCTTGTAGAAGCACTATGGGCCTACTGCACTTCAATCCGTACTCCCACAGGGCAAACACCGTTCGCCCTCACTTGTGGAATGGAGGCTGTAGTACCATATGAGATTCTCATTCCCTCATTAAGGATCCAACTTGACAAGGACTTGCCAATCGATGAGCGGCGTGAATCGCTCCTAGCACAACTAGAACTCCTAGATGAGAAGTGTCTGGCCACCGCAGAACACACGAGAGCGTACAAAATAGACTCACACATTTTTACCAAAAGAAAGTTATCGAGAGAAAATTTTGTTGCCCAGTTGATGAGCCCAGAGGGGGGGTGAATGGGTCTTTTAAAAATTTATTTGATTAGTCCCTATACTTAAAACATTCATACAAAGATGTTCTTCGATGAAGGTTAGAGAAGGTTAGTATAAAAGACAAACACACAATAAGCAATCACACAACACAAGGAATTATCCTGGTTCAGACCTCCTCTCCTTAGGAGTCCTACGTCCAGTCACTGAGCAACAACTCAGGATTCCACTAACTAGGGTACAGTCCCCCTATGGACAATACAACACCCAACCCAGCTCGTGTCCTCCTTCACACGCAGGGAACTACAACACCCTGGATTCCTCACCAGGTCTTCCTTCACACAGAAGGGACACACACACCCTGGCTCCCCCCGGTCTTCCTTCACAACAGAAGGGACACAACACAAAAAGAATAAATAGGAATTCAAGCCCCTAGATCAAGCTTTAGCAAGTCAAGATCTGAAGCTACTAGCACTGAGAGCAAATAATCTAAACAAGGCACTCTCTCAGAACTATACTGGCTCTCTTAGGATTTCTATTCAGCATAGAGAGCAAAGAGCTAAAGACCACTAGAATTGAATTCTTGGCTCTCGGATTCTTTCAGAAGATCTGCAATGCTTGTAGTATTCAATGGTAAGTCACTTAAAGAACTTCTGGAGCTGCTATCTTGAATTTATATCTCATTTGAAATGTAGTCGTTAAAGTAACCGTTGTCTCTTTGTTTGGTAGACGTTAGACTGATTGAGACTTGGAAGCTTCTAGTCAACAGACTATTATCCATTTGTGTACGCAAAGAGATAGGATCTTCTGGCGTCTATATGGTCCAACGTTGTATAATAAAATATCTTTAGGACCCTACACTATTAAATGATAGAATAATAGACAGCTAGGTTGTCTCTTGTTGTCAATAAACGTTGATGTGAATATTTACCAAGAATAGTAATTCCATTTTGCTATATTAAAAAGATGTTAGCAGAGTATACACGATAATGGAAAGATCTCATCTGCATGTATGCAGAGATGCGTTCTGCAACGTCGCGTGCCTTTCGGATCCATGCGGATCATGTGTGTGTTGGTTGTGTAGGCCGTTGTGAGGCCAATGTGAGTTGGTTGTGTGGAATGTGTGGTGTGAATGTGTGGCTTGAGCAGGTGAAGTGCAGGGTTGGTCCTGAAATGAAATAGGACCTGCTGCTGTTCAGTTGGAGTTGGCGGCCAGGGGTGGCCGTTGACTGGTTGGCGTCCAGGTTAGTGGACGTTGACTGCATGAACTTGGCGGCAGTAGATGTGGACGCTAAGGGTGGCGGTTGCTGTTGGCGGCATAGGGGTTGACGCCAACCTGAGAATTCTGCAGGTTATAGGGTCACCCGAGGGCAGTCTTCTTGCTCTGTTCTCATTCCCTCTTGCCCCAGCTTGCTGCCCCCGTGTCTCTAAAGCTTCCAACAGGTTCCGAAGAGTGTTGGACGATCGTAGAACGCGTGGCGTTGCTGAATTGCGCGAGGAAACGTCGCGGCGTGGTGCAATTCCGTGGGAGCTCGCGGAGGGCTCGGCGTGAACCGAGAGATTTGGGAGGTTCTAGCGTGTTCTGAGGTAGGGGACGAACCCATTTAGCTCCGTAGAAACATTAAAACACATCGTAACCACCTGAATCAGCATGATAATGCTTTTCGGATAAGTTGCACCATGCGGGGATAATGGGTGGTTTGAGTAATTTAGTGTTCGAAGCATGTTGTAATGGGTTATGTTGGTTCCTGCATGTTAAAAGAATCGTTCTATATGTTTTTCTGTAGTTAGAACGGTTGGAAAGCCCGCAGAGCCGGATTAGGGTTTCTGCAGGGTTTAAGGCCGGAGAACTTGGCGTCAACATCGTTTGTCGCCAAGATCCTCAGCCAGGATGTTAACGGCCAGGTCCCTTGCCGTTGACTTGTTGTAAGCGGCAGTCGATGTTGCCGCCTATTGGTTATAAACAGAAATGACTGATTACAGTATTTATCGATAATGCATGTGTATTGACACATGAGGTGCACTGAGTGCACATGGTTCTTGTGTTTAGCATACAAGGTATGCTATTAGTTATTACTCTCGTGACTGCGCGTTGTTTACGCGAGTCAGTTGGGTTCACGTGTAGTGGACCGTTGTTACTTGTGGTTTACGTGAGTTTCACGTGGTTTGTGTGTGACGTGCACGTGGTTTTGTGTACGTGGCGAGTAGTACGACGCCTACCGTGGTTACCTCTCCAGTTGGGTGCCCCAGTTCTTTGTGAGCCAGGCTGTTAGCTCGGGGCTTTGTCCCGGTACTTGTGCTGTACCGTCGAGGTCTGTGTCGTCTGACCTGGACACCCTCACTCTTGTGTTTGAGTTGCACGTCCGCTGAGGGAAAGACGACAGTGGGACAGTGACACTTGTGTTTGTTTTAGTCACTTGTATGCGCTCGTAGTTGGGGGTACGGACACCAGTAGTCGACACTGGTCCCCAGCTAGTCCTTTTCCAGTGCCTCACTCTAGCGAGCCCAGGCCAGGGTCTCTGGAGGTGCCAGGCATGGGCCTGCGACCGTGTGGTCCGCAGGTGGTGGTGTTTAGTTGGTCTCCACAGTTGCTTGACCTTTTTACGTGGAGCGGCAGCTGGACCTTTCGTCCGTGCTGCGAGACTGAGAGGTAGACCTGTGTTAGTTTGTCCGAGTCAGTTTCTGGTGTCGCGAACCAGTTCACGTGGCTCGTGTTGGCTGTCTCTACTTTAGCTTGTACACCTGTACTGGTTTGCCATTTAATTATTACAGTTGTTTCTCGTAGTCGGCAGACGGTGAGTACTTTTACAGCTTTACTTACCTGCTTAGCTGTTCTATAAATTGTTGGTGTTGTTTACTATTCGTACCTGTGGTGTTTGTTTGCTCGGTTTTGGGGAGTTCCCTACTGAGCCAGTGACTAGAGAGGCTCACCCCTACCCCCACAGGTGAGGCGAGGAGGACGTCTCACGACCGTCGTCCAGCTCAAGCCGCGCCGTAGCGGTGCAGGGTCAGTACCTCCAGCGGTGTAGTCCCAGCTGTGTAGTTCTCCAGCAGTGTAGCTTTGTAGTTGTTTACTTTCTTCAGTTGTACCTCGGGGTATGCCCCAGGCTCTTGTACTCTTTACAGTTTTTGTGAAATTTGGCTATGTAAACTGTGAAATATATATGAAATGTGGTGTGTTCCTTTATGTTTACACGGACTGTGGTTTGGTATCCCTTGCGAGGCTTCGGCCGTTCGCGGGAGGCGGACTCGGATCAAGTACGTTATCGGTTTAACGGGCTTGGCCGAGGCGTTCCGTCACAGTTGGTATCAGAGCAAGGTCCGTGTTAATATAAGGGAATTAGAAGGATACATAGCCTTATTTCGGTCTTTATACACTGCTGGTAGGGACCCTGGTTTTTGATCATTTGTGGTTTTGATTTTTGTCTGGTGTTTTGTATATGTAGAAATTTCTGAAATGGCTGATAGGAGAGATTGGGGTGGTGGAGGAGAGGATCCGGAGGAAAGCACCCAGCGAATGATAGAAAGAATTTGGGAAAGCCTCACGATATTCGGGCAAGAATGGATCAGCAGGCGCCAGTACCACCGGTTGCAGTGCCACCTGGGGATGGAGAGGCTGTACTTGTTGCTCCAGTTCCCCGCCGAGAGTGGAGGTGCCTTTTGTAGCATCTGTGCCACCACCACCACCAGTGCAATTAGCTGAAGAACCAGTGATGCAAGTTGAAAGGTTTCTGAGATTGCAGCCGCCTACTTATTCAGGAGGGCCGAATCCAGATACAGCCGAGCACTGGGTTCATGAATGAAAGAGTTTTTGCAACCATGAGATGTCGGCAGCAGATAAAGTGGTATTAACTGCTTACCAGTTGAGAGGTTTTGCCTTGGAATGGTGGCGATTGAAGATGCAAACCACTTTTGCAGGCAGGACGGAAGAAGCTATCACTTGGCCGGAGTTTCTTGATGTATTTAATGATACATTCTTTCCGATCCAGTGCAGCAAGTAAAAAGAGAGCAATTCCGATCTCCAGCAAGGTAACTCTTCAGTCTTAGAGTACCAGATGAGATTTATGGCACTTAGCCGTTATGAGCCATATGTGGTTTCAGATAATAACATGATATTTGAGTATTTTATCAGAGGATTGAGAGTGGAGTTGCAGGATGCGATAGTACCTCTCATGTGCAAGACAGAGGAAGAGGCAGCGCAGAGGGCAGCTACTTTGGAGAGGTCTATTCGGACTCGCCAGGCAGGTGAGTCAGGTTCAGGTAGTTTCAGCTACCGCAGCAGACAGTAGGTGCAAGCAAGGGTAAGGCACCAGCGGGACCTTCTCATCAGGCTTTGGTAAATGGGGCCAGAAATTAAAGCAAGCACTTAAAGGAAAAGGAAGAGGATGGGGAGGTCGTCCGCAGTTCCAGCAAGGCCGTGGTAGGCCTGAGGTGGAGGAGTCGCAGCAGAGCACTGCTAGGCAGCCTATTGTTCCTCCAGGGTATAGATGTTATAATTGTAATCAGCCGGGACATTTGATCCGCAATTGTCCCTATGCAAGAGAATATGGGTATGGCAGAGGTGTGCAGCAGCAGCAGCAGCCTCAGCAGTTCCAGCAGCCACAGGCAGGTCGTGGCAGAGGAGCACCGCAGCAACGAGGGAGAGGCCGGGTTATGGCTATCACCCGAGCCCAGGCAGAGGCGTCAAATATGATAGAAGGTACTTTACCTCTTTATGAATATTCAGCAAGAGTCTTATTTGATTCGGGTGCCTCTCATTCTTTTATTTCCGAAGAATTTCTGGATTGTATAGCTCATCCTTTAGAAGAGAAGTCTTGTGAGTTAGTGGTGGAGGTTCCTTCAGGTGAGTTCTTACTCACTTCGAGCTATATAGATGAAGCTCCTGTTATGATTGAAGGGAACCAGATGCCGGGTTGGTTGTATGCCCTGCAGTTGTCAGATTATGATATCATTCTGGGTATGGATTGGCTTGAAATGTATGGAGCAATGTTAGATTGCAAAAAGAAAAGGATCAGATTTTGTCATCCTAATGGTGCAGTGTTTGAATATCAAGGTATGCCTTTTTATACCTCTAAGTTTCTAATTTCTGCAATTAAAGCTAGAAAGTTGATAATGATGGGTGTGTGCTTATTTAGCCTCGGTGAGTTTGGTAGAGGCTAGTCAGCCAGTAGAAGCAGTTCCCGTGGTTAGGGAATTTGCTGATGTTTTTCCTGAGGAATTTCCTGGTTTAGCTCCACATAGAGAGGTGGACTTTACTATTGAGTTGCTGCCAGGTACCATGCCGATTTCTAAAGCTCCATATCGGATGGCACCAGCAGAACTTAAAGAATTGAAAAAGCAATTAGAAGAGTTGTTGCAAAAAGGTTTTATTAGACCAGTCATTCCCCGTGGGGAGCGCCGTTTTATTTGTGAAAAAGAAGATGGATTTTCGGATGTGTATTGATTATAGAAAATTGAATGATGTGACCATCAAGAATAAGTACCGTTGCCGAGGATAGATGATTTATTTGATCAGTTGCAATCAGCAAAGGTGTTTTCTAAGATTGATTTGAGGTCCGGGTACCATCAATTGAGAATCAAAGAAGAGGATATAGATAAGACAGCGTTCAGAACCAGATATGGTCACTATGAGTTTGTGGTAATGCCTTTTGGGTTGACTAATGCTCCACAGGTTTTATGGATCTGATGAATAGAATTTTTAATCCATATTTAGATCAATTCATTGTGGTCTTTATTGATGATATTCTAATTTATTCAGCATCTGAAGAGGAGCATGCAGCTCATTTGAGGTTTACCCTGCAGTTGTTAAGGGATAACCAGTTGTTTGCCAAATTCAGTAAGTGTGAATTTTGGCTGAAAGAAATTCAGTTTTTGGGTCATGTTATCTCAGCTAAAGGAATAGCAGTGGACCCGAGTAAAGTGGAAGCTGTGTCTAGGTGGGGAGTGCCTAAGACAATAACGAGATTAGAAGTTTTTGGGGTTGGCAGTTATTATAGACGCTTTATTCAAGATTTTTCTAAGATTGCAGCACCTATGACTAGATTGACCAGGAAGGAGTGCCTTTTGTGTGGTCCGGTGAATGTCAGAGAAGTTTCATGGAATTAAAGAAAGACTCACATCAGCACCTATATTGACATTACCGGCAGGGAGTGGTGGTTTTGTGTTGTATACTGATGCTTCAAGGAGAGGTCTTGGCGCAGTACTTTTGCAGCATGGTAAAGTGATAGCGTATGCGTCCAGACAATTGAAGCCAGCAGAAGAAAATTACCCCACTCATGATTTAGAATTGGCAGCAGTTGTGTTTGCTTTAAAAATGTGGAGGCATTATCTGTATGGCGAGAGATTTGAGATTTTTACAGATCATAAAAGCTTGAAGTATATTTTTCGCAGAAAGATTTGAATCTTCGCCAACGCAGATGGGTTGAATATCTGAAGGATTATGATTTCAGTTTGGCTTACCATCCGGGTAAGGCCAATGTTGTAGCTGATGCCTAAGCAGAAAGGCATATATGATCTGATGATGATTACATGATAGTTAGATATAGAGTAAGAACAGTTGAGAGCTTGATGTGACCTAGCAGCAGTATAGATGATGCATGTGCAATGCTATGAGAGAATTCTCAGAAGAGTGCAGGAACTCATTAACTTTTAGTCTCTATGTGATTAACCTAGAGCGAGTTAACTCAGTTCTCTATGAGTAGATTGTATCTGCAGATCTTGTATGTGCAGTGATGCTTCTAGTGCTAGTGCTAGAGTCTTTGTATTGGCAATTATTGAGCTCAGAGAGCAATGCAGGTCTACCTGAATTGTAAAAATGGAAGGAGTTTCTATTGATGGTAATTGTGTGGTCAGGCTTCGAGGCAGGTGTTTGTTCCTGCAGAAAGAGAGTGAAGCAGCGAGTTCTGGAAGAGGCTCATAAATCTAGGTACACTATTCATCCGGTAGTACTAAAATGTACCATGATTTAAGAAAGCATTTTTGGTGGCCTCATATGAAGAAAGAAATAGCAGAATTTGTGGCAAGGTGTGCTATCTGTCAGCAGATTAAAGCAGAGCATCAGAAGCCTGAAGGTCTATTGCAACCGTTGCCTATTCCACAGTGGAAATGGGATGATATTGCAATGGACTTTGTGGCAGGTTTACCAAGGTCGAGTTCCGGGCATAATGGAATATGGGTGTTTGTTGACAGATTGACTAAGGTATGCAGATTAGTGGCAGTAAGTATGTCTTGGACAGTGGACAGATTGGCAAATATTTATGTTGAAAGAATTGTTCCACTGCATGGTATTCCGAAGACTATTGTATCAGATAGAGATCCAAGATTTACTTCTGGTTTTTGGAGAAGTCTGCAGAAAGTAATTGGTTCTGAATTGAGGTATAGCTCCGCTTATCATCCCCAGACAGATGGTCAAACAGAGAGGACTATTCAAACAATTGAAGATATGTTGCGGGCTTGTTGTTTAGTTTGGGGAGGTAGTTGGGAGCATCATTTGGGAATGGTTGAGTTTGCCTACAATAATAGTTATCATACCAGTCTTGGGATGGCACCGTATGAAGCTTTATATGGAAGGCCATGTAGAACCCCATTGAACTGGCATGAAGTGGGAGAAAGGCAATTGGTGGGTCCTGAATTGATTCAGCAAACCACGGAAGTGGTGAAGCTTATTAAAGAAAAATTGCAGGCAGCTCAAAGCAGGCAAAAAGTTATGCAGATGTGCGGAGGAGACCACTTCAGTTTGAGGTGGGAGATTTTGTTTTTCTGAGAGTTTCCCCGAGTAAAGGTATTATGAGATTTGGCAAGTCTGGGAAGTTGAGTCCAAGGTATGTGGGACCTTTCCAGGTGATTGAAAGAATTGGGGAAGCAGCTTATAGGCTGGATTTGCCAGCTGATTTTGCAGATGTGCATGATATTTTCCATGTCTCCATGTTGAAAAGTGTATTGAAGATCCAGCTCAAATAATTAGATATCAAGGCGGTGACCTGAGGCCGGACATGACTATGCCAGAGTATCCGGTGCAGATCACAGATCGAAAGATGAAGAAGCTGAGGAATAAAGAAATTGAGCTAGTTAAAGTGAGATGGGAAAATAGATTAGGTGGTGAGGATACCTAGGAGTTGGCCGCGGAAATGGCTAAAGGGTATCCTTATCTGTTTGAGTAAGCTTGTGTATTTTCTTTTTAGATGATAGTACTTGTAAAGGTGTGTATTTATGAGTTGTTTAACTTTGAATTGTGTTATGAATTTCGAGGTCGAAATTTTCTTTTTAGATGATAGTAATGTAACGTCGCGTGCCTTTCGGATCCATGCGGATCATGTGTGTGTTGGTTGTGTAGGCCGTTGTGAGGCCAATGTGAGTGGTTGTGTGGAATGTGTGGTGTGAATGTGTGGCTTGAGCAGGTGAAGTGCAGGGTTGGTCCTGAAATGAAATAGGACCTGCTGCTGTTCAGTTGGAGTTGGCGGCCAAGGGTGGCCGTTGACTGGTTGGCGTCCAGGTTAGTGGCGTTGACTGCATGAACTTGGCAGCAGTAGATGTGGACGCTAAGGGTGGCGGTTGCTGTTGGCGGCATAGGGGTTGACGCCAACCTGAGAATTCTGCAGGTTATAGGGTCACCCGAGGGCAGTCTTCTTGCTCTGTTCTCATTCCCTCTTGCCCCAGCTTGCTGCCCCCATGTCTCTAAAGCTTCCAACAGGTTCCGAAGAGTGGTTGGACGATCGTAGAACGCGTGGCGTTGCTGAATTGCGCGAGGAAACGTCGCGGCGTGGTGCAATTCCCGTGGGAGCTCGCGGAGGGCTCGGCGTGAACCGAGAGATTGTGGGAGGTTCTAGCGTGTTCTGAGGTAGGGGACGAACCCGTTTAGCTCCGTAGAAACATTAAAACACATCGTAACCACCTGAATCAGCATGATAATGCATTTTCGGATAAAGTTGCACCATGCGGGGATAATGGGTGGTTTGAGTAATTTAGTGTTCGAAGCATGTTGTAATGGGTTATGTTGGGTTCCTACATGTTAAAAGAATCGTTTCTATTGTTTTTCTATAGTTAGAACGGTTGGAAAGCCCGCAGAGTCGGATCAGGGTTTCTGCAGGGTTTAAGGCCGGAGAACTTGGCGTCAACATCGTTTGTCGCCAAGATCCTCAGCCAGGATGTTAACGGCCAGGTCCCTTGCCGTTGACTTGTTGTAAGCGGCAGTCGATGTTGCCGCCTATTGGTTATAAACAGAAATGACTGATTACAATATTTATCGATAATGCATGTGTATTGACACATGAGGTGCACTGAGTGCACATGGTTCTTGTGTTTAGCATATAAGGTATGCTATTAGTTACTTACTCTCGTGACTGCGCGATGTTTACGCGAGTCAGTTGGGTTCACGTGTAGTGGACCGGTGTTACTTGTGGTTTATGTGAGGTTTCACGTGGTTTGTGTGTGACGTGCACGTGGTTTTGTGTACGTGGTGAGTAGTACGACGCCTATCGTGGTTACCTCTCCAGTTGGGTGCCCCAGGTTCTTTGTGAGCCAGGCTGTTACCTCGGGGCTTTGTCCGGTACTTGTGCTGTACCGTCGAGGTCTGTGTCGTCTGACCTGGACACCCTCACTCTTGTGTTTGAGTTGCACGTCCGGCTGAGGGAAAGACGACAGTGGGACAGTGACACTTGAGTTTGTTTTTAGTCACTTGTAGCGCGCTCGTAGTTGGGGGTACGGACACCAGTAGTCGACACTGGTCCCCAGCTAGTCCTTTTCCAGTGCCTCACTCTAGCGAGCCCAGGCCAGGTCTCTGGAGGTGCCAGGCATGGGCCTGCGACCGTGTGGTCCGCAGGTGGTGGTGTTTAGTTGGTCTCCACAGTTGCTTGACCTTTTTACGTGGAGCGGCAGCTGGACCTTTCGTCCGTGGCTGCGAGACTGAGAGTAGACCTGTGTTAGTTTGTCCGAGTCAGTTTCTGGTGTCGCGAACCAGTTCACGTGGCTCGTGTTGGCTGTCTCTACTTTAGCTTGTACACCTGTACTGGTTTGCCGTTTAATTATTACAGTTGTTTCTCGTAGTCAGCAGATGGTGAGTACTTTTACAGCTTTACTTACCTGCTTAGCTGTTCTATAAATTGTTGGTGTTGTTTACTATTCGTACCTGTGGTGTTTGGTTTGCTCAGTTTTTGGGAGTTCCCTACTGAGCCAGTGACTAGAGAGGCTCACCCCTACCCCCACAGGTGAGGGCGAGGAGGACGTCTCACGACCGTCGTCCAGCTCAGGCCGCGTCCGTAGCGGTGCAGGGTCAGTACCTCCAGCAGTGTAGTCCCAGCTGTGTAGTTCTCCAGCAGTGTAGCTTTGTAGTTGTTTACTTTCTTCAGTTGTACCTCGGGGTATGCCCCAGGCTCTTGTACCTCTTTACAGTTTTTGTGGAATTTGGCTATGTAAAACTGTGAAAATATATGAATGTGGTGTGTTCCTTTATGTTTACACAGACTGTGGTTTGGTATCCCTTGCGAGGCTTCGGCCGTTCGCGGGAGGCGGACTCGGATCAAGTACGTTATCGATTTAACGGGCTTGGCCGAGGCGTTCCGTCACACGTTCTGTCTTCATTAAATCACAGCAGTCAGACATATATGAGAAGACTTTGACTATTCAACGCTTTCAGAAATAAGATAATATCAGTCGATATAAACCATAAAGTCGTTACTATAGACTTATGAATCGTTATGATCAAGGTTTTACTGAAGAAATCGTTATGAGTACTTACAAGGTCGTTATAAAAGAATCATTGTATTCATTAAAGGATGTTGGGTTCTCATGTGGGAGAATGTTGGGTTACAACAAGTGCTTAAATGTTTTTGATGATGAGCAAGACTAATTGATGTTATGTGAAATGTTCACAAATGGTATGTTTTTTTTGATGATTAACATTTCATGAACAAGACAAAATTGATGTGTTATGAATGTGTGAAACATGATGAGAATGACAATTGGATGCAAATGAAACACATGTTTTATATGTTCATTATATCTCACTAATTATGTCTTTTAATGTAGGTGTGAATGTACACAAGACAAAGCCCAAAATCCAAGTGCAAAAGAACAAGACAAGTTGCTGAAATAGTGCACCTGTCAACAGATGATAGTGCATCTGTCAACAGATGAATAGTGCATCTGTCGACAGATGATTTTCGCCTGTCGACAGATCCACTCAGAAATCTATTTCCAGAAAGCCCAGTCTTCCGGTTTCTTGCAAACCTACAGCATCTGTCGACAGCAGCAAGTCGGCTGTCGACAGACGAAGTTTCGGGATGATCTAATGGCCGGGATATGATCTATATTTTGGTGTTTCCTTTTAGCAC
>CM024762.1:135275229-135408868 GCA_014218235.1 Colocasia esculenta | reverse complement strand
TCTGGGCAGGCCTTTTATTCAAGCCCTTGGGGCCGTTATTCGATCGTCCATCAATGCCTCAATTTCCCTACAGGGGTGAGTCGTTAAGGTTGCCAGTAGCCTGCAATTATGGAAGTGGACGCCATGACTGATATTCAGTTCCTTCCATCTGGCCATGCAATCAGCCATTGATGTCAGTGCTGGAGGTACCCAGCATGTATCCTGGCCCGAGAAGGTCATCAGTTAATGCTGCTGAGAAGAGCAAGATCATCACCAAGAAGGGCTAGCACATTATGAGGCAGATGGGATACCAGCTAGGCAAGGGGCTAGGGGCACAGCTACAGGAGAGGACCAAAGCTGTGAAGGACTGTTAAATGAGACCCAAGGCAGGATTGGGATGCAGGCCAGGCATGGCCAAGCAGCAACCAAGGCAACCTCTCACATGGACATTGCATGAACACTTCAAGAGAGGGCCGCTGCAGCCAGGGAATGGGTAGACACCCACCATCACTATAGAACCTGCTCGTTGTCCACTCCGGGCCACGTACGAGCCATAGACAACTCCAGGCCACCAAAGCAAGTCAAGAAAGGTGAATCCAACACAGAATGGAGTCATGGTTTGACATGAGCGACATCACCGCTTCTTTGGACCACTCTTCGTATCAGAAGAAGTAGGACAATTGGTAATGGCTACCACCAGCAAGCAGCAGGCAGACGAAGCAGAACAAAGCACACAAGCAAGAGAAGCCACCGCAACAAAGGCTCGGGCGGGCCTCGTCTCTCCGGGCATCGCGTCCACACCCCTTTCATCTCCGGCATCGCGCCTACTCCAGTTTCTTCTTCGTGCATCGCGCCCTCTTCAGCTTCCCCTCTAGGCAATGCCCCTACTTCCTTTTTTGCTCCGGGCATCGCGCTCACTTTAATTTCTGCTCCGAGCATCGTGCCCGCTTTAATCTCTACTCTGGGCATCGCGCTCGCTTTAATTTCCGCTCCGGGCATCACGCTGATAATATCACATTTATCATAATAAATCATGCCATTTTAGTGATTGATATGTGATTAATTCATAAGATTTCTATTGTCACGGACGATAATTGATTAAATTCAATTACATGTTGTATTTGCAGGTTAATGGGCCATTGAATGAAGTTCGTATTGGGCCAATGGACCAAGTAGTCCAACAGGGGCAATTTGACATTTTCATATTGTTGCAAAAACCCTAGCCGCCTGCTTTTTCTTTCTCTCTCTTCCTTCCATTTTCCTCAAGATTCTCTCCCTATTTTAAAATCTCTCTCCTCTCATCTATTTAAAAAACCCCCCTCTCCCATTCTTCCCACTTTTCTCTCTCTTTTTTTGCTCCGCACACACCCTCCCTCCTTCTCTGTCCCATCTTCTTCCTCTTCTCTTCTTCCTCTCCTCCCGGTCTCTCTCTTTCTCGCACAGCAGAAGCAGCACAGCAGCAGCAGCACCAGGCACCTGCCGCCGCCCCGCACGCCCGCGCGCCCGCCGCATTGCCCCCGCGCCGCGCGCCCCCTTGCCTCCACCGCCCAGCGCCCCACGCGGCCGCCCATCCGCGCGCGCGCCCCTGCCTCCAACGCGCCCAGCCGCCCGCCTGCCAGCGCCACCTCTTGCCAGCGCCACCCCCGCCTGCCGCCAGCGTCGCACGCCACGCGCCCCGCGCCCTGCCGCCCGAGCCCGCCCCGCCTGCTGCGCCCAGGCCACCGCGCCCAGGCCGCACCGCCTCCCCCTCCCCCTCACGTTGCATGCATGCAACGTGAGGGCGCTCCACGCCCTCTCTCTCCTCTCTCCCTACGCTCTCTCTCCTCTTTTTCTTCTGAGCTTCTCCTCCCTCCCTCCTCCTCTCTCCTCTCTCTCCTGTCTCTCTCCGCCTCTCTCCCTCTCTCTTTTGAGTCCTTCTCTTTTCTCTCTCCTCTCCTGCCTCTCTCTTCTTCTCTCCGCTCTCTCTCTCTTCTCTCCTCTCTTCTCTTTCCTCTCTCTTCTCTCTCCTCTCTCTCCGCCTCTCTCTTCTCTCCTCTCGCTCTCTCTCTTCTCTCTCCTCTCTCTCGCCTCCTCTCTTTCTCCTCTCTCTCTCCCTCCTCCTCTCCTCGCCCTCTCTCTCTTCTCTTCTCTCTCCTCTCTCTCCCTCTCCTCTCTCCGCTCTCTCTCTTTCTCTCTCTCTCTTAATTTTCTATTCTTTTTATTATCATTGTAACAGTTTGTGCTTTTTTTAGTATAACACATTTCTGTTGATTTGTTTTTTGTGATTATAATTTTGAATAGCATCTCTCTTTTCTCTCTCTCTTATTTCTGTACTTAGCTTAGGTTTTTTGTGCAACTTAGTTTATTCTCACCACATATATTTCTTAACTAAAAACTCAAGGTTTTCAATTCTAAAATCTAGTTCTCCGTGGATTCGACTCGGCTCTCACCACTTAACTACCGTTTAAATATTTAGTGTAGGCCGATTATTTGAGATTGTTAGTCACGTATTTAACGACGCATTCGTGGGCTATCAATTTTTGGCGCCGTTGTCGGGGAACTAGATTTTTAGTTTTGATAATCTTGGTGTTATTTGTATATATTCATGCTAACATGTTCTTTCTTTTTGTAGGTATCAAAAAAAGTGAAAAATCTTGAAAATTGCAAATTGAAGAATCTGTCAGAAAACTGTCGCTGAAAGCTGAATCTGTAGGTAAAAGTTCTGGTTTGGAAAGAAAAATCCGAAAATGAAGGAAAAATAAAAAAAAAGTAAGTGAGGTGAGTTTCTTCTCTCACTCTTTCCATTTATTTTCATTTCCAAAAGAACGAGGGATTGCGTTGGAGTAAGTACCATTAAACCCTCTTGATTTAGTTTCCTTTTCTTAGTTACCATGTTTAGATAATAAAAAAAATCAAAAATTTAAAAAAAATCAATCACTTGAATCTAATCAAAGATGTCATGTCAAGAATAGAACCTTCCATCTTTAGGACATGCATCATTTAGATTTCCATGTTTAGGTATGTCTTTTGTTTGAAAGTTTCCTTTCTTGTCGAAGATTGCGGGAGGCAAGGTGAGAATCTCATTTCTTTAAAAAGCATGATCATGCATTGCCATGCTTGCATAGAACCCCTTGCTTGATTTTTGGTGTGCACATCATTTCTAAAATACTTTAAGGGCAATTTCTTAACAAGATAAGGTGGGGATTTGATCACCCTTCCTTAGCCCACAAACCACAATCTACCTGCATCTTTTGCATTCCCAAGCCCTAATAAAAGTCAGTAAACATTGGCCTTAGGGTTCACACTGAGGTTTAGGTCCACTTGGGCCCACTAATTGGTTTTGGAAACTGGTGTCTAAGGCTAGAGGTTAAAAGGCAACGCCTAAGCGGGAAAGTGGTTCTCTAATTAGGTCCCTACGAAAGTAGGGGGAGCCTCCCACTACCCCACCTCTTACCTGGCCAGTGGATATACCTAATAGTGGACTTAAGTTGGTCTATGGCCACTTTGTGAGAAATCTCACTTTCAAGTCTAAGATCTCTAGGTCAAATAGGGTAATTGTTTGAAACTTGTTTGTCTTTGTTTAAAAAAAAATCTAAAAAAAAAACAAAATTAAAAAAAAAATCTCTTCTCTCATTTGGTTCTAGTGCATGCATGGTAGGAGATCACAAAGCCCTAATTTGCTAGGACCAATCCCAGAAATTGAGAGACTTCTCCATCAAAGGAATATCTTTTGAAAAATCAAATGGCTGAAAATCAAGATAATCAAGAAATCCCAAACAAATGAAGGATTATTTCATTCCCAATCAATATCAACCTTCATCTTGTATTCATCTCCCACAAATCAAGCCATCCAATATGAGATTAAATCTAGCACCATCCAAATGCTCCCATCCTTTTATGGAAATACCAATGAGGACCCTTACAAACACATAGATGAATTTCTGGAGATTTGTTCCACTGTCAAGATCCAGAACTTCACTAATGATGCCCTCAGACTGACTCTTTTCCCATTCTCTCTTAAGGATAAAGCCAAATATTGGTTGGGCACTGTAGGGAAAACCATTAGAACTTGGGCAGAAATGCAACAAGAATTTTTGAAAAAGTTCTATCCCATAGGCCGAACCAATACCATGAGAAGAGCCATTACTGGATTAACACAGGGGAATTAATTCATGAGTCATGGGAAAGGTTGAAGGAGCTTTTGAGAAAATGCCCCCACCATGGTCTCTCAAGATGGCAAATTGTCCAAGCATTTTATGAGGGATTGACTGAACACATAGACAAATGGTGGATGCTTCATGTGGGGGAGCTTTCATGAGTAAAAGTGAGGATGAGGCCTATGCTCTCTTTGAAATGCTAAGTGAAAATTCAATTAATCATGCCTCACTTTCATCCTATGAGAGATCTGTTGGGCCATCCAAACGGGCTGGGTTATATGAAGTGAGAAATCAGGCTGAATTGGAGCCCAAATTCGAGAACCATCTCATGGCCCAAAAGTGGGAGAAAGTGGATACCATGGCCCAAACTGTTGCCTCTCTGGCTCAAAAAATGGACCAAATCTTGTCTAGGACCCATCAGGATTCCTTTGGCCCACCCCCTCAAGCCCATATGTTGGCCCAGACTCATATCATCAGGAAGTTTGTAACTTGTGTGCTAGTCCAGGCCACCACATTAATGACTGCCCAACTGCAGCCCAACTCCCACCTTTCATCCAAGAACAAGTCCAGGAACAGGTCCAAGCAGCCCAGGGATTTCCCAAGCCCAATCTGGACCCATTCTCCAATTCATACAATCCTGGCTGGAGAAACCATCCCAATTTCTCTTGGAAGAATCAACAAGCTCCGCCTCAAAGACCAAATCCCTCCATGCCTCAAGCCCCAAAACAACCATTCCAGAACCAGTTTCAGGCCCAGCCAAATCCGTACAATGGCACTTATGCTAGAGGGCCTCAAGCCCAATTCTCTCAGGCAGTCCAATATCCTCCTCCCCAACCCAAGCAAGTTCAGCCTACTTTTCAACAACCCTCCAACAAAACTTTGAAGATCAGTTCAACCAACTCCAACAGATCATCTTGGCCCAACAACAGCATTGCACCAACAACAACACTTTTGGCGACAAACCAACAGACCATGGCTAGGTTAGAAGCCCAAGTGGGCCAAATGGCTGAAACCACCATGAGAAGGGAAGTGGGCCAATTGCCTAGCCAACCTGTGGCCAACCCAAGGAACCTACCACCGGCTTTGCTTCACAACCAGGCCTCCTACCTCAACCTGTCCAACAAGTCCAACCAAGAGGCCCACAATTGGAGAACATAAAAGCCATTTCAAGCCTGCGAAGTGGTAAGGTGCTAAGTGACCCACATAAGGGAAAAGAGGTTTGAATAATCCTGAATTAGAGGCCCAAGATGATGCTAGTGATAGTGAAGAGGAACCTATTCAACCTGAGTTGGGGGAAGAGAACAAAGGAAAAGAAAAGCTTCTGCAGATCCAAATTCTTACCAGCCCAAAGTGCCATTTCCAAGTGCTCTAGAATCCAAGCCCATTAAGAAGAAGAAGTCGGTCCAAGATGAGGAGTTGCTGGAATTATTCAAACAAGTCCACATCAATATTCCACTCCTAGATGCCATAAAGCATGTCCCGACTTATGCTAAATTTTTGAAAGAAATGTGCACTCCACGAAGGGAATCCAAGACCGCAATTCAGAAGATCTGGCTATCTGAAGATGTTAGTGCAGTCTTGACAAACCACCTCCCTAGGAAGTTGAAGGACCCTGGTGCTCCCCTCATTTCTTGTGATATAGGTGGCATAACCTTTGATCGTGCCCTTCTTGATTTAGGGGCAAGTGTCAATCTTCTTCCCACCTTTATTTATGAACAATTCAACATAGGGGAACTCAAGCCCACTTCCATCATTCTGCAGCTGGCCGATCGTTCGGTCAAGACTCCACGGGGATTGATAGAGGATGTAATTGTCAAAGTCAATGACTGTTATTTCCCCGTGGACTTTCTCATCCTTGACATGTCCACCAACCAGGAGTTGAAACACACCCCTATCATTCTTGGTCGTCCCTTCCTCGCCACTGCCAAAGCCAATATCAATTGTGCTACGGGGATGATGGACATTTCATTTGGGGGACAAAAGGTCTCGCTCAATGTTTTTAAAGCATCTCAATATCCAGATCCCGAAGAAGGATGTCATTCTATTGACATTTTGACTGAGTCCATTGATAATGATCTAGATGTTGACCAACTTGAGGAGACCAATGCTTTACATGACTCACCACTCCGTCTGGCACCTTGGTCCAAGGTCGAACCTCTACCGGCCTTGCAATCTGCACCAGCTCTACCTTCACTTCAAAGCCCTCCAGATCTTGAGCTTAAACCTCTTCCAGACTCCCTCAAGTATGTATTTCTGGGCCCAAACCAAACTTTGCCTGTTATCATTGCCTCCAACCTAAGTTCTACCCAAGAAGCTCAGTTGATAGAAGTCTTAGGGGAACATAGGGGTGCCATAGGTTGGACAGTGGCCGACCTTAAGGGGATTAGCCCATCTGTTTGCATGCACCACATCTACTTGGAGGACAATGCTACACCAAGCCGGGAAACGCAAAGGCGGTTAAACCCAACATGAAGGAAGTGGTGAAGAAGGAAGTAGTGAAGTGGCTAGATGCTGGAATTGCCTACCAATATCAGATAGTCAGTGGGTCAGCCCAACCCAAGTGGTTCCCAAGAAGTCTGGGCTAACAGTTGTGAAAAATGAGCAGGGGAGGAGGTACCCACTAGATTGACCACGGGATGGAGAGTGTGCATAGATTATAGGAAGCTCAATGCCATGACCAAGAAAGACCACTTTCCACTCCCATTCATGGATCAAATCCTTGAGAGACTGGCAGGCCATCAATTTTTCTACTTTTTGGATGGTTATTCTGGGTACAATCAAGTGGCAATTTACCCAGAAGATCAAGAAAAGACCACATTCACGTGCCCCTATGGCACATTTGCTTTTAGGAGAATGCCTTTTGGACTCTGCAATGCACCAGCCACTTTTCAAAGGTGCATGATGGCGATCTTCTCTGACATGGTGGGAGAATTCCTGGAGGTATTCATGGATGATTTCTCTATATATGGGGATTCTTTTGAAAAATGTCTGAAAAATCTGGAGAAGGTTTTGGCTAGATGTGTGGAGACAAACTTGGTGCTTAGTTGGGAGAAGAGCCACTTCATGGTTCGAGAGGGCATAGTCTTAGGCCACATTGTGTCTGAGCGGGGTATCGAGGTAGATAGAGCCAAAGTTGGCCTCATTGCTGATCTTCCTTCCCCCACCTCCGTCAGACAAATTCGTGCATTTCTTGGCCATGCCGGCTTCTATCGCCGGTTCATTGAAAATTTTTCTAAAATTGCCCGTCCCTTAACTCTTCTCCTAGCCAAGGATGTCCCTTTTCACTTCGATGATGCTTGTTTAGAGGCATTCACTACTTTGAAAGTGGCTCTGACCAAAGCTCCCATTCTTCAATCTCCTGATTGGTCACTGCCCTTTGAGATCATGTGTGATGCCTCGGACTATGCCATAGGTGCTGTTTTGGGACAACGCATGGATAACGTCCCGTGGTGATCTATTATGCGAGCCGCACCCTCGCCGATGCTCAATTGCATTACACCACCACAGAGAAAGAACTTCTTGCTGTGGTTTTTGCCCTTGAAAAATTTCGATCTTATCTTCTGGGGGCAAAAGTCATCATCTACTCAGATCACTCTGCCTTAAAATATCTTCTAGCCAAGAAGGACTCCAAACCAAGACTCATCAGATGGATCCTTCTTCTTCAAGAATTTGATTTGGAGATTCGGGATAAGAAAGGTACTGAAAATGTTGTTGCTGATCATCTGTCCCGAATTCTCATCCCAGAAAGTGCTCCCATGTATGACTCCTTTCCCGATGAACACCTTCTTGCTATTTCCCATAATACACCCCCATGGTATGCTCACATTGTCAATTACCTTGCGGTGGGTCAACTTCCTGAAGGATGGTCAAAGAATGAAAAGGATCATTTCTTCTCTAAAGTCAAACACTATTTCTGGGATGACCCTGAATTATTTTTCATGGGTCCGGATCAAGTAATTAGGAGATGTGTCCCTGAGGAAGAGCAACAGAGCATCCTCAATTTCTGTCACACCCTAGCCTGTGGGGGACACTTCTCGGGGAAGAAAACTGCGGCCAAGGTCTTACAAAGTGGGTTTTTCTGGCCCACATTGTTCAAGGATGCTTATGAATTCAGTAAGACCTGTCTGAGATGCCAAGCAGTAGGAACAACTCTAAGAGAGACATGATGCCACTCAACCCAATTTTGGTGGTCGAAATTTTTGATGTCTGGGGAATAGATTTCATGGGCCCATTCCCATCATCTTTTGGCAATGAGTATATCCTTGTGGCTGTCGATTATGTGTCTAAATGGATTGAGGCCATTGCCACCCGCACCAATGACTAAGGTTGTCATGAAATTTGTGCGGAGGAATATCTTCTCTAGGTTTGGGTGCCCTCGAGCCATCATAAGTGATGGGGGATCTCACTTCATTCATTCCCAATTTCGAGCTTTGCTTAAACGATATGGGATATCTCACAAGATTGCTACCCCTACCATCCTCAGACCAGTGGCCAAGTGGAAGTATCCAATAGGGAGATCAAGAACATTCTCCAAAAGACTGTTAGGCCCGATAGGAAAGATTGGTCAGAAAGGTTAGATGATGCTTTGTGGGCCTATCAGACTGCTTATAAGACTCCCATTGGCATGTCTCCCTACAGGTTAATTTTGGTAAAGCTTGTCACCTTCCTGTTGAGTTGGAGCATAGGGCGTATTGGGCCATTAAACAATTCAATCTTGACTTAGCCCAGGCTGGATCACATAGAGCCCTCCAGTTGCATGAGCTTGAGGAATTGCGCAATGAAGCTTATGAGAATTCCAAGATATATAAAGCCAAAACCAAAATCTTTCATGATAACATATTTTGAGGAAATCATTCCATCCTGACCAAAAGGTTTGGCTCTTTAACTCTAGGCTGCGTTTGTTCCCAGGTAAATTAAAATCTCGATGGGATGGACCATTCATTGTTGTAAAAACTTTTGACCATGGTGCTGTTAAAATTCTAGATCCTAAAAATGTTCAAATTTTCACTGTTAATGGTCAACGTCTCAAACCATACATGGAAAACATGCAGCTCTCACCTAAAGAATCCATCCCCTGAATGATCTTGAGTAGAAGCACATGACTTCATTGTGTCTGGCTGAAGACATTAAACTTAGCGCTTATTGGGAGGCAACCCAATATTTTTTAGGAATTTAACTTATTTTTAATTTCTATTTTGTTCTAGGTATTTGGAAGGCTAGTGGGCAACTCATCACCTTTAATGAAGCCAGTTTGCCACCACTCTCATGTGATCATCAGGTTGCATCTCTCCTTTCTTACCTTACTTTGGCTGTATTCTATGTTCATTACTTTTATGCCATTGAGGACAATGTCATTCAAGTTGGGGGAGGGAAAGTCTTTCAAATCTTTAAATCCTGCTGAAACATCCCATGCATTATTCTGTGCTCATTAACTTCACATATCATTTCTCATGGAAAAATACCTCAGTCTAGAATGATTTTTACTCTAAGTATATACGTGTGCTAGTGGCACGCTAAGGAGTGGCACGCTAAAGGATGAAGTTTGTGGTTATGTTCTTAGCATTTTCCTCAAACTACATTTGAAATTTGATGAAACCTTCACACATGTATTAGATGATGAATAAGTGTCATTCAAGAGGGTGATGAGAGTTTTACCTAATACTCATGATGAAGATTGATATTCTACACTCTTATTGAACACTAATCGTGGGGAAAAAGCTACCTGCCTTCAAGTTATGAAAAAAAAATGATGATAAAATGAAGAAGGAAATCCCTAGCTTAGTAACGGGCTTCAGCACCTCATGAAGTGTTGAAGTTCGCGTCAAACAGTGAATGGATATCCAAAAAAAAAAAATGATGCTGAAGGATGAAAATAAAAAGGCAGAGTGAAAGCTACCTGTAATTCGAGGATTTTATTGTAGGAGTGTAGAGTTGATATCATCTCTAAGTAATGGGTCAAAAACTCATACATTGTCTTAAGTAATGCTTATTGATCATAAGTGCATTCATGAAGGAAATGATAATTTTAACTGTATCTTGAGGAACTGTCTAATAACATGAACTGCATGACTGTCTTTGACACATGCTACTAGAACTGGAAATACTTATTGTTGATCAATCTTATCTCTGCTTTCTTGACATGAAAATGATGTTTGAAGTTCCGGTTAGTCTTAATTATTCACCTGGGTGCATTGCTAAGGGACTAGCAATGAGTAAGTTGGGGGATGTGATAATATCACATTTATCACACACCCACTTTAGTTTTCCCTCCGGGCATTGCGCCCATTTTAGTTCCCCCCCCCCCCCCCGAGCATTGCGCCCACTTTAGTTTCTCCTCCAGGCATTGCGCCACTTTAATTTCTGCTCCGGGCAACGTGCTCGTTCCCCTCTCACTTCCTCTAGGCAACGCGCCTGCTCCTCTCTCCTCTCCGGGCAATGCGCCCAACCTCCCTCTCCAACCAGGCAACACGCCTATTCCCCTTCCTTCTCTAGGCAATGCGCCCACTTTCTTCTCCGCTCCGGGCAATGCGCCCGTTCCCCTCTCACTTCCTCTAGGCAATGCACCTGCTCCTCTCTCCTCTTCGGGTAATGCGCCCGACCTCCCTCTCCCACCGGCAGCGCGTCCACTTCCTTTGCTTCTTCTCCGAGCAATGCGCTCACTCCCCCTCCGGGCACCGCACCCATTTTCCTTCCCTCCTCAGCAACACGCCCGCCTTTCTCTTTTCTCTAGGCATCGCGCCTTCCCTCCTGCAGGCCACCACGTGGCCTTCCTTTCTTTCTCTAAGCATCCCTCAGGCACCGATGCCCCTTGGCAAGCTCCCTCCACTCTTCCGAGCAAGCACTCACTCTCCAACTCCCTCCTTCCCGCGATCTCCCCACTGTTGAGCACACACTCATTGCTCAGCTGTCTATGTTGGCGATCTCACCTCGCCCTCTCCCTCTGTGCGTACTGAGCACCAAGGGGGCCCCGAAGACGTCAGCTTCACAATGGCTGACTCCATCATCTCCATCGAGGAGACCTCCTTCCTCACTTCCGAATGTGCCCCAACCAGCGGGCCACCTCTCTCTGGTCCCATGACTGGCCTCCTGCGTCCCCCCACGTAGGGACTCCGCTCCCCTTCTCGCCGGGACGTTTACTGCTTTTCCTCTCCCTTCTTCCCCCACGCAGGGAAGTTCTTCTACTACTGTAAATACTTCTCCATCTTCCCCACATGGGATTCTTTTACTGCTTTTCCTCCTCTTCCTCCTTCCCCCACGTAGGGAAATTTCTTTGTTGTAAATCCTTCTCCATCTTCCCCCACGTGGGATTCTTTTACTGCTGTAAACCCTTCTCCATATTCCCCCATGCGGGATTCTTTTACTGTTGTAAATACTTCTCCATCTTCCCCCACACGGGATTCTTCTACTGCTTTCCCTACTCCTTCATCTCCCCCCGTTGTAGATTCTGATAGTTGTAGCAAGAGTCTAGGCCAAGGTAGCAATAAACTAGGGGTAGTATCCAAGAAAAAGTCCAAGGGTAGGAGGGTTCCACACCGATTCCTCGCCGATCTAGCCCGTAGGTGCAAGGCATGATGGGTTTGGAGTCTATGAGATCATGGATGATGACGACCCAATTGAGGAAGGTGGTGAAGAATTTGAGGACGAGGCTGGCGCATTTGCAAGTGGATTGAAGAGGTTTGACGAACCGTCAGCTGTTATAGAGGAAGTCACCAAGGAAATCAATTTGGGAACCGAGGAAGACCCTAAGACCGTCCTCATAAGCAGTAATTTGTCACCAGCTGAAGAGGAGGCAATCATTGAAGTTCTCAAGGAATACAAGGACACGTTTGCATGGAGCTATGAGGATATGCCTGGCTTGGACACCGCGCTCTTTGAGCACCGTCTTACCCTTAAGCTGGGGTCCATTGCCATTAAGCGGCGATTGAGGCATTCCACCCCCAGACGGCTTTGAAAATGAAGGATGAAGTCGATAAGCTCCACAAAGCCAGATTCATTAGAGTTGTATTATATCCGAATTGGGTGGCAAACATTGTCTTGGTTATGAAAAGGACGGAAGAGTCAGAATATGTATTGATTTCCAAGACCTCAACTACGCGTGTCCTAAGGATGATTTTCCATTGCCTCACCTCGACGTGCTCATAGATAACACGGCCGGTATGAAACCCTCTCCTTCATGGATGGCTTCTCAGGGTACAATCAGATGAAGCTAGCTGAGGAAGACCAGGATAAAACTTCGTTCACTACACCTTGGGGCACTTACTGCTATGTGGTCATGCCATTTGGACTTAAGAATGCTGGATCCACTTACCAAAGAGCTATGATGGCTATCTTTCATGACATGATCCATATTTTCATTGAGGTGTATGTGGACGACCTGGTGATGAAGTCAAAGACAATGGCTGAGCATCCTGGGGTTCTAACAAAGGTCTTGCAGAGGTCAAGAGAATACCAATTGAAAATGAACCCCAAGAAGTGTGTATTTGGTGTTTCATCGGGTAAGCTCCTAGGCTTCATTGTGAGCAAGAGGGGTATAGAGATTGATCCCAACAAGGTGAAGGCAATAAGAGAAATGCCCCCTCCCAAAATTTGAAGGAAGTTCAAGGACTCATCGGGAGGCTTCAATTTATTTGTCGGTTCGTCTCCCAACATTCGCAGAGGTGTAGACCCTTCTATGACCTCACCAAGTCGGGAGTCGAATTCAAGTGGGACGAGAAGTGTCAGGCGGCTTTTGACAGACTCAAAGAGTATCTAGATAATCCTTCTGTCCTGAGGCCGCCGACTCCAGGCAAATTGCTAATTCTCTATGTATCTGTCCTGGAAGACTCAGTAGAATTGTCCTTGCGCAAGTGGATGAAGAAGGCAAGGAAAGGGCAGCATACTACCTGTCCAAACTTCTCAACCCCTGCGAGCAAAGGTACACAGCAATGGGGAAAACGTGTGTCGCGCTCATATGGGTAGTGCAGAAACTAAAGCACTACTTTCTTGCTCACGAGGTCCATCTCATAGCCCGTATGAATCCTTTCAAGTTCCTTCTTGAAAAATCTGTTCTCACAATAGGCTAGCACGTTGGCAAAGCTTCCTTTCTCAGTTTGAAATCACCTACATTCAGCAGAAGTCCATCAAGGCTATGCCATAGCAGAGCATCTTGCTCACCACCCTATTCCTCAGTTCGATCATGTCCGTTCGGAGTTCCCAGATGAAGAATAATGTCCCTTAGCCAATCTGATCCTATGTGGACGCTATATTTTGATGGAACTCTGAATTCTCAAGGGAAGGGCATCGAATTGCTCTACTATCACCTAAGGTGTCACCATTCCGCAAGCCTACAAATTAGAGTTTCCTACCACCACAACATAGCCGAATATGAAGCTTTGTTAGCTGGCTTGGAGCTCGCTCGCTTCTATGGTGTCACCCATTGCGAGTTGTAGGTGATAGTCAACTGGTCTTGTGCCAAGCGCACACCAAATACCACACTCGTGATCCCTCAAGCTTACCAAGATTCTTATGGCCAATTTTTCAGCTATTCTAAGCTGATTTTTGTCCATGTCCCTCGTCATCAGAATCTTCTACCGACCTCTTGCTACCTCGCCTCAACTCTCAATTACCCCGGGGATTTTGACCCATTCAAGTCACCAACCCTGCTGTTCGGGACCCCTCTTCTCCGGATCAAGGAAGAGATGTTGAAGAAGTTGGAGAGGAAGGGTAAAGCCGAGGTAATGTTATTAGAGCTAGAAGAGGAGATAGAAGATGAGGAGAAGCCATGGTATTATGATAGCTAAATATTGCAAGAATCAATCGTACCCTGAGGAAGCCACGAGCGATGAAAAGAACCATAAAGAGATTGTCCCAGAAGTACACCCTGTTGGGAGTACACTCTACAGAAGGGGACTCACTGGAGTTTTGCTCAGATGCCTGGATGAAGATGAAGTATGGAAGGTTGTTGAAAAGGCTCATTCGGGTGTGTGTGATGGCCATGTGAATAGCCAAATGCTTGCCAGAAAATCCTTAGGCAAGGCTTTTACTGGCCCACTCTAGAGGAAGACTGTTCCATCTTTGTCCGTCGGTGTATCAAGTGCCAACTGCACGCCGACAAATTCCATTCTCCCTCCTCTACACTTCACCCGATATCCTCCCATGGCCTTTCGCCATGTGGGCTTTCGACATCATTGGTCCCCTTGGTGATCCCAACTCCCAGAATAAAACCAAGTCATTTATCCTCACTGCAACGGAGTACTTCACCAAGTGGGCGGAAGCCGAAGCATACACGGAGGTCAAGGCAACAACCGTCTGCAAGTTCATCATGAGAAACATCATCACCAAGTTCGGCATCCCGAGTACCATCATCACCGACAACGGACCTCAGTTTGTCTCTCAAGAACTACGTGACTTCTGCAACAGGTATAAGATTGCATTGCATCATTCATCTCCTTACTATCCGCAAGGCAATGGCCAATCAGAGGGCACAAGCAAAACTTTGATAAAAATTGTTAAGAAAACCTGTGAGGCTAACAAATTCTCAGATTGGCCAGAAAAGCTTGTAGAAGCACTATGGGCCTACTGCACTTCAATCCGTACTCCCACAGGGCAAACACCGTTCGCCCTCACTTGTGGAATGGAGGCTGTAGTACCATATGAGATTCTCATTCCCTCATTAAGGATCCAACTTGACAAGGACTTGCCAATCGATGAGCGGCGTGAATCGCTCCTAGCACAACTAGAACTCCTAGATGAGAAGTGTCTGGCCACCGCAGAACACACGAGAGCGTACCAAAATAGACTCACACATTTTTAACAAAAGAAAGTTATCGAGAGAAAATTTTGTTGCCCAGTTGATGACCCAGAGGGGGGTGAATGGGTCTTTTAAAATTTATTTGATTAGTCCCTATACTTAAAACATTCATACAAAGATGTCTTCGATGAAGTTAGAGAAGGTTAGTATAAAAGACAAACACACAATAAGCAATCACACACACAAGGAATTATCCTGGTTCAGACCTCCTCTCCTTAGGAGTCCTACGTCCAGTCACTGAGCAACAACTCAGGATTCCACTAACTAGGGTACAGTCCCCCTATGGACAATACAACACCCCCCAGCTGGTCCTCCTTCACACGCAGGGAACTACAACACCCTGATTTCCTCACCAGGTCTTCCTTCACAACAGAAGGGACACACAACACCCTGGCTCCCCCCGGGTCTTCCTTCACAACAGAAGGGAACACAACACAAAAAGAATAAATAGGAATTCAAGCCCCTAGATCAAGCTTTAGCAAGTCAAGATCTGAAGCTACTAGCACTGAGAGCAAATAATCTAAACAAGGCACTCTCTCAGACTATACTGGCTCTCTTAGGATTTCTATTACAGCATAGAGAGCAAAGAGCTAAAGACACACTAGAATTGAATTCTTGGCTCTCGGATTCTTTCAGAAGATCTGCAATGCTTGTAGTATTCAATGGTAGTCACTTAAAGAACTTCTGGAGCTGCTATCTTGAATTTATATCTCCAATTTGAAATGTAGTCGTTAAAGTAACCGTTGTCTCTTGTTTGGTAGACGTTAGACTGATTGAGACTTGGAAGCTTCTAGTCAACAGACTATTATCCATTTGTGTACGCAAAGAGATAGGATCTTCTGGCGTCTATATGGTCCAACGTTGTATAATAAAATATCTTTAGGACCCTACACATATTAAATGATAGAATAATAGACAGCTAGGTTGTCTCTTGTTGTCAATAAACGTTGATGTAATATTTACCAAGAATAGTAATTCCATTTTGCTATATTAAAGATGTTAGCAGAGTATACACCCGATAATGGAAAGATCTCATCTGCATGTATGCAGAGATGCGTTCTGCAACGTCGCGTGCCTTTCGGATCCATGCGGATCATGTGTTGGTGGTTGTGTAGGCCGTTGTGAGGCCAATGTGAGTTGGTTGTGTGGAATGTGTGGTGTGAATGTGTGGCTTGAGCAGGTGAAGTGCAGGGTTGGTCCTGAAATGAATAGGACCTGCTGCTGTTCAGTGGAGTTGGCGGCCAGGGGTGGCCGTTGACTGGTTGGCGTCCAGGTTAGTGGACGTTGACTGCATGAACTTGGCGGCAGTAGATGTGGACGCTAAGGGTGGCGGTTGCTGTTGGCGGCAGGGGTTGACGCCAACCTGAGAATTCTGCAGGTTATAGGGTCACCCGAGGGCAGTCTTCTTGCTCTGTTCTCATTCCCTCTTGCCCCAGTGTGCTGCCCCCGTGTCTCTAAAGCTTCCAACAGGTTCCGAAGAGTGGTTGGAGGATCGTAGAACGCGTGGCGTTGCTGAATTGCGCGAGGAAACGTCGCGGCGTGGTGCAATTCCCGTGGGAGCTCGCGGAGGCTCGGCGTGAACCGAGAGATTGTGGGAGGTTCTAGCGTGTTCTGAGGTAGGGGACGAACCCATTTAGCTCCGTAGAAACATTAAAACACATCGTAACCACCTGAATCAGCATGATAATGCATTTTCGGATAAAGTTGCACCATGCGGGGATAATGGGTGGTTTGAGTAATTTAGTGTTCGAAGCATGTTGTAATGGGTTATGTTTGGTTCCTGCATGTTAAAAAAAATCGTTTCTATATGTTTTTCTGTAGTTAGAATGGTTGGAAAGCCCGCAGAGCCGGATTAGGGTTTCTGCAGGGTTTAAGGCCGAGAACTTGGCGTCAACATCGTTTGTCGCCAAGATCCTTAGCCAGGATGTTAACGGCCAGGTCCTTGCCGTTACTTGTTGTAAGCGGCAGTCGATGTTGCCGCCTATTGGTTATAAACAGAAATGACTGATTATAGTATTTATCGATAATGCATGTGTATTAACACATGAGGTGCACTGAGTGTACATGGTCTTTGTGTTTAGCATATAAGGTATGCTATTAGTTATTTACTCTCGTGACTGCGCGTTGTTTACGCGAGTCAGTTGGTTCACGTGTAGTGGACCGTGTTACTTGTGGTTTACGTGAGGTTTCACGTGTTTGGTGTGGACGTGCACGTGGTTTTGTGTACGTGGCGAGTAGTACGACGCCTACCATGGTTACCTCTCCAGTTGGGTGCCCAGTTCTTTGTGAGCCAGGCTGTTAGCTCGGGGCTTTGTCCCGGTACTTGTGCTGTACCGTCGAGGTCTGTGTCGTTTGACCTGGACACCCCACTCTTGTGTTTGAGTTGCACGTCCGGCTGAGGGAAAGACGACAGTGGGACAGTGACACTTGAGTTTGTTTTTAGTCACTTGTAGTGCGCTCGTAGTTGGGGGTACGGACACCAGTAGTCGACACTGGTCCCCAGCTAGTCCTTTTCCAGTGCCTCACTCTAGCGAGCCCAGGCCAGAATCTCTGGAGGTGCCAGTCATGGGCCTGCGACCGTGTGGTCCGCAGGTGGTGGTGTTTAGTTGGTCTCCACAGTTGCTTGACCTTTTTACCTGGAGCGGCAGCTGGACCTTTCGTCCGTGGCTGCGAGACTGAGAGGTAGACCTGTGTTAGTTTGTCCGAGTCAATTTCTGGTGTCGCGAACCAGTTCACGTGGCTCATGTTGGCTGTCTCTACTTTAGCTTGTACACCTGTACTGGTTTGCCATTTATTATTACAGTTGTTTCTCGTAGTCGGCAGACGGTGAGTACTTTTACAGCTTTACTTACCTGCTTAGCTGTTCTATAAATTGTTGGTGTTGTTTACTATTCGTACCTGTGGTGTTTGGTTTGCTCGGTTTTGGGAGAGTTCCCTACTGAGCCAGTGACTAGAGAGGCTCACCCTACCCCCACAGGTGAGGGCGAGGAGGACGTTCTCACGACCGTCGTCCAGCTCAAGCCGCGCCGTAGCGGTGCAGGGTCAGTACCTCCAGCGGTGTAGTCCCAGCTGTGTAGTTCTCCAGCAGGTAGCTTGTAGTTGTTTACTTTCTTCAGTTGTACCTCGGGTATGCCCCAGGCTCTTGTACTCTTTCAGTTTTTGTGAAATTTGGCTATGTAAACTGTGAAATATATATGAAATGTGGTGTGTTCCTTTATGTTTACACGGACTGTGGTTTGTATCCCTTGCGAGGCTTCGGCCCGTTCGCGGGAGGCGGACTCGGATCAAGTACGTTATCGGTTTAACGGGCTTGGCCGAGGCGTTCCGTCACAGTTGGTATCAGAGCAAGTCCGTGTTAATATAAGGGAATTAGAAGGATACATAGCCTTATTTCGGTCTTTATACACTGCTGGTAGGGACCCTGGTTTTTGATCATTTGTGGTTTTGATTTTTGTCTGGTGTTTTGTATATGTAGAAATTTTTGAAATGGCTGATAGGAGAGATTGGGGTGGTGGAGGAGAGGATCCGGAGGAAAGCACCCAGCGAATGATAGAAAGAATTTGGGAAAGCCTCACGGATATTCGGGCAAGAATGGATCAGCAGGCGCCAGTACCACCGGTTGCAGTGCCACCTGGGGATGGAGAGGCTGTACTTGTTGCTCCAGTTCCGCCGAGAGTGGAGGTGCCTTTTGTAGCACCTGTGCCACCACCACCGCCAGTGCAATTAGCTGAAGAACCAGTGATGCAAGTTGAAAGGTTTCTGAGATTGCAGCCGCCTACTTATTCAGGAGGGCCGAATCCAGATACAGCCGAGCACTGGGTTCATGAAATAGAAAGAGTTTTTGCAACCATGAGATGTTCGGCAGCAGATAAAGTGGTATTAACTGCTTACCAGTTGAGAGGTTTTGCCTTGGAATGGTGGCGATTGAAGATGCAAACCACTTTTGCAGGCAGGACGGAAGAAGCTATCACTTGGCCGGAGTTTCTTGATGTGTTTAATGATACATTCTTTCCGATCCAAGTGCAGCAAGTAAAAAGAGAGCAATTCCGAACTCTCCAGCAAGGTAACTCTTCAGTCTTAGAGTACCAGATGAGATTTATGACACTTAGCCGTTATGAGCCATATGTGGTTTCAAATAATAACATGATATTTGAGTATTTTATCAGAGGATTGAGAGTGGAGTTGCAGGATGCGATAGTACCTCTCATGTGCAAGACAGTGGAAGAGGCAGCGCAGAGGGCAGCTACTTTGGAGAGGTCTATCCGGACTCGCCAGGCAGGTGAGTCAGGTTCAGGTAGTTTTCAGCTACCGCAGCAGACAGTAGGTGCAAGCAAGGGTAAGGCACCAGCGAGACCTTCTACATCAGGCTTTGGTAAATGGGGCCAGAAATTAAAGCAAGCACTTAAAGGAAAAGGAAGAGGATGGGGAGGTCGTCCGCAGTTTCAGCAAGGTCGTGGTAGGCCTGAGGTGGATGAGTCGCAGCAGAGCACTGCTAGGCAGCCTATTTCCTCCAGGGTATAGATGTTATAATTGTAATCAGCGGGACATTTGATCCGCAATTGTCCCTATGCAAGAGAATATGGGTATGGCAGAGGTGTGCAGCAGCAGCAGCAGCCTCAGCAGTTCCAGCAGCCACAGGCAGGTCGTGGCAGAGAGAGCACCGCAGCAACGAGGGAGAGGCCGGGTTATGACTATCACCCGAGCCCAGGCAGAGGCGTCAAATATGATAGAAGGTACTTTACCTCTTTATGAATATTCAGCAAGAGTCTTATTTGATTCGGGTGCCTCTCATTCTTCATTCCGAAGAATTTCTGGATTGTATAGCTCATCCTTTAGAAGAGAAGTCTTGTGAGTTAGTGGTGGAGGTTCCTTCAGGTGAGTTCTTACTCACTTCGAGCTATATAGATGAAGCTCCTGTTATGATTGAAGGGAACCAGATGCCGGGTCGGTTGTATGCCCTGCAGTTGTCAGATTATGATATCATTCTGGGTATGGATTGGCTTGAAATGTATGGAGCAATGTTAGATTGCAAAAAGAAAAGGATCAGATTTTGTCATCCTAATGGTGCAGTGTTTGAATATCAAGGTATGCCTTTTTATACCTCTAAGTTTCTAATTTCTGCAATTAAAGCTAGAAAGTTGATAATGATGGGTGTGTGCTTATTTAGCCTCGGTGAGTTTGGTAGAGGCTAGTCAGCCAGTAGAAGCAGTTCCCGTGGTTAGGGAATTTGCTGATGTTTTTCCTGAGGAATTTCCTGGTTTAGCTCCACATAGAGAGGTGGACTTTACTATTGAGTTGCTGCCAGGTACCATGCCGATTTCTAAAGCTCCATATCGGATGGCACCAGCAGAACTTAAAGAATTGAAAAAGCAATTAGAAGAGTTGTTGCAAAAAGGTTTTATTAGACCAGTCATTCCCCGTGGGGAGCGCCGTTTTATTTGTGAAAAAGAAGATGGATTTTCGGATGTGTATTGATTATAGAAAATTGAATGATGTGACCATCAAGAATAAGTACCGTTGCCGAGGATAGATGATTTATTTGATCAGTTGCAATCAGCAAAGGTGTTTTCTAAGATTGATTTGAGGTCCGGGTACCATCAATTGAGAATCAAAGAAGAGGATATAGATAAGACAGCGTTCAGAACCAGATATGGTCACTATGAGTTTGTGGTAATGCCTTTTGGGTTGACTAATGCTCCACAGGTTTTATGGATCTGATGAATAGAATTTTTAATCCATATTTAGATCAATTCATTGTGGTCTTTATTGATGATATTCTAATTTATTCAGCATCTGAAGAGGAGCATGCAGCTCATTTGAGGTTTACCCTGCAGTTGTTAAGGGATAACCAGTTGTTTGCCAAATTCAGTAAGTGTGAATTTTGGCTGAAAGAAATTCAGTTTTTGGGTCATGTTATCTCAGCTAAAGGAATAGCAGTGGACCCGAGTAAAGTGGAAGCTGTGTCTAGGTGGGGAGTGCCTAAGACAATAACTGAAATTAGAAGTTTTCTGGGGTTGGCAGGTTATTATAGACGCTTTATTCAAGATTTTTCTAAGATTGCAGCACCTATGACTAGATTGACCAGGAAAGGAGTGCCTTTTGTGTGGTCCGGTGAATGTCAGAGAAGTTTCATGGAATTAAAGAAAAGACTCACATCAGCACCTATATTGACATTACCGGCAGGGAGTGGTGGTTTTGTGTTGTATACTGATGCTTCAAGGAGAGGTCTTGGCGGTACTTATGCAGCATGGTAAAGTGATAGCGTATGCGTCCAGACAATTGAAGCCAGCAGAAGAAAATTACCCCACTCATGATTTAGAATTGGCAGCAGTTGTGTTTGCTTTAAAAATGTGGAGGCATTATCTGTATGGCGAGAGATTTGAGATTTTTACAGATCATAAAAGCTTGAAGTATATCTTTTCGCAGAAAGATTTGAATCTTCGCCAACGCAGATGGGTTGAATATCTGAAGGATTATGATTTCAGTTTGGCTTACCATCCGGGTAAGGCCAATGTTGTAGCTGATGCCTTAGCAGAAAGGCATAGATGATGCGCTGATGGAGTTAAGATCTATGTACTCGAAAGCTTGAATAGAGATATATAGTGACCTAGTTGACTGATTAACCTAGGGAATGGAAGGTGCATATGATTAAGCTGATGTAGAGGAATCAGAGTTACTGCCAGAGGTGCAGGAACTCATTTGTTACTCTAACTAGCATGAGTTAACAGTGATGAAGAGTCTATCTGTAGTAGTTGTAGGCAGATCCTTGTATGTGCCCAGCAGTCAGCGATGGGCATTCTAGCTGCTAGTGCAGTAGAGCCTCTTTGTATTGGCAATTATTGAGGCTCAGAGAGCAGATGCAGTTTACCTGAAATTGTAAATGGAAGGAGTTTCTATTGATGATAATTGTGTGGTCAGGCTTCGAGGCAGGTTGTTTGTTCCTGCAGAAAGAGAGGTGAAGCAGCGAGTTCTGGAAGAGGCTCATAAATCTAGGTACACTATTCATCCGGTAGTACTAAAATGTACCATGATTTAAGAAAGCATTTTTGGTGGCCTCATATGAAGAAAGAAATAGCAGAATTTGTGGCAAGGTGTGCTATCTGTCAGCAGATTAAAGCAGAGCATCAGAAGCCTGAAGGTCTATTGCAACCGTTGCCTATTCCACAGTGGAAATGGGATGATATTGCAATGGACTTTGTGGCAGGTTTACCAAGGTCGAGTTCCGGGCATAATGGAATATGGGTGTTTGTTGACAGATTGACTAAGGTATGCAGATTAGTGGCAGTAAGTATGTCTTGGACAGTGGACAGATTGGCAAATATTTATGTTGAAAGAATTGTTCCACTGCATGGTATCCGAAGACTATTGTATCAGATAGAGATCCAAGATTTACTTCTGGTTTTTTGAGAAGTCTGCAGAAAGTAATTGGTTCTGAATTGAGGTATAGCTCCGCTTATCATCCCCAGACAGATGGTCAAACAGAGAGGACTATTCAAACAATTGAAGATATGTTGCGGGCTTGTTGTTTAGTTTGGGGAGGTTGGGAGCATCATTTGGGAATGGTTGAGTTTGCCTACAATATATAGTATCATACCAGTCTTGGGATGGCACCGTATGAAGCTTTATATGGAAGGCCATGTAGAACCCCATTGAACTGGCATGAAGTGGGAGAAAGGCAATTGGTGGTCCTGAATTGATTCAGCAAACCACGGAAGTGGTGAAGCTTATTAAAGAAAAATTGCAGGCAGCTCAAAGCAGGCAAAAAAGTATGCAGATGTGCGGAGGAGACCACTTCAGTTTGAGGTGGGAGATTTTGTTTTTCTGAGAGTTTCCCCGAGTAAAGGTATTATGAGATTTGGCAAGTCTGGAAGTTGAGTCCAAGGTATGTGGGACCTTTCCAGGTGATTGAAAGAATTGGGGAAGCAGCTTATAGGCTGGATTTGCCAGCTGATTTTGCAGATGTGCATGATATTTTCCATGTCTCCATGTTGAGAAAGTGTATTGAAGATCCAGCTCAAATAATTAGATATCAAGGCGGTGACCTGAGGCCGGACATGACTATGCCAGAGTATCCGGTGCAGATCACAGATCGAAAGATGAAGAAGCTGAGGAATAAAGAATTGAGCTAGTTAAAGTGAGATGGGAAAATAGATTAGGTGGTGAGGATACCTGGGAGTTGGCCGCGGAAATGGCTAAAGGGTATCCTTATCTGTTTGAGTAAGCTTGTGTATTTTCTTTTTAGATGATAGTACTTGTAAAGGTGTGTATTTATGAGTTGTTTAACTTTGAATTGTGTTATGAATTTCGAGGTCGAAATTTTCTTTTTAGATGATAGTAATGTAACGTCGCGTGCCTTTCGGATCCATGCGGATCATGTGTGTGTTGGTTGTGTAGGCCGTTGTGAGGCCAATGTGAGTTGGTTGTGTGGAATGTGTGGTGTGAATGTGTGGCTTGAGCAGGTGAAGTGCAGGGTTGGTCCTGAAATGAAATAGGACCTGCTGCTGTTCAGTTGGAGTTGGCGGCCAAGGGTGGCCGTTGACTGGTTGGCGTCCAGGTTAGTGGCGTTGACTGCATGAACTTGGCAGCAGTAGATGTGGACGCTAAGGGTGGCGGTTGCTGTTGGCGGCATAGGGGTTGACGCCAACCTGAGAATTCTGCAGGTTATAGGGTCACCCGAGGGCAGTCTTCTTGCTCTGTTCTCATTCCCTCTTGCCCCAGCTTGCTGCCCCATGTCTCTAAGCTTCCAACAGGTTCCGAAGAGTGGTTGGACGATCGTAGAACGCGTGGCGTTGCTGAATTGCGCGAGGAAACGTCGCGGCGTGGTGCAATTCCCGTGGGAGCTCGCGGAGGGCTCGGCGTGAACCGAGAGATTGTGGGAGGTTCTAGCGTGTTCTGAGGTAGGGGACGAACCCGTTTAGCTCCGTAGAAACATTAAAACACATCGTAACCCTGAATCAGCATGATAATGCATTTTCGGATAAAGTTGCACCATGCGGGGATAATGGGTGGTTTGAGTAATTTAGTGTTCGAAGCATGTTGTAATGGTTTGTTGGGTTCCTACATGTTAAAAGAATCGTTTCTATATGTTTTTCTATAGTTAGAACGGTTGGAAAGCCCGCAGAGTCGGATCAGGGTTTCTGCAGGGTTTAAGGCCGGAGAACTTGGCGTCAACATCGTTTGTCGCCAAGCTCCTCAGCCAGGATGTAACGGCCAGGTCCCTTGCCGTTGACTTGTTGTAAGCGGCAGTCGATGTTGCCGCCTATTGGTTATAAACAGAATGACTGATTACAATATTTATCGATAATGCATGTGTATTGACACATGAGGTGCACTGAGTGCACATGGTTCTTTGTTTAGCATATAAGGTATGCTATTAGTTACTTACTCTCGTGACTGCGCGATGTTTACGCGAGTCAGTTGGGTTCACGTGTAGTGGACCGGTGTTACTTGTGGTTTATGTGAGGTTTCACGTGGTTTGTGTGTGACGTGCACGTGGTTTTGTGTACGTGGCGAGTAGTACGACGCCTACCGTGGTTACCTCTCCAGTTGGGTGCCCCAGGTTCTTTGTGAGCCAGGCTGTTAGCTCGGGGCTTTGTCCGGTACTTGTGTTGTACCGTCGAGGTCTGTGTCGTCTGACCTGGACACCCTCACTCTTGTGTTTGAGTTGCACGTCCGGCTGAGGGAAAGACGACAGTGGGACAGTGACACTTGAGTTTGTTTTTAGTCACTTGTAGCGCGCTCGTAGTTGGGGGTACGGACACCAGTAGTCGACACTGGTCCCCAGCTAGTCCTTTTCCAGTGCCTCACTCTAGCGAGCCCAGGCCAGGTCTCTGGAGGTGCCAGGCATGGGCCTGCGACCGTGTGGTCCGCAGGTGGTGGTGTTTAGTTGGTCTCCACAGTTGCTTGACCTTTTTACGTGGAGCGGCAGCTGGACCTTTCGTCCGTGGCTGCGAGACTGAGAGTAGACCTGTGTTAGTTTGTCCGAGTCAGTTTCTGGTGTCGCGAACCAGTTCACGTGGCTCGTGTTGGCTGTCTCTACTTTAGCTTGTACACCTGTACTGGTTTGCCGTTTAATTATTACAGTTGTTTCTCGTAGTCAGCAGATGGTGAGTACTTTTACAGCTTTACTTACCTGCTTAGCTGTTCTATAAATTGTTGGTGTTGTTTACTATTCGTACCTGTGGTGTTTGGTTTGCTCAGTTTTTGGGGAGTTCCCTACTGAGCCAGTGACTAGAGAGGCTCACCCCTACCCCCACAGGTGAGGGCGAGGAGGACGTCTCACGACCGTCGTCCAGCTCAGGCCGCGTCCGTAGCGGTGCAGGGTCAGTACCTCCAGCAGTGTAGTCCCAGCTGTGTAGTTCTCCAGCAGTGTAGCTTTGTAGTTGTTTACTTTCTTCAGTTGTACCTCGGGGTATGCCCCAGGCTCTTGTACCTCTTTACAGTTTTTGTGGAATTTGGCTATGTAAAACTGTGAAAATATATGAATGTGGTGTGTTCCTTTATGTTTACACAGACTGTGGTTTGGTATCCCTTGCGAGGCTTCGGCCGTTCGCGGGAGGCGGACTCGGATCAAGTACGTTATCGATTTAACGGGCTTGGCCGAGGCGTTCCGTCACACGTTCTGTCTTCATTAAATCACAGCAGTCAGACATATATGAGAAGACTTTGACTATTCAACGCTTTCAGAAATAAGATAATATCAGTCGATATAAACCATAAAGTCGTTACTATAGACTTATGAATCGTTATGATCAAGGTTTTACTGAAGAAATCGTTATGAGTACTTACAAGGTCGTTATAAAAGAATCATTGTATTCATTAAAGGATGTTGGGTTCTCATGTGGGAGAATGTTGGGTTACAACAAGTGCTTAAATGTTTTTGATGATGAGCAAGACTAATTGATGTTATGTGAAATGTTCACAAATGGTATGTTTTTTTTGATGATTAACATTTCATGAACAAGACAAAATTGATGTGTTATGAATGTGTGAAACATGATGAGAATGACAATTGGATGCAAATGAAACACATGTTTTATATGTTCATTATATCTCACTAATTATGTCTTTTAATGTAGGTGTGAATGTACACAAGACAAAGCCCAAAATCCAAGTGCAAAAGAACAAGACAAGTTGCTGAAATAGTGCACCTGTCAACAGATGATAGTGCATCTGTCAACAGATGAATAGTGCATCTGTCGACAGATGATTTTCGCCTGTCGACAGATCCACTCAAAATCTATTTCCAGAAAGCCCAGTCTTCCGTTTCTTGCAAACCTACAGCATCTGTCGACAGCAGCAAGTCGGCTGTCGACAGACGAAGTTTCGGGATGATCTAATGGCCGGGATATGATCTATATTTGGTGTTTCCTTTTAGCACGACTCTCTATGCTTGGACACCACTATATATGGATCATATGAGGCTATTTTCGCAGCAAGAAGCCACCATACCAAAACCCTAAGCAAAGGTCAAGAAGAAGGCTTTCTTCCTGCTGCCCTGCTTCATCTCTCTGCCCAGAACAAAGAAGAACAACCTTCCAAGCAGAGTTGAAGCCGGTTCGTCCGTGGTTCAAGCTTCTCCATCAACTGATACTTGTCAAGACGTAGCTTGGAGTCTTCTGGACGACCAACGAGAAGAGATCTACATCGGAATTTGATTCTTCATCTCAAAACTCTTCTCTTTTCACTACTCTCATATATCTGTGTGTGTGCACTGATTTGAGATCAGTACGTGGATGTTGTGCATTGTGGATTGTTGTTCTGATTGCTTGTTTGCATCAGACAACGTGGTGTGTGGATCAGATCAAGGCTAGAGGATCTGATCTGTTGTGAACCTGATCTAGCGTGTGTGTGTGTGGTTGAGCCGTGTGCTCGTGTGTGTGTTGTACTCAGTTGTTGAGTAGTGTGTCCTCACTGTGTGGGGGGTGGACGTAGGAGTCACGTGGTGTGATCTCTGAACCACCTAAAAAATCCCTTGTGCACTGTGGTTTGATTTGTGGTTTGCATTGTATTGCGCTAGATGCATGCATAGGGATTTCGTCTACACACTAACTGTTAATTTATTCACACACATTACATCAGATCAAGGGGTTTTGATTGAGTAGATCTTTTAATCCGAAGTAGTTTTTAAATTGCTTAAGTTTCCGCTGCAAATCTATTCAACCCCCCCTTCTAGCTTTGCCATCACCGAGTATCCGATCCTAACAATTGGTATCAGAGCGGGTTTTTCTGTTCATCGATTGTGATTTGGCATATCTGTTTATGTGTGCTTAATTGTTCTGATTGGGCTTATATTGATTCTGAACTGATCTGATCACTTCGTTGGTTGGTTTATTTATCTACTACATACTCAGAAATATGTCTGAGTTCTCGAGTATCATAAGTAGACCAATGATTATTGAGTTTGATGACAAGTTCATAAAATGCAGGTCTCCTCTATGAAAACATGCAAGTCTGGAAGGGAAATCAATGAAAAATGCTACATGGCTCATGGAAGCTCAAGAGGCTCTTCTCGTTCAGACGACTCAAGAGGATCACATATGTCAAAGATGTCAGAAATTCTCAAGAATCAGGTAAATCCAATTCAGACCCATTTGATGCATCAATATCCAATTCTGATTCAGAGAATGATATATATTATGATGAATTGATAGAATGCTATGAGCACATGTGCAAACAATTTAAAACTGTTAAACATCAAAACAAGAAGCTAAAAGAAAATCTGGAAAAGAATGAAATGATAATTGATAATGCTCAAGCATTCTATGAAGAAAATGAAACATTGAAAATGGAGAATGAAAAATTGGAAAAGGAAGTCAAAAACTATGAAATCAAGTTTTCTAAGTTGAAAGAAGATCATGATCATGTGGAATCTGAAAATTCTGATTTGCAAAATCAAAATGATAAATTGATTGATCATAATGAAAATCTCAAATTTGATAATGATCAATTGATCAAAAAATCTCTAACATGGCTCATGATCATCAAATAAAAGAGAAATGCAACCAATTGATTGAGGAAAATAATCATCTGAAAAAGAAGATTGAATGCATGTATCATGACAGACCATTAAATGACGAATGGAACAATTCTAAGAATAAAATTGTTGATCTGGAACAAAAATTGCTCAATTTGAAAATGAAAAGAACAAAATAAAAATGGTTTGGATGTCATGCTAAACAAGCTTCAGACTTCAGAAAAAGAAGTTGTTGCATTAAAAGCTGAAAAACAGAAGATTCAAAATGAATTGAAAAACACAAGTCTTGCTTCTGTGAAAAATAAGAAAAATGTTCAAAAACAAAAAAAAATTTGAACAAAAATGCAGCAATTAGAAAGAATGTTGTTACAACTGAAAATCCGAAAAAGGAAGTGAAAAAGAAAGCAGGATTGTACATGGTTTCAACTCCTCCAACAGCTCAAAAAGCTTCAAGGCAATCTCCAACTCCACATCATGCCAAGAGATACCAAAGGGTACCACCTCCTTCTTCTCAACCCAAGGGTGATCAAAGGTACTCTAAAGGATCTCAGAGATTCCAGCAAATGCAATCACACTATGGTAAGCTCCAGGTAAATGCTCAACCTGTTTTCTACAAATGCAATAAACTTGGTCATCTTGCTAAATTCTGCTGGAAGAAAAATCAACACTCTCATAAAAAATGATGTTGTTATGCTTCAAAGCTCCATAATAATCCATGTGTTCATACACACAAGGATAAACATGTTCATAAAGATCAAAATTTCATGTATCTATGAACAGAAAACTGCACAAAACAACAGAAATCCAAAAATCAAATCACTTTGGATTTTGAAATCTTTGTTATATCCATCCTAACATTAATGTCGTTGCAGGACCCAAGCAAGTGTGGGTCCCAAAACAAGCTTGATCAACAAGCTGAGATGTCTTGCAGCCAAAAATTAGAAATGGATTCATGACATTGGCTGTGCAAGGCAAGAAATGATGGAGAACAAAGGTAAACTGTTTTTACTATGATTGAAGACTGTTCAGGTAAAATCTCCTTATCACTTCATATTTGAACTGCTGAAATTGAAATGATTCTTACCTTTATCTGAGCAATGCAAAATGTGTCTTAATGCTACCCACATGACAATGCCTCTTAGCAATTGGAATCATGCCATCTTGCTTACATAACTGTGCACATGACCTCTTGGTATATCAAATGATGACATGTGGAAAAACAAGTTATGCTTGTTTGGAAACTATCATTATGCGTGAGTAAAATACTCCGCCAAGTACCAAAAGTCATGTAATGCATAAGGCTAGTTGTGTGCTTAATAACGTGTGAATTGCTTGATACATTTTCTATGCATGTGTTATGGGGGAGTAAGTTTGAAAATGCTCATGAATGCTCATGAAATTTGTGTGCAACTGCTTGTGATGAATGTGTAAATCATGATTGAATTGCTTGAATGTTATCTCATCACATGCACACATTATGGGGGAGTAAGTTTAAGGCTAGGTGAGTGAAATTCATAAGGGATACCCTTCATACTCAATGTGTATTTATCCCTCAATCTTATGGGTCAAGTCACTCTCAATTCAAAGCCTTAAAGCTACAGTTTCAAAGCTCCTGTCGACAGCCCTGAACCACACTGTCGACAGATATGACTTCACAGAAAACCATTTTTGAACTCTGAGTGTTTCTGTCGACAGACGAATTCCATCTGTCGACAGCCAAGCACAGGTTTTGACCTCTCAGAACCAAGTCCTTCAGGTCTGAGTGCATCTGTCGACAGGCACTCCCTTGCTGTCGACAGATACACATTTAAATGATAAATCTTCATCTTATCCATCCTTTCTTTATGAGTTTGTTCATATTATTGATGCAAGGGGAGAAAAGGGACTTACTACTCATTGCAACCTTTCATATTCACATAGTATCAAAGACATTGAATCAATCACAATGATTTTGATATAATATTTTGTGCTTGAGTCTAGGTTGTGTCATCTAGAAAACATTGATCAAATCTAATGATTTTAACCTAACTCACTTGAATGGCTCCCTTGTGGATTATCATGTTTCTAAAATGGTTTGATAAGTAAGAAGGTTTTTGAACTTAATGTTTTACATTAATCATTGACATTAAATAATCATTGACCTTGATTGTTAAAAATATTAAAAAAAGGAGAAAAGCTACCTATTTTCAAACACTCAAAAGTTCATAAAAGTATTTGAAATGGGACAAAGGTAGAGCAATGATGAGTATCACTTAGTAACCGGGGACATGGGCATAACAAATGTCTGTCTTCGCGTCAAAAAGTCTTTTCATTATCTCTGCACAATGGTATGATGGTCACTCACATTGAGTAACTGGGGTACGGGCATCCCTCATGTCTACCTTCACGTCAAAAGGTGAAAGTGATCCTAATTACTACTTTTCCCACATTAACTTGACAAAAGAAATTGTTCAAATGCTTGAAATAGAGTGGAGCCTCCAAGATTTAAATCAAGGGCAATGGGTTGTCAATTGTCAAATGTTTATGTGGACATTACCTTCCTTTACCAACTGAAAATCACCACTAAGATATATGATTTTCTTTAATGGATTTATTCAAGGGTTATCTTACTTTCATGTGTTTTTGGACGATGTATCCTAAATGCTATAACTTGAGATTCCCGAGTATTATCTCTTAACCATTGTAGAATTTTTACGTGTCTTAATACTAGTGTCTATGACATCTTGCAATGGGTATAACCAGTTCTCAACCTTAAGATTCTAATTGAACATTCATTCCCCACTCATATCTTTCACAATTCCGTTATGTGGTCACACAATTCTTTGCTTCATTCTTATCCAATTGTGCATGACTTATCTTTTTGGATGTTGCCAAAAGGGGGAGAACATCAATTGTGCAAAAATTGAAAGTTTTGTCATCATCAAAAAGGGAGAATGTTGGGTTCTCATGTGGGAGAATGTTGGGTTACAACAAGTGCTTAAATGTTTTTGATGATGAGCAATACTAATTGATGTTATGTGAAATGTTCACAAATGGTATGTTTGTTTTTGATGATGACATTTCATGAACAAGACAAAATTGATGTGTTATGAATGTGTGAAACATGATGAGAATGACAATTGGATGCAAATGAAACACATGTTTTATATGTTCATTATATCTCACTAATTATGTCTTTTAATGTAGGTGTGAATGTACACAAGACAAAGCCCAAAATCCAAGTGCAAAAGAACAAGACAAGTTGCTGAAATAGTGCACCTGTCAACAGATGATAGTGCATCTGTCAACAGATGAATAGTGCATCTGTCGACAGATGATTTTCGCCTGTCGACAGATCCACTCAGAAATCTATTTCCAGAAAGCCCAGTCTTCCGGTTTCTTGCAAACCTGCAGCATCTGTCGACAGCAGCAAGTCGGCTGTCGACAGACGGAGTTTCGGGAAGATCTAATGGCCGGGATATGATCTATTTTGGTGTTTCCTTTTAGCACGACTCTCTATGCTTGGACACCACTATATATGGATCATATGAGGCTATTTTCGCAGCAAGAAGCCACCATACCAAAACCCTAAGCAAAGGTCAAGAAGAAGGCTTTCTTCCTGCTGCCCTGCTTCATCTCTCTGCCCAGAACAAAGAAGAACAACCTTCCAAGCGGAGTTGAAGCCGGTTCGTCCGTGGTTCAAGCTTCTCCATCAACTGATACTTGTCAAGACGTAGCTTGGAGTCTTCTGGACGACCAACGAGAAGAGATCTACATCGGGATTTGATTCTTCATCTCAAAACTCTTCTCTTTTCACTACTCTCATATATCTGTGTGTGTGCACTGATTTGAGATCAGTACGTGGATGTTGTGCAATTGTGGATTGTTGTTCTGATTGCTTGTTTGCATCAGACAACGTGGTGTGTGGATCAGATCAAGGCTAGAGGATCTGATCTGTTGTGAACCTGATCTAGCGTATGTGTGTGTGGTTGAGCCGGTGTGCTCGTGTGTGTGTTGTACTCAGTTGTTGAGTAGTGTGTCCTCACTGTGTGGGGGGTGGACGTAGGAGTCACGTGGTGTGATCTCTGAACCACCTAAAAAATCCCTTGTGCATTGTGGTTTGATTTGTGGTTTGCATTGTATTGCGCTAGATGCATGCATAGGGATTTCGTCTACACACTAACTGTTAATTTATTCACACACATTACATCAGATCAAAGGGGTTTTGATTGAGTAGATCTTTTAATCCGAAGTAGTTTTTAAATTGCTTAAGTTTTCGCTGCAAATCTATTCAACCCCCCCTTCTAGCTTTGCCATCACCGAGTATCCGATCCTAACAATTGGTATCAGAGCGGGTTTTTCTGTTCATCGATTGTGATTTGGCATATCTGTTTATGTGTGCTTAATTGTTCTGATTGGGCTTATAATTGATTCTGAACTGATCTGATCACTTCGTTGGTTGGTTTATTTATCTACTACATACTCAGAAATATGTCTGAGTTCTCGAGTATCATAAGTAGACCAATGATTATTGAGTTTGATGACAAGGTTCATAATGCAAGTCTCCTCTATGAAAACATGCAAGTCTGGAAGGGAAATCAATGAAAAATGCTACATGGCTCATGGAAGCTCAAGAGGCTCTTCTCGTTCAGACGACTCAAGAGGATCACATATGTCAAGATGTCAAGAAATTCTCAAGAATCAGGTAAATCCAATTCAGACCCATTTGATGCATCAATATCCAATTCTGATTCAGAGAATGATATATATTATGATGAATTGATAGAATGCTATGAGCACATGTGCAAACAATTTAAAACTGTTAAACATCAAAACATGAAGCTAAAAGAAAATCTGGAAAAGAATGAAATGATAATTGATAATGCTCAAGCATTCTATGAAGAAAATGAAACATTGAAAATGGAGAATGAGAAATTGGAAAAGGAAGTCAAAAACTATGAAATCAAGTTTTCTAAGTTGAAAGAAGATCATGATCACGTGGAATCTGAAAATTCTGATTTGCAAAATCAAAATGAAATTGATTGATCATAATGAAAATCTCAAATTTGATAATGATCAATTGATTAAACAAATCTCTAACATGGCTCATGATCATCAAATAAAAGAGAAATGCAACCAATTGATCGAGGAAAATAATCATCTGAAAAAGAAGATTGAATGCATGTATCATGACAGACCATTAATGACGAATGGAGCAATTCTAAGAATAAAATTGTTGATTTGGAACAAAAATTGCTCAATTTGAAAATGAAAAGAACAAAATGAAAAATGATTTGGATGTCATGCTAAACAAGCTTCAGACTTCAGAAAAAGAAGTTGTTGCATTAAAAGCTGAAAAACAGAAGATTTAAATGAATTGAAAAACACAAGTCTTGCTTCTGTGAAAAATAAGAAAAATGTTCAAAAACAAAATAAAATTTTGAACAAAAATGCAGCAATTAGAAAGAATGTTGTTACAACTGAAAATCCGAAAAAGGAAGTGAAAAAGAAAGCAGGATTGTACAAGGTTTCAACTCCTCCAACAGCTCAAAAAGCTTCAAGGCAATCTCCAACTCCACATCATGCCAAGAGATACCAAAGGGTACCACCTCCTCCTTCTCAACCCAGGGTGATCAAAGGTACTCTAAAGGATCTCAGAGATTCCAGCAAATGCAATCACACTATGGTAAGCTCCAGGTAAATGCTCAACCTGTTTGCTACAAATGCAATAAACTTGGTCATCTTGCTAAATTTTGATTGAGTAGATCTTTTAATCCGAAGTAGTTTTTAAATTGCTTAAGTTTCCGCTGCAAATCTATTCAACCCCCCTTCTAGCTTTGCCATCACTGAGTATCCGATCCTAACAAGGAATTGTTATGAATACTGAGGAAATCGTTATAGAAACAAATCGTTGTATTCATTAAAGGAATCATTATGAATACTGAAGAAATCGTTATAAAGAGCAAATCGTTATGAGCGGTAAAGAAATCGTTACACGAAGCAAATCGTTATGAGCGCTAAAGAAATCGTTACACGAAACAAATCGTTATGAGCGCTAAGGAAATCGTTACACAAAGCAAATCGTTATGAGCGCTAAAGAAATCGTTACACGAAGCAAATCGTTATGAGCGCTAAAGAAATCGTTACACGAAACAAATCGCTATGAGCGCTAAAGAAATCGTTACACGAAGCAAATCGTTATGATGACTGAAGGAATCGTTGCGATGAGCAAATCGTTACGATGACTAAAGAAATTGTTGCGATGAGCAAATCGTTATGATGACTGAAGGAATCATTGCGATGAGCAAATCGTTACGATGACTGAAGGAATCGTTGCGATGAGCAAATCGTTACGATGACTGAAGGAATCGTTGCGATGAGCAAATCGTTACGATGACTAAAGAAATCGTTGCGATGAGCAAATCGTTAAGATACTTGTGAAACCGTTATGATATCAAATAGTTATAGCTCTATTAAAAATGATATACATGAAGGAAATCGTTGTGACTTTCAACAGAAGTCGATGTGGACTTGGAGAAATATCATCTTGAAATAATTAATACTTCAGAAAGATAATACTTACCAATATTGGCTTGTTTGTCCTTGGTGTATTTCCTGTGCTTGGACTTCATAGAATATGAGTTAGAGAATTTGATAGGGTTTTGTTAATCACCAAAATAAATATGTAATTAATTAAATTATATGGAGACAGACTGATCATCAATCTCCCCCTTTTTGGTGATGACAAAACTTATCAGGAAGCATGAATTTGCGGAATGTAATATTTCAGACATGCTAAGAATGTTTCTCCCCCTTTTTGTCATTAAGCAAAAAGATAAACGTCAACAAAGAAGAAGAGAAAAGATGGAAGGGCACTCAACCAAATATATTTGATTAGTTTTGAGGAGTTACAGGTAAATAATAAGCAGGAGACAACAGGGAGGCAAAGCGCTTGATGACAGGGAGTGCCTGGCGTTCCTGGTCTTCAAAAAAAGCTGGAAAGGCCCCAAATTCAATTTGATAGGAGGGTCCCATGGTGGGAGCCATCCTTTTGATATGAAACTGCCTTTGATCTGAAATGAAATCCCCATATTTAGCACTGCCAAGGGCTATCTTGTAGGTTAAGAATGACCCAAAATTGGCAAACCGAAGAAAGGCATCAATCTTGAGGGGATAGTCAATCTGAAGCGATCTAAGCTCTTTCTTTAAAGCAAAGAAAACCTTGTATCGTTCGACCCAGGTCAGATAGGAATCCCGGATGAGGTGAAGAGAGTTGGCATCCAAAAATTCACCGGGAGACAAGGGAGGTTGATTGGAGCTGGCCTGAGAGGCATTAAGATCGCCTAGCTGCTGAGCAGACAAGGGATAGAGCTTCGTCCAATCTGCAGGAGACAACAGCTCACATTCAGAGAGAATGGGGGCCAGGACATCTGCCTTGATATGCCCTTAAAGATATTGCTTGAAGACAAATCTCAGAAAAGATAGATCATGGCCATCTTACACAAATAACCTGGCCATGACCCTTGCAGCTCGCTCAAAGATAAGTTTCCCCACAGAAGAATCCATAATCAGGGCATGGAGAGGGGGAAAGAACACTACATCTGGAATGACTAAGGTAGCAAAATCAACCTTAAGGGAGTCCGAAGGAGCTGTGCTTGAACTGAGAGCCCTAATGGCTTCTCAGAATTGACCCAGTTGAGATTCAGGGAGACGATTTACATAGCAGTAGTTACTGTACATCTGATACTACCTGATAAACTTAATTTCTTTCTGAATGAAGGGTCCAAATAGATTTTTGTGATGGATCTGAAACCATTCAGAAAGAGGAAGAGGAGCTTCCCTAGGTGGATATCGGGCAGCTTGAACTCGACAGAATTGACTATACAGATCTTTGTTGCTCCGAGCCCACTGCTCTTCAGGTTTGGCTTCAGTCATGGAGAAAATTTTTGACTGTTGAGCCTTAGAGAGATGGGTGTAAGGAAAGATGGTGGCAAGATGATCAGAAAGATTTTGGAAGGGAAGGCCAAAAATGTGGGCAAAAACTACTTTTTGAAGATATTCTTCATAGATAAGTTTCTACTTATGGAGATAGAAAGGGAAAACCAAAGGGGAGGATAACAGAGGTCAGAGGAGATAGGATGAGTGGAGGTGAGTCTCCTCTTTTTAGAGACAGGACTAGAAGAGCCTGTCCTGTGAGTGTGGGTGTCAACAGCCAGGACTGAATGAAGTATTACTACCTCAAATTCATCCTTGATATCCTAGATTTCAACCTGAGTAAGTTGGGCACCCTCAGGAATGATGGTAATAAAGGAAGGAGGTGTAGGTGGATGGAAGATAGAGGTGGGAGTTATGGTAGGGAGAGCATAGGGTCCTGAGGAGGAAGGACCAGAAGAAGATGGCCCAGCATTACTTTCACTTTGCCCTGAAGGCTCACACTCTTGAGGAGTAGGATCTTTGGGTCCTACAGTCTTCAAAATTTTAGACACCATCACCTTCATAGAGAGCAATTTCTTATTGAACCACTTCATGGCATTACTGATTTGAGAAATGTCATTTGACATAGATTCATGGCACACAATGACAGAACTCACAGCTGACTGCACTGATGTCAAGACTTCACCTTGATCATCCAATCTCTTCAAGATAGGCTTCAAGTGCAGCTTCTTTAGAATTTTCTTCTACCTTTTGTGAGCAATTTTCTTGCTTAGGCTTCTCCTTTCCACTTGCTCCTCGACCTCTATTGGAACTTCAATATGCTCTTCAGTTACAGGAGCATCTTCAGAATGTGCTCCTTGAGATACTGCTTCCTTCTCAATATTTTGCTCCCCCTGAATGGGAGCCTCCTCCACAATTCTTCCTTGCTTCCCCTGAATAGGAGCATCTATCAATATAGAATTTTCAATGTGGCCAGATGCCACAATCTGATCAACCAAACTCCCACCAGTGTTTTGAATCACTGGGGTGGAGTGAATGGAGTCTAATACTTGTCGAAGCACAGATGCCACAGAGGAGGTGGGAAGTGGATCCTCTGAACTTCTGACAGAATCTGCCACTGCTACATTTTCTTGAGCTACCAGAGTTTCCATTACAACTTCTCTGTTGGCAGCTATTTCCTGTGAAGCTCTAGGCATTGTGGCCTCTTTTGCTGCTGGTTCTGCAATTGCTGATGGACCCTCTGACTCTACTGCTACTGCTTCGTGCTGGACATCTTGGGCTTCCCTTAGGATGGGTTCACCCTCAGCCACTGAGGTCTTGGTCCATACTCTGTTGACCACTGAAAAACCAATTTTCCTTAGATTTCGAGACCTAATTGCTTGGCCCATCTTTTCTACAACGGCGCCAGACACGTCTACTCCAAAGTGCTGAAAAACTTTGGTGAGCAAATGAGCATAAGGCAGGGATACATTTAACTTACTCTTGGTATCCAGATTTGATCACGGGAAAACTTCATCATTTCCATCATCACTTTGGCCATGTTGATTTCTTGGTTCTGAACGGCCCAAAATATCATATCCGAGTCTGCCTTGGTGCATGTTGAGAAAGTAGCACTTCTAGGAACAAGTATTTGACAGACTATGAAGTGTAGAAGGCGATTGAAGGCATTCAACTGATTGATATCCAATTTGCCATCTTTTAGTCTAAATTCTGAACCAACAATACCTAGACCCTTTTCCTGGGTGTCTATAGAGTGGATTCACAATGACAAGACGTGCTCACATCAAACAGGGTCTTCAAAACTTCATGGTCAATCTTGATTTGGGTTCCCTTGACAGATGAAATCAAGGACCCGTCTGCTTCTGTTCTCAAACACACGTAAAACGCCTTCACGAGGTCCAGATAGCTTACCTCAGAGAAGGTGGTGATTCCCATCCACTGCATCCTTCTCATAGCAACCACTACACTGATCATACCATTCTTCTCAAGATCCGCAACATCTACCGCCTTATTCCCACAAAGCTTGGTCTTCACGAAAGTAAACCTTTCCTACTGCTCGGCCGATAGAAACTCAGCGCTGTAACCACCCAAACTGCCGGAGACAATGGACGATGCCATGGACTTTAGGTGAGGAAGATTTTCTGGAGGGTTGAGATGGAAAGAGAAGAGAAAAGCCCTCAAGAAATTCTTCACGGGAAGAAGAGAGGAGCTTCAAATTAGCAGAAAGTCGATGTCAGAGTCGTTAGGGCATCGGATCAGGCAACCAGACGAAAGAGGGAAAAAGTGTAAGGTCGGAGATGAATCGTTTTCACATCGATTTTGAAGTTAAATAAAGGCTTTACCGAAAAATGAAGCGCCAAAAGGTGGCAGAAAACGACAAACAAGTTTGACCAACTCAACATACTTTAGAAAAGAGCGGCCAGGAGAGATAATTTAACTTCCTTTTGCTTAAAGCCATTGGAGAGAAAGTTTACTTAAATTTTGAAAATTTATTTATCAGTTTTGAACAGAAATCTTTTCACAATTACACATGCCCAATTCCCTTCTAAGAGATGTGAACTTCTCTTCGGGTAAGGCTTTTGTGAAAATATCTGCTAACTGACCATTTGTATCAATAAATGATATGTCTAAATTACCATTAGCTACATGATCTCGAATGAAGTGATATCTAACCTCAATGTGCTTGGTCCTTGAATGATGTACTGGATTTTTGGTGAGATTTATGGCACTAGTGTTGTCACACAACAGTGGGATAGATTTGATGTGCACTCCATAGTCCTCAAGCTGTTGCTTTATCCATAGGAGTTGTGTACAGAAACTTCCAGCAGCCACGTACTCAGCTTCAGCTATTGAGAGTGCTACTGAATTCTGCTTCTTGGAGGACCAGGATATCAGACACCCTGCAAGGAATTGACAACAACCACTAGTGCTTTTTCTATCTAATTTGCATCCAGCATAGTCAGCATCAGAATATCCTATCAAATTAATTTCACATGACTTCGGATACCACAGACCTAAGTCATGAGTTCTAGCTAAATATTTGAAAATTCTTTTGACATTGATTAAATGAGATTCTCTAGGATCTGCTTGATATCTAGAACACATACATACACTAAATAAAATATCAGGTCTGCTAGCTGTTAGATAAAGTAATGAACCTATCATACATCTGTAGTTCTTTTGATCTACTTTCTTACCATTCTGTCACTGTCCATCCTTGTTGATGTGCTCATAGGTGTTGACAATGGCTTGGCATTGTCGAATCCGAATTTCTTCAGAAGCTCCTTGGTGTATTTTGCTTGACAGATGTGGGTCCCATCTTTTCCTTGCTTGATTTGTAGTCCAAGGAAATAATTGAGCTCCCCCATCATGCTCATCTCAAACTCTCCCTGCATCAACTTTACAAAATACTTGCAAAGGGATTCATCAGTAGATCCAAAGATAATGTCATCTACATAAATCTGTACAAGTAATATGCTTTTAACTTTCGATTTTACAAATAGAGTGCTATCTACCTGTCCTCTAGTGAAACCATGGTTTAATAAAAAAGAGCTAAGCCTTTCATACCAGGCTCTTGGTGCTTGCTTTAAACCATATATGCCTTATGAAGTTAAAAACATGATGAAAATTCTGTATTATCAAAACCTGGAGGCTATTCAACATATACTTCCTCTTTAATAAAACCATTTAAAATGCGGATTTAACTTCCATTTGAAATAATTTTAAATCCAAGCAAATGCATATGCTAATAAGATTCTAATAGCCTCAAGTCTAGCTACAGGTGCATAAGTTTCATCGAAATCTATGCCTTCCTCTGGGAGTAGCCTTGAGCTACCAGCCTGGCCTTGTTTCTTAAGATCACACCAGCCTCATCCAATTTGTTTCTGAACACCCACTTGGTGCAATAACTGGATGGTCTGATGGTCTGGGAACAAGTGACCATACTTGGTTTCTCTTGAACTGGTTAAGTCATCTTGCATGGCTATAATCTAGGATTCATCAGTGAGAGCTTCATTGACTGTCTTAGGCTCTATTTGAGAGACAAATACTAGATAATCACAAGGTATTACATTACCTCTTGTTCTTACCCCTACAGATGGATCACCAATAATGTTCTCAGGTGGGTGATCTTTCTTGTATCTCCACTCCTTTGGAAGATTTTCATGTGTAATATCTTGTTGTTGCAAGTCTTCCAGAGGTGGATCATCCATGTCTTCAATTAAGTATCCTTAGTTTCTTGGACAGTTCGTCGGCATCATCATTGTCACTTTCTTCTTCCTTTCTCAAGGAAGGGTTAGTCTCATCAAAAATATATGCACAGACTGTTCAATCAATAAGGTACATTGTTAAATACTCTATAGCCTTTGGGTTTAGAAGCATACCCCATGAAGATGCCTTCTTCTGATTTGGCATCCAACTTACCAATGTCTCTTTTGCCGTTGTGTGGATGAAGCATGGACATCCAAAAATCTGAAGTGACTGATCTTCGGTTCTTTCCTTTGAACAACTCATATGCAGTTTTCTTCAATATTGGTCTGATCATTACTCTATTAATGATGTAGCTTGCTGTGTTTACTGCTTCAGCCCAAAAATGCCTTGGTAAGTTATGTCTGACAACATTGTCCTAGCCATATCCAATAAAGTTCTATTCTTCCTCTCAACAACACCATTTTGCTGTGGTGTCCTTGGTGCTGAGAAATTGTGTTCAATCCCTTCATTTTCACTGAACTTTGTAAATTTCTCATTCTGAAATTCACCTCCATGATCTGATTGAATACTAACAATACTGAATTTTATGTCTTTCTGAATCTTCTTGCTAAAACTGATAAAGCTTTCAAATGTATCATCTTTATGTTCTAGGAATGACACCATGTAAATTGGAGTTGTCATCGACAATAACAAAACCAAAACTTTCCTCCAAGACTAGTGGTCCTCATTGGCCCAAACAAATCCATATGAAGGAGTTCCAAAGACTTTGAGGTGGTTACCACAGTCTTCGACTTGAAGGAGCTCTTAGAGTGCTTTCTTTGGCACAAGGTCTACAAACACCTTCCATCTTAATGCTGACTTTTGGCAGACCTTCCACAAGATTTTTCTTTAACAACTTTCTCATACCATCTATGCTGCAATGTCCCAATCTTCTGTGCCACAATTCAGTTGATTGATCTTATTTGCTGCTAAACAGACATTTGATCTTGAGTTCTTCAAGATAGAGCACATATAAGTTCTTTTCTCTATTTGCCTCGAAAATTACTACTCCATCCTTTAATATGCTGCACTTTGACTCTTGAAACTGGATCTGATGACCTCTGTCACAAAGCTGGCTGATGCTAATAAGATTATGTTTTAGCCTTTGACAACAATACATCTTCAATAACTGTCTCGCCTTTGTTGTTCACAGAACCACTGCCTATCACTGTTCCTTTTCTATTATCTCATATGTAACAGTTCCTTCTTCATTTTGAAGATGAGAGAATAGCTTTCGATTACCTTACATGTGCCTGAGCACCACTGTCCATATACCATTTGGATGCTCGAGAGTTACCCTGAAATGAAAACATTAAGTTTTAGGTACCCAAGTTCTTTTGGGTCCTGATTGGTTAGTATCACTGGTTTCCCTTTTTATTATCCATTTCTTATGTTTAGTTGGACATGTAGTTATAATATGTCCTAATTTGTTACAGTGACTGCAGCAGGACAATTTGGTTACTTTTTTATATATTTGAAATCTGCCTTGTATGCAATGTCTTGTTCAGGTAAAAATTTGGTGTTGGATATTTTAGGATAAACTATGGTTTTTCATTATCGGGGGTGTATATCCTAATCCATTTTTCTTCTTACCTGATCTTCTAGCACCTTTTAATATGAGGAGTTTTTACCATTTGTAAATTTTTCCAATGGTAGATAACTTTTATTCTCTTCTATTAATGAGTTAATCTCTGTTTTAGTTCATCCGAGCTTGCTTGTTTTCAAATTTAATTATTTGTTCATTCTTATCCTTTAGATCTTCACATAATAAGTCATTTTTATTAAGTTCAGTTAACTGTTTTTCTAGCTATTCATTTTCTGATTTTAGATCTGAGTTGTGTTTTTAGACAAGCATTATTTTTCTTACTTACTTTTAATAGTTTGGTTACTTCTCTATATTTATTGTATAGTTCATTGAATGCTTCCTCTAAATTATCCGAATCAGAATTATTGCAGGAATCAAAGGAGGAGTCAGATGTTACCTTATCATCTATATTTGCCTGAACGCCAGGTTGGCTTCTTCTTTATCACTGCTCGAGCTTGACTCACTGTCTGAGTCGCTGCTGTTTTCCCAAGCGGCTGCCATTGCCTTTTTCTTGTACTTCTTGAATCATCTGAAGTTGTCCTTTTTCTTGTATCCATATTTCTTAAGCTTTGGACATTCTGCCTTGATATGTCCAGGTTTCTTGCACTCATAGCATATTGGTTCTCCTTTCTTCAGATTCTTTCCTTCTGACTTCTTAAACTCTTTGTTTTTCTTAAAGAATCTTCTGCCAGATTAAAATTTCTTTTTCTTGGCTAAAATCCGTTGCAGTCTTCTTGATAGCATTGCTTCTTCATTTTCACTGTCCTCAATACTTTCATTTTCATCTGAGCTTGCTTCTGATGAGTCTTCTTCAGCTTTTAAAGCATTGGAGTGCTTCTTTCTACTTGAGGACTCTCCTAGCCTTTCCATATTGATCTCATGGGCCATAAGGGACCCGATGAGCTTTTCCAAAGACATCCTTTTCAAATCATTAGCTTCCTCAATAGCTGTGACCTTTGGGGTCCATGAGGATGGTAAGGATCTAAGAATTTTCCTCACCATGTCTCCAATCTCATAGGTTTTCCCAGTCCAGCCAATCCATTTATAATATCTGTGAATCGACTGAACATTTAAGTTATGGACTCACCTGATTGCATCTGAAATCTTTCATATTGTGTAACAAGAATATCAGTTCTTGTCTCCTTTACCTTGTCTGTGCCTTCATAGGTAATTCTGAGCTTTTCCCATATCTCCATTGCAGATTTGCAGGCTGAAACTCTGTTGAATTCCTTTTTGCTTAGTGCACAGCACAGAATACTCTTAGCCTTACAGTTCAAGGAAATCTTTTTCCTGTCGTCATCTGTCCACTAAGCTTTCTCATTTGTGACTAGGAGATCGCCTTCTTCTACTATTGACCATATCTGATAGTCGTGACCTTGGAGAAAGTACTCCATTCTGGTCTTCCAATAAGCATAATCTTACCATCGAAGAGAGGGGGTCGGTTGACAGACTGACCTTCAATGTTACCTTGGGCTGCCATGGATCTTTACTCTTTAGATCGTTGGATCATCTTCTTTGTCGAAGAGACTCGCTCTGATACCACTTGTTGCCCAGTTGACGAGCCCAGAGGGGGGGGTGAATGGGTCTTTTAAAATTTTATTTGATTATTTCATATACTTAAAACATTCATACAAAGATGTTCTTCGATGAAGGTTAGAGAAGGTTAGTATAAAAGACAAACACACAATAAGCAATAACACAACACAAGGAATTATCCTGGTTCAGACCTCCTCTCTTAGGAGTCCTATGTCCAGTCCCTGAGCAACAACTCAGGATTCCACTAACTAGGGTACAGTCCCCCTATGGACAATACAACACACAGCTCAGCTGGTCTTCCTTCACACGAAGGGAACTACAACACCCTGGATTCCTCACCAGGTATTCCTTCACAACAGAAGGGAACACAACACCCTGGCTCCCCACCAGGTCTTCCTTCATAACAGAAGGGAACACAACACAAAAAGAATAAACATGAATTCAAGCCCCTAGATCAAGCTTTAGCAAGTCAAGATCTGAAGCTACTAGCACTGAGAGCAAATAATCTAAACAAAGCACTCTCTCAAAACTATACTGGCTCTCTTAGGATTTCTATTACAGCATAGAGAGCAAAGAGCTAAAGACACACTAGAATTGAATTCTTGGCTCTCGGATTCTTTCAGAAGATCTGCAATGCTTGTAGTATTCAATGGTAAGTCACTTAAAGAACTTCTGAAGCTGCTATCTTGAATTTATATCTCCATTTGAAATGTAGTCGTTAAAGTAACTGTTGTCTCTTTGTTTGGTAGACGTTAGATTGATTGAGACTTGGAAGCTTCTAGTCAACAAACTTTTATCCATTTGTGTACGCAAAGAGATAGGATCTTCTGGCGTCTATATGGTCCGACGTTCTATAACAAAATATCTTTAGGACCCTGTACATATTAAATGCTAGAACAGTAGATAGCTAGGTTGTCTCTTGTTGTCAGTAAATGTTGATGTGAATATTTACCAAGAATAGTAATTCCATTTTGCTATATTAAAAAGATGTTAGCAGAGTATGCACGATAATGGAAAGATCTCATCTGCATGCATGCAGAGATGCGTTCTGTCTTCATTAAATGCACAGCAGTCAGACAGATATGAGAAGACTTTGACTATTCAACGCTTTCAGAAATAAGATAAATATCAAGTCGATATAAACCATAAAGTCGTTGCCTATATGACTTATGAAATCGTTATGATCAAGTGTTTATTGAAGAAATCGTTATGAGTACTTAACAAGTCGTTATAGAAAGCAAATCGTTGTATTCATTAAAGGAATCATTATGAATACTGAGGAAATCGTTATAGAAAGCAAATCGTTGTATTCATTAAAGGAATCGTTATGAATACTGAAGAAATCGTTATAGAGAGCAAATCATTATGAGCGATAAAAAAATCGTTACACGAAGCAAATCGTTATGAGCGCTAAAGAAATCATTACACGAAACAAATCATTATGAGCGCTAAGGAAATCGTTACACGAAGCAAATCGTTATGAGAGCTAAAGAAATCGTTACACGAAGCAAATCGTTATGAGTGCTAAAGAAATCGTTACACGAAGTAAATCGTTATGAGTGCTAAGAAATCGTTACACGAAACAAATCGTTATGAGCGCTAAAGAAATCGTTACACGAATCAAATCGTTATGATGACTGAAGGAATCGTTGCGATGAGCAAATCGTTATGATGACTAAAGAAATCGTTGCGATGAGCAAATCGTTACGATGACTAAAGAAATCGTTGCGATGAGCAAATCGTTATGATGACTGAAGGAATTATTGCGATGAGCAAATCGTTACGATGACTAAAGAAATCGTTGCGATGAGCAAATCGTTATGATGACTAAAGAAATCGTTGCGATGAGCAAATCGTTACGATGACTAAAGAAATCGTTGCGATGAGCAAATCGTTACGATGACTAAAGAAATCGTTGCGATGAGCATATCGTTAAGATACTTGTGAAACCGTTATGATATCAAATCGTTATAGCTCTATTAAAAATGATATACATGATGGAAATCGTTGTGACTTTCAACAGAAGTCGATGTGGACTTGGAGAAATATCATCTTGAAATAATTAATGCTTCAGAAAGATAATACTTACCAATATTGGTTTGTTTGTCCTTGGTGTATTTCCTGTGCTTGGACTTCATAGAATATGAGTTAGAGAACTTTGATAGGGTTTTGTTAATCACCAAAATAAATATGTAATTAATTAAAATTGTATGGAGACAGACTGATCATCAAATTTAAAGTCGGTGAAATGGTAGTAAAAAGAATCTTTGTAAAACCTGGTGGTCCCCGTTCTAAACTCTAACCAAACTGGGAAGGGCCGTACGTAGTTAAGGAAGCATATCCAGGCTACGCGTACAGGCTAGTAAATGCAGAGGGTGAAGAGCTCTCTCACCCTTGGAATGAGCTTTATCTCAAAAAGTACTACCCCTAGATAGGTGTTCAGATTTACATGGTGCACGGACCCCTAAATGAAAAGCCATCATTATTAATTCATTTCTGATTCTTAGTGGGTTAGCCTGAGGTGTCGACACCCACACACTTACACGCCCATCCCTGGAAAGCTAGAGGCGTGGAATCTAAGGAAAATCAATGCCCAACCAAGAGTCTAGGGCATTACCTATTTCTTTCCGCTCGGTCTGCCAGTAGACAAGGGAAACTTGAGGGATCGACCTTTCAAATCTACCCAAAGCTCAAACGGGTGTAGGTCAAGGCATAATAAGAGGTAAAAGAAAAAAAAAGGATCAATGCAAATCTAAATCAAAAAGAGCCAAAACAAGCCAATCAAATGAAAAAGCATGTCAAGAGCGGCAAAGTCCCCGCGGAGATCCAAATGGACCCAGTCGTAAGCATGCTAAAAACCCCAAAAGCCAAAAAGAACCGAACCCCACTGAGTATAAGGGTCGAGGAGTGAGTGTCTCCCCGGTCGCCCGGACTACTGGTAGACTTCCTAAACACTTCTTCCCTTCTCCCCCATGGGTCTGTCCTAGGGTCGAGGCAAGGCGACGATCAACAAAAGAGGACGTCGCCAAAGCCACCTTGGGTGAAGGCACCACTTAAGCACGTCCAACCCCTGTCTAACATGCCCAGGAATGGTTAATGAACTCTTAACGATGGCCGAGTATTTCAAGGGTCCAAGTACCGCGTTTTTCCAAAAAGAGCGGATCCCCTTCGTTCAGCACGTCTTTTTAGAAGGGACTATGCCGGGTTGCGGCTCTCATTTCAAAATCCAAACAAAATAGAATACTTCAAAACCAAAAAAAATGTGTATATATCGAATACTCCAAAATCCAAAAAAAAAAATCGAATACTCCAAAATCCAAAAAAAATCGAATGCTCCAAAATCCAAAAAAAATTAGAATACTAAAAAATCCAAAAAAAATCGAATATTTCGAAAACAAAAAAAATTGTGAATATTTTCAAAATCCAAAAAAAAATTTCGAATACTTCAAAAGCCAAAAAAAGTTTTGTAAATATTTTCAAAAACCAAGAAAATTTGTAATATTTTCCAAAAAACCAAAAAAATTGAAAATTTCAAAAGAAAAAAATCGAATATTCCTAAAAGCAAAAAAAAAAAAAAATCAAATATTCTAAAAACTCAAAAAAAAAATATTTCGCCTGAGTACATTAAATGCATGTTCATTGTTAATTTCTCGTGAGCATCTACTCACTTGCATGTCGCATTTTAAATTCTGTTGTTCTTACTTTTTCTCCTTGTTTAATAAAAGCTCAGCCCCTTGACAAGACCATGAAACCTAATCCGCCTAATGTGCAGGGCGCTGAGCCGAGACAGACAGTTAACTTGTTTGTTTAGATAATTTTCAGGCACGAGGAAGGAAGAAGACAAAGAGCATATCATATATATCATGACCAGAAGGGAAGCCAACCCCAAGTACATCATAAATTGCCCAACCGGGCACACAACATCATCATCAAAAGAAAAGAAAAGAAAAAAGTACAAGTCATAATAGGTGGCCTAACTCTCGTCACCACTCTCTACAGGTCGGGCGAGCTGGCTGCTCTCAGCCTCGCCGGGATCTGTTGTCGAGCGCAGAGCAGGAGGCCTCATGAAGGCCTGTGAACCAGTCGAGCCCTGGGCGACGCGTCCCTTCTGGACATTCCTGTCGTACTGAGAGGAAGTCACCAGGTAACTTCCAGAGTAGGTGCTGGCTCGCCCCTCCCTCATGGCACGCTCACGTCCGCACCAGTACCGGTCCTCTGCCTCCTTCAGCAGGCGCTCGGAGATGCCCAGGCTCGTACGAGCATCCACGGCCTGCTGAGTAAGCCGCTCCCACTCCAGGTCCCAGCGGCTCCGCTCCTGCTCCCAACGGGTCCGCTCGTCTCCACGCTTCTGCTCCCACCGGCTCCGCTCCTGCTCCCACTGGGACTGCTCCCTCTCGTGGTCCCTACGCTCTAGGGAAAGGGTCACGCAGAGCTTCACGGCCTCCCGAGGCATGTCCGAGTCCTGCTGAGTGACCTGAGTCTACAGCTCGAACAGCTGCTACGACAACTCAGTCATCTCGGCACTCGTGTGCGTCTCCCGTGTGAGCATGCTCTGGAGCTTGTCCGACTGCAAGAAAGCAGGCATAGGTAAGTATAAACAACCGTTCAATTCATACATAAATCTAATTAAAGTACTTACCCGTACAGTGAGGTCGCGCTCCACCTCCTCCGCCCTGGCCACTGCAGCCGCCAGCTGCTCCCGGAGTGAAGTCATCTCCGGGTCGGGCGCACTTCGGCTCGAGGAGGCACCTGCCGCATCGGTGCGCTCCACGGTCATCTGGGCGGCGCGCTGCACGAATCAGAAGATCAAGCCAGCACTTGGTAAGATAAAATAAAACAAAGGTACAATTTTTAAAACTCACCAGTGCATCGAGTGCCTCCCGCGCCTCCATCAGCTGTGCCTCCGTGCCCGCCAGCTGGGCCCGCAGTGTGTCAATGAGGTCGTTCCTAGCATCCTACACATGCACACACTTGTTATATCATGCTAATCACATTAAGTTAGTAAAGTTAAAAGTGCATACCCTCGCCGGCCTCATGAAATCCCGACTCCCGTACTCCTCCTGGAAACGCTGGAGGTACGCGTGGCTGTCAGTGGCATCCGACTCGACGAGCTGTCCACCGCGTTGCCAGTCGACATACTGCTCGGGGAAGCAGAGACGCCAGTCCATCGTCTTCACCTTCCCCCATGTCCTCCTCCTGATCCCCCATGGCTCGGTCTCATCATGCCACACCTGGTGCAGCCTTAGCATCCTCGCGGCGAGCCGAAGGCGGAGCGGCTCGATCTCGTTTAGGCAATGGACCCATAGGTCCCGCCCAAAACGAGGTCGGCCGCTCTCAACCCACGGCTGGCTGTCGTCAGCCACGCCCACATAGGGCTGCCACACGACCTGCACACATGCATAAGTTAGTCACATATAATCAATCATCAAATGCATGAAAACAAAAGTAAATGTGGCGCGTACCCGGAGTGCCGGGAAATCCCGGACATCTCGACGGAGTGTGTCGAGCTGGAGGGAGAAAGTGGCCGTCGTCACGGCCGGGAGCCACCTCCGAGCAAGGGGCATCGCGTCGGGCCGCACCTGGGTTGCCCTGCCCAGAGGGATGTAGTAGTACGACCACACCTGCATACATGCACATATTGATTAGTTTTGACTAACAATTTAAAATGCAGGAATTAATTTAAATGCAAAAATTAAAAAGGAGTTCAAGGGCAAAGAGTCGTACCTATAGAAAGGGCGCAAATCTGCCTACTGTGGTCTCCCTCCTAGTCCCGCTGGAGAGGTCGGCAAAGGTGTGCGCCAGGAAAGCCGCACCCCATGTGTACTGCCCGACCCTCTCCAGATCCTCCAAAATCTCCAGGAAGCGGCAATGGATGCCATCTCCCTTCGTCATCAGCAACATCTTGCTGAGGAAGAATACCAAAAACCTCTGCAGATCTCTGTCCACCCGCTCTTGCTCCTCAGGGTCTTGGCCATACACTGCCCTGGCCAGACCTGCCGTCCGCTGCACAAATGCCTACAGCGTCTCATCCCCCCTCTGCCTGACACCCCGAAGGCCCAGGCTCTCCAAAAGCTCCACTCGGCCGACCATCCTCCGGTTGCCGAGCTCATCGTCCTGGGGCTCCATGTCCAGCAGATCCTGTGTGAACTCCGTGTAGTCCGCATAGGTGACCTCGGTCACTGCCTCCCCGTCTACCTGCAACCCTGTGATCCAGGTCACGTCCTCCAAACTGGGCACCATGTGCCCCCATGGAAAGAGGAACGCCCTGCTAACTCGGTCCCACCTCTCTCGCAGTGTCTATATCAGGGGGCTATCTACATAAAAGGGCTCAATCTCCAGGATCGGCCCGAACCCCATCCTCCAGACTCTCTCCCTCTAGAAGTCCAGGAGTCCCTGATACGCTGCCAAGACCAGTGGCCACTGCGTCCTGGGCTTCATAATTCCCTGCACAATGCACACACAAGTTAGTACACATTAAAAGATCAAAAATTGTGCAAAATCAAGCCAAAATTCTGCTCCTTGGACAACCCTTTGAATTGCGTCCAATACAGTGGCTGCGGTTCAAATTTTGAAAGGCGTCCACCTTGTTGGCAGTGATTCATAATGAAATGCGGCGGCCTTGGCCGCCGCGATTCAGCCGCGTGAACCGCGTCCACTGTAGTGGACGCGATTCACGCTCTCTCCTTCCCGACGCCGATGGCGCTTCCCCCCTCCTTCTCATCTCAAAAACCAAAGCAAGGGTCTTGGGGCTTACCATTTTCGTCCGAGGAGGGACTTCCCGGCCGAGCCGCCCTCTCCTCCACCCTGCGTAGTTCCCCTCCGCCTCTTCCTCCTCTTCCATCGTCGCCGCGTCCCCTTCCTCCTCCGTCGCCGGTGCCGCCTCTTCCTCCACCACCGCAAGCTCGCCAGGCGCGCCGAGTAACTCCGCCAACATCTCACTCACATCGTTCTTGAGGTCTCTGCCCTCTCTGGTGTCGTCATCATCTCCTCTGTCGCCGGCGAGGCCTCGCCGCACTGACGCTTGGACGTCGCCTTCTTCATCTCCGACCGGGAAGAGAGAGAAGGGGGCTAGAGAGGGAAAGAGAGAGTCGGAGGTGGAAGGAGGCAAGAGAGGCAAACGGAGAGAAAGAGTTGGCCTCGGGCATTTTGAAGCCCCGGGGAAGATTCAAAACTGTGTCTGGTGCAGTGGACGCGAATATGAACCGCCATCTTTAACTGCGTTCGCCTGAGCCGCGCGATTCAGAGGTCATCATTGCTTCGACGCAGACTTTCACGTGTGCATTTTTCAAATTTTTGAAGTACAATTTGAGGCGCATCGGGGCCAGGGGACACAAATAATGATAAAGGCTTCGTTTTAAGTGGACGTGTATCAACCAGATATTCGCGGCGTCTGTAGTGGACGCGATTCAAAGTGTTCACCTGAGGCTTGATTTTGAGGACAAAAATCAAAATGTTTGGATGATGCAACCACATTTAAGGGTGCAATTTGGCCATGAAAAAAACATAACATAATTCTTATTGAGAAATCATTCCCGTCGTTTACAACACAGCCTTGGGCCAGATTTTTCGAGATCCCTTACATAAGTCATCCAGTCATTTTCAACTCCCTCCATGTTTGGGACCGGCCTTCTATAGGAGCAAACCTTCCACAGAGTTTAATAGTGTCCGCCTCCTCGCCGTCATTATTGGTCCCGATGTCCCACCTTTTAATTGGTGAGAGGTGAGACGGCCCTTCAAAGTCGCGTCATAGAAGCCCGAGTTGAGGAAGGCAGCGGTGTGGATTGTAGAGGATGAACTCGGACGCCCCGATCAACCGCAAGTTCACACTGGGTGCTAGCTGAGTCTGCAAGTCCCTGGTGAGAAGTGGCACTGGAATAAAGATAAACGTGTCCCCGGTCATGCTTCGGAAGTAATCACGCCAATCGGCCCGCGTTTTGAGTTGTGGCACCCGGTTGGCCACGCGCCCTTCTAAGCCAACTATATTATCCAGGTGCTTGAGCGGACTTTTGGAGAAAATCCAGGACGATCTAGAGACTTCATTGTTGACATCAAACTTGAAGTGTAGGTCAGTCCAACAAGTGAGTCAAAGCATAGAACCATATGGAGGCCTACCCAAGCTCGCCGCCATCAGTCCGCTGTAGAGGAAGGCTAGCACCGCCGGTCCCAACCTCTCGCCTTCCCAAATGCTGCATACCACACCCAGTTGATCCTCCTCCAGCACACTATCGATTGAGGGGAAGAGAAGCGTGCCCGCCACGCAGATGGCAAATCCCCTCATCACTTGTTCCAGCCTCTCGCCATCCCCTGCCCTTGGTAGTTCCTTCATGGTCCAAGCCGCCATCTTTTGCAAATTTATACCTTTTTCGGTCCTGAGACCTTGAGCCACCCTCGCATCCATGAAGACTTCTATAGCACCCCGGAAATTTTAATTACAAAAAAACTCAAATAAATGGAAATAAATAATTTCCATAATATCAGAGTATTAAAACATACATACCATTATCGCGTGTGCTAAAACACATCGGAAAATTCTGTAAAAATTATAAATCAACCCTAAATTATTACTAAATGTTTCACAAAGAAATTTGTGCCAAGAAAAATCAGATTAGCCAAGTTTAAAGTGTTTCGCGACTTATTATCGTAATTCATGAATAAGTCGTAAAATCATTATCACACGTACGTGGATGAGTCAGAAAATTAAATAAAAATCATATATGGACTTCAAATAATATCCTCTAATGACCCCTCAAGAATTTGGTTCAATAAAAATCATTTGGGCTAGGTTTAAGAGTTATTGTGACCGATTATCCAAATTAGGAAACAAGTCGGAAAACCGTTAACACGGAAATACGACGCAACCATAAATTAAATAAAAATGTTGGAGAGAGTTCTAACATTATATTAATGACCCAATATCATTTGGGCCAATGGACCACATATGGCCCAAAATCAAATAAAGCTAGAAAATGCATGGAAATTCGTAACTCTAAATAGGCTGAAATTAGAAAGAGGCAATTAGAGTTGAATTGGGATGCAATCATGCATTCATGGCAACCCAAATTCGTGCCTAACTATGAGGGGAGGTTTCCTAATGCCTCACACACTCAAGGGAGGAGGAAATCATCAAAAATAGGAAACCAAACATGCCAATCCCGAAACCCTCCTTTCCTAGTTATAATAGGACTCCTAACACCATGGTTACTTAAATACTCTTCACCCAAACCCTAGGAACGAATTTAGAACTTGCTAGGGTCGTGTGGAGGAGCTCTTGGTGGCTGAGGAGCTGTGGAACGACCACAAGAGGCCGTTCTTCTTCCCCTTCTCGTCTGCTGCGACCGGCACAAACCACCCTCTTGAAGTCGACCAAAGGTAAGTCAAACCTAAACCAAACCTTGCAAGGCCTATACCCCTGGAAAGAGGGTCAAGTCTACGTTCTAACCAAAGTGGAATGCCCAAATTCCATGCAGTATACAAGGAGTAGTAAGCATTTTCCTCCAAGTGGTCTGAACACGGGTTTTCTGGAAAAATGGGACTTCTTCAACCCATAAGGTAGGTTTTCTCGGGCCAAACCTTAACATATCCTATACCAATGTATAGAGCATCAAGTTAACTTTCATTTCCCACTGGTTTCATCGAATTTTATCTAGTAGATCTTAATTTATAAGCGTTTTGCCAAAGTCGCGCACTGTTAGAGCTTTTCCCATTCTTAATGGGTTGCACGTGTTTCAATACTGAATTAGAGAAAACTCATAACATGAAAGTTATTCTACTGGTTGTCCTCGTCAGGTTTCATGTTGAACGGTTTGTCTAAATCTCATTAGTTAGAGAGTTATAAGCGTGGTAATAGGGTTGCTGCATAAAACTACGTCTTCAAGTTACCCTTGGTCTGACCTTGTGTTCCCCGTGATCAAAGCTTATCGAAACCATCCTTATTGTTCAATTCCGATTTACTGGAAGTACCCTAGTATGTCTAGGTTATTTTAAAACTGTTTTCGTTATTTTTCACGCACCGTGCAATTTGTTCTCTAGTTTAGAACAACCCTATGTCAAAAGAAGGAAAGATAGGTCCGCAATCCAAGGCACTGTCCTTGCTCTGTCCGAGCCAGGCACGGACCCAGTGAACGCGACGGCCCGATATGTCGCTTTCAGTGGGTTGATTGCGACATACCCCTTGTCGCCTTCTCATGGCGACATGCGTTCCGTCGCTATCCGACTACCTGATCTGACGACCCTGTCGCGATGCACACACCCTTGTGTCGCCTTCTGGGCCCGACCTGTCGCCTTCCTTATATGGCTATGTCGCGATCTCAGGATTTTTACCGGAAACCACATGTTTTCTTACAAAGTTTTCTGCATATACCCGAGGTCTGTATAAATTAATGTGATATTTGCTGTGTAAGTTACCTGTCTTGGGTCCGATCATTACATGATTGTTGTTTAATGGCTTAAAAGTGATTAACCCATTTAAAAAGCTTTAATTACATGAATGCTATTCTAAGTGCTCCTTAAATGTTATGATCCATTCGTGCTACTTGTGATTTAATCTTCCTACTGTTCTTCCACGTTTAAATGATAATGGTTATCATAAAATCTTGCAAACCATGATTAGTTAAAGTGCATAGTTTTATTCCATGTTATCTTGTCAGTGCTTCCTGCGAGTTTGAGACCGATGGTTTGTGAATTGAGACACGCGTACCGCACTACACACTAGCACTATTAGGCAGCCTTTCTTGGGAAATTGGAAACTCTCTACCGGTCATTCCGAATCGGTAGACTAGCGACCTTTTCACCAAGGCCTCCGTAAATCTCCTCTGACCATGGATTCCCACATGGCCGATGAGTTGGTTGTACCATTGAAGTTCCCTGGAGATAGCACGCACTTCCTTTCTCTTCTTGTTCTCGTGAGTGAGACTTACAAACTGGACTAAATCCATTAATGTAAAGATTGAACGAAAGTATAAATCGTACCGTTATGCTGCCGAATTTATCTCTTGACCATTGTACTCGTGAAATCATGTTCCATTACTTACTACTTGTTCTCCTCATCATCATGAACATGACATTACACATGCTTAATTATTGAAACTCTCATTGGCCATTATAAATGACTGTGGGTATCTACATTTAAAAATTTAAGTGAGATGCTGACAGGGCACGGCGTGTGTCCAAGGGCTCCAATCTAGCCCCAATGACGGCGAGTCATAGATATATTGTTAACCATGGGATATAATGATTACTGGCGTTGCATCTGCGCTGAGAAAATCGTGCGTGCGTGTTGAATGATAGACACAATACCACATACACGTGACCTAGTGTACATTCTTGATGGATCTTTTCTCGGTGTACATTAGTGTCTACGTGCCGGATTAGTGTTACTTGATCATGCTCGTACATTCTTGCTTGCTTGCTTGCTTGCGTGATATGGCCATCCTGCATTTATTGCAATTTACATGATATCTTGCGTGCTTGTACAAAGTGATCTATTTCTAGTTCTCTCTTGTCATCTTGTTCATCAATCTTGTTCTATCATGATCTCTCTCTCTAGCTTGTTTTATATATCATGTTTTAACGTGTTTTATTTGTACTTTCATATCATTCATCGTACTTGCCTAGTTCTAAAATGTTAATCACTTATATCATTGCCCGCACATTGAGATATAAATCCTACTGGGCTAGTTTGCTCATTCCCTACTTTTACCCAATCTAGGTGACCATGAAGTGCAAGAGGAAGAGCAAGTCGAGGATGGGAATGCGTCCGAGTGAAGAGCGTTCCAAACATGAGTCTATCTATAGTTAGTTTATTTTGAGTGTTAGAACAATGTAGTAGGAAGTGAGGTAGTATGTACTTTTGCTTTTATTGAGTCTTAGTCCTGTATTAGTTTATCCGAGACAAATATGAGATTTGAATACAATTTATAATTGAGTTCACATTTGGGCCCTATTATGATGTTGTGTTGATACACATTTAGTGCGTGCTAGCTAGAGGCTTATTTACCGACTGTCCACGTCTCGAAATATCGACTCGAATTAATTAATAATATCTGCTGCGTAATTCTCGGGACGTGACAGTTTAGTGGTATCAGAGCCTAGGATTACCCAATAGGATATGTCTCAGGGATAGGAGATACCTATGGAACCTAGGTCTTGGAAATTAAATACAGTACCTGGTGAGAATGGGTAGAGACTAGGAATATGTTAGAAGGAATTAAACACTCCTACCCATGGACTCTTAAAATAAATCTAGAGACATTAATTGGTTTCCATCCTTTTTCTCAGGAACCCTCATAACTCTCTCACTCAACTGCAATGGCCCGCAACCAGTGGCAAGCTATGCAAGACACTGTGGCTGGTCTGACCCAAGCATTACAAAATGTAGTACAGGCTGGAAATCAGGCTGCCGCTGCAAGGAATGGAGCCGGTGATCTGCACCAGTATTTTAGGATTTTAAAACCCTCCTCGTTTCTCTGGATCCCCTGACCTAGACGAAGTAGAGAATTGGCAGGAAGAAATAGAAAGGATCTTCCAAGTAATGCAATGCACCAATAGGGAGAAAGTGGTACTGGACACTTTTCAATTTACCAAGGATGCCTGAGCAAGGTGGAAGGCATGAGGGGAAAGGACATCTCAAAGCCGACCTTTACAATAAGGGGAGCAGTCGATACAACTGGAACTTTTCCAATAACAATAATAACAATAACAAAAGGCCAACACTAGGAAGGACTATGGCATGGAGAAAAAGATCAAAGTAGAAGAAACAATGACGGTGGAGTATTGCAAATTTTGCAACAAGCCTGGGCACCATGCGGACAAGTGCTGGAAGAAGGCCGGGGCTTGCTTGCGATGTGGGAGTCATGAACATCGTATACCGAACTGTCCCATGCTAAAAGACCAAGCTGGAAGGAACCAAGAAGTGGTAAAGCGTCAGGGGCGGGTGAATGCAATGACGCAAGTGGAGCTTCCGAAAGGAGGTATGATTGTTAAACCCCTTAGACTGATCTTATGATGTTTTCTTATTAGTACATTTCTAAGTGGGGGAGATCATTAAGGAGAGATTAGGAATAATCTAGTAATTATACCATAGTTCATCCGGAGGATTAAGATGGAGTTATCTCAACTGTGAAAGAAAACAGGAGTGGAAGGAACCAAATGAATAGTACGGGTGGCCATAGGTGTAGATTTTGGACTGACATCCACGATATTGAAACAAGTTAGAGAAATTAAATCTGGAACAAACTCATGGATCATAATTATCGGGACCCAATTAATGATATATGAATTTGGGGACCAAATTCTCTTAAGTGGGGAGGGTGTAGCACCCCGAAAATTTTAATTACAAAAAAACTCAAATAAATGGAAATAAATAATTTCCATAATATCAGAGTATTTAAAACATACGTACATTATCGTGTGTGCTAAAACACATCGGAAAATTTCGTAAAATTTAAATCAACCCTAAAATTATTACTAAATGTTTCAAAGAAATTGTGCCAAGAAAAATCAGATTATCCAAGTTTAAAGTGTTTCGCGACTTATTATCGTAATTCATGAATAAGTCGTAAAATCATTATCACACGTACGTGGATGAGTCAGAAAAATTAAAAAATCATATATGGACTTCAAATAATATCCTCTAATGACCCTCAAGAAATTTGGTTCAATAAAAATCATTTGGGCTAGTTTTAAGAGTATTGTGACCGATTATCTAAATTAGGAAACAAGTCGGAAAACCGTTAACACGGAAATACGACGCAACCATAAATTAAATAAAAACATTGGAGAGAGTTCTAACATTATATATTAATGACCCAATATCATAATTGGGCCAATGGACCACATATGGCCCAAAAATCAAATAAAGCTAGAAAATGCATGGAAATTCGTAACTCTAAATAGACTGAAATTAGAAAGAGGCAATTAGAGTTGAATTGGGATGCAATCATGCATTCATGGCAACCCAAATTCGTGCCTAACTATGAGGGGAGGTTTCCTAATGCCTCACACACTCAAAGGGAGGAGGAATCATCAAAAATAGGAAACCAAACATGCCAATCCCGAAACCTCCTCCTAGTTATAATAGGACTCCTAAACACCATGGTTACTTAAATACTCTTCACCCAAACCCTAGGAACGAATTTAGAACTTGCTAGGGTCGTGTGGAGGAGCTCTTGTGGCTGAGGAGCTGTGGAACGACCACAAGAGGCCGTTCTTCTTCCCCTTCTCGTCTGCTGCGACCTGCACAAACCACCCTCTTGAAGTCGACCAAGGTGAGTCAAACCTAAACCAAACCTTGCAAGGCCTATACCCCTGGAAAGAGGGTCAAGTCTACGTTCTAACCCAAGTGGAATGCCCAAATTCCATGCAGTATACACGGAGTAGTAAGCATTTTCCTCCAAGTGGTCTGAACACGGGTTTTCTGGAAAAATGGGACTTCTTCAACCCATAAGGTAGGTTTTCTCGGGCCAAACCTTAACATATCCTATACCAATGTGTAGAGCATCAAGTTAACTTTCATTTCCCACTGGTTTCATCGAATTTCATCTAGTAGATCTTGATTTATAAGCGTTTTTCCAAAGTCGCGCACTGTTAGAGCTTTTCCCATTCTTAATATGTTGCACGTGTTTCAAGACCGAATTAGAGAAAACTCATAACATGAAAGTTATTCTACTGTTGTCCTCGTCAGGTTTCATGTTGAACGTTTTGTCTAATCTCATTAGTTAGAGAGTTATAAGCGTGGTAATAGGGTTGCTGCATAAAACTACGTCTTCAAGTTACCCTTGGTCTGACCTTGTGTTCCCCGTGATCAAAGCTTATCGAAACCATCTTTATTGTTCAATTCCGATTTACTGGAAGTACCCTAGTATGTCTAGGTTATTTTAAAACTGGTTTCGTTATTTTTCACGCACCGTGCAATTTGTTCTCTAGTTTAGAACACCCTATGTCAAAAGAAGGAAAGAGAGGTCCGCAATCCAAGGCACTGTCCTTGCTCTGTCCAAGCCAGGCACGGACCCTGTGAACGTGACGGCCCGATATGTCGCTTTCAGAGGGTTGATTGCGACATACCCCTTGTCGCTTCTCAAGGCGACATGTGTTCCGTCGCTATCGGCTACCTGCCTGATCTGACGACCCTATCGCGATGCACACACCCTGTGTCGCCTTCTGGGCCGACCTGTCGCCTTCCTTATATGGCTATGTCGCGATCTCAGGATTTGTACTGGAAACCACGTGTTTTCTTACAAAGTTTTCGGCATATACCCGAGGTCTGTATAAATGTGATATTTGCTGTGTAAGTTACCTGTCTTGGGTCCGATCATTACATGATTGTTGTTTAATGGCTTAAAAGTGATTAACCCATTTAAAAAGCTTTAATTACATGAATGCTATTCTAAGTGCTCCTTAAATGTTATGATCCATTCGTGCTACTTGTGATTTAATCTTCCTACTGTTCTTCCACGTTTAAATGATAATGGTTATCATAAAATCTTGCAAACCATGATTAGTTAAAGTGCATAGTTTTATTCCATGTTATCTTGTCAAGTGCTTCCTGCGAGTTTGAGACCGATGGTTTGTGAATTGAGACACGCGTACCGCACTACACACTAGCACTATTAGGCAGCCTTTCTTGGGAAATTGGAAACTCTCTACCGGTCATTCCGAATCGGTAGACTAGCGACCTTTTCACCAAGGCCTCCGTAAATCTCCTCTGACCATGGATTCCCACATGGCCGATGAGTTGGTTGTACCATTGAAGTTCCCTGGAGATAGCACGCACTTCCTTTCTCTTCTTGTTCTCGTGAGTGAGACTTACAAACTGGACTAAATCCATTAATGTAAAGATTGAACGAAAGTATAAATCGTACCGTTATGCTGCCGAATTTATCTCTTGACCATTGTACTCGTGAAATCATGTTCCATTACTTACTACTTGTTCTCCTCATCATCATGAACATGACATTACACATGCTTACTTATTGAAACTCTCATTGGCCATTATAAATGACTGTGGGTATCTACATTTAAAAATTTAAGTGAGATGCTGACAGGGCACGGCGTGTGTCCAAGGGCTCCAATCTAGCCCCAATGACGGCGAGTCATAGATATACTGTTAACCATGGGGTATAATGATTACTGGCGTTGCATCTGCGCTGGGAAAATCGTGCGTGCGTGTTGAATGATAGATACAATACCACATACACGTGACCTAGTGTACATTCTTGATGGATCTTTTCTCGGTGTACATTAGTGTCTACGTGCCGGATTAGTGTTACTTGATCATGCTCATACATTCTTGCCTGCTTGCTTGCTTGCGTGATATGGCCATCCTGCATTTATTGCAATTTACATGATATCTTGCGTGCTTGTACAAAGTGATCTATTTTAGTTCTCTCTTGTCATCTTGTTCATCAATCTTATTCTATCATGATCTCTCTCTCTAGCTTGTTTTATATATCATGTTTTAACGTGTTTTATTCGTACTTGCATATCATTCATCGTACTTGCCTAGTTCTAAAATGTTAATCACTTATATCATTGCCCACACATTGAGATATAAATCCTACCGGGCTAGTTTGCTCATTCCCTACTTTTACCCAATCTAGGTGACCATGAAGTGCAAGAGGAAGAGCAAGTCGAGGATGGGAATGCGTCCGAGTGAAGAGCGTTCCAAACATGAGTCTATCTATAGTTAGTTTATTTTGAGTGTTAGAACAATGTAGTAGGAAGTGAGGTAGTATGTACTTTTGCTTTTATTGAGTCTTAGTCCTGTATTAGTTTATCCGAGACAAATATGAGATTTGAATACAATTTATAATTGAGTTCACATTTGGGCCCTATTATGATGTTGTGTTGATACACATTTAGTGCGTGCTAGCTAGAGGCTTATTTTCCGACTGTCCACCTCTCGAAATATCGACTCGAATTAATTAATAATATCCGCTGCGTAATTCTCAGGACGTGACAACTTCAAGAACCGCCTTGCTTGAATAGCACCTCGGCATGATCGCCATCTCGTCCTCCTCGCCATGCTTCATCCACTTAAAACCTAGTAAAATCTCAACCTCTTCCAGAAGGATGGTGGCTTCGAAGGTTCTGAAGAGGAAGGTGTGGGTTTGGGGATTCCAAAGTTCAACTAATGCCCCCAGAGCCGCCCAATCAAGGTGGATCTCGTGGCCTCTCTTAGCATGGACGTTAAGGTTGTTGATCCCCCATTTCTTGAGGATGTTGGTCATGTCGAGGGTAATGGAAGCGGTAAGTTTTTGAAGCCATGGGAGGCACATGAAGCGCCAGTTGCCCAGGAATAGTGGGCAGTCCTGCGGCATGGATGGATATGTGCATGGGAATATAGGTCATGGTCATGGCATTGCATGGGAAATGTGTACATGATCATGGAGATGAGGGGATCGGCCATTGGAAGAGGAATAAGAAAGAAAAGAAAAGAAGAAGAGAGGAAGAACACCAAGAACACGTTAAGAGCATGTCAAGAACTTGAAGAACACATCAAAATCAAAGCTTAAAGATCAAATCTACTTACCAATTTTGCTTGGACAAGCTTGCAAATATGTCCTTCCACTTGACTTAACCTTTGGAATCCCTCCCCTATTGGCCTCTTGGGTTGGGAAGCATCACCATGCTCCATTTCCCCCAAGCTTCTTCTTCTCCAAAGCTTCTCTTCTTCTCCTTCTCCTTACTTCACTCTCTTGAACCTTGCACCTTAGGGAGGGAGAGAGCATGAAAAGGAGGAAGAAGCATGGAAAAGCAAGTGGAGGGGTGTCTTGTGATCCCTTGGTCCGAAGGCAAGCCCACCATCCATGCAATAAAGGGAGGAAAAGACAAAATGTCAAGTCTCGGATGGACGTTTCGAATCGCGTCCTAGGCAGTGGACGCGATTCACAAATGAAAGGCATCTAGTATCACCGCCGTGATTTACAAGTAGCATTATCTTCATGTTTTGCCATATTATATGTTGCTTGTCAATGCTGATGAATCTCTGAATGCAAGATCTGGATATCTTTCTCGCCGCACAATTCATGATCATCTTCGGCGACTGCCATCTTCAGTATTGTATATATTGCATCTTACTATATGGTATACCCTATTAGAGCACATCAAGGACCTTGAGGCTCTGATGAATCTGGAATTTGAGTTCCCCTTGTTGTCCAGCTAGCAAGCCCAGAGGGGGGGTGAATGAGATTCTTAAACTTTGATTATCTAAACCTGTCAACAAAAATGTTCACACAAAAATACTACGTTTGACTGTTAGTGTTAGTGGTAAAGAAAACACCAATCACAAACAAACAATCACACTACACAAGGATTTTATCCTGGTTCGGACCTCCTCTCCACAGGAGTCCTACGTCCAGTCCCTAAGCAACAACTCAGGATTCCACTACCCAAGAGTATAGTCCCCCTCAAGGACACTTGCACATCCAGCCGCAGCTGGCCTTCTCTTCACAACCCGAAGAAGAATACAACACCCTGGAACCCAGGTCTTCCTTTAACACGAAGGGAATAAAACCACCTGTTACCAACAGGTCTTCTCTTCTCAACACGAAGAGAAACAACACTGAAAAGTGTTAAAGAGAAGACAAGCCCCTAGACCAAGCTCATAGAACAATGCTTGATCTGAAGCAAAACTGAGAGAGAAAGATCTACAATGAAAGAATTCTCTCAGAACTCAAAAGGTGCTCTCCAAGGAATTAAACAAGAACGCTGAGAGCGAGAGCTACACAAGAGTTGGAATGAAAATCGCTCTTCTATTAAGACTCTTTTGCGTGAAAGATTGCTTTTTCAAAAGTTGTTGTCTAAGAGTCTTCAGACTTGAATATTTATATCTTCTCTTGAGGAAGTAGCCGTTGATATGTCCATTGTCTCTATGCTTTAGTATACGTTAGACTGCATGGTATTGTAGAGCTTCCAGTCAACGGTCCTTTACGTTTCATGCATGCAAAGACAAGAACCTTCTCGATATCCTTTATCTTTCATTTTGTCCAACGTTGTAAATGGTTGTGCTGTAAGAGACCTGCACACAATAAATGCTGAATGATAGACAGCTACGCTGTCTCTTGTTGTCATTCAACGTTAGAACGAATATACATCAAAATAGAAATGTCATTCTACTTTCTAAAAAGATGTTTCCAATATAAGCATAAGAATAGAAGATATCTGAGCATGCATTGTGCTGTGAAATGTTCAGTCATAATAAATGCATGGATATCGGAGAAAAGCGAGGGAAGACTTTGACATTCAAAATATTTGAAATATGTTTAAATATCAAGTCGTTATAGCTCATGAAATCGTTGTAAGTACGACTTATGAAATCGTTAAGTGAATGAGTCGATGTTCATGTAAATTGTTGCACATAAGTCGTTATACAATCATAACCAAATCGTTGTAGAGACAAATCGTTATGAGAGTATAAGCAAATCGTTATGTACAAGTCATTATAACCAAATCGTTGTCTCACTTATCGAGTTGATGTAGTGATCAAATCGTTGTTTTGCTTTATTGAATCGTTACACAGACTAAGTCGTTGTTGTGACTTATCGAATCGTTACAACAAGCAAATCGTTGTGTAACTTATCGAGTCGTTATAATGACCAAGTCATTGTTGTAACTTGTCGAATCGTTATGAAAGACAAATCGTTGTAAGAGCAAATCGTTGTTCTCACTTATCAAATCGTTGTAAAAACTGAATCATTGTGAGAGCAAATCGTTGTTCTCACTTATCAAATCGTTATGAGAAATCAAATTGTTGTGAGAGCAAATCATTGTTCTCACTTATCAAATCGTTATGAGAAATCGAATCATTGTGAGAGCAAATCGTTGTTCTCACTTATCAAATCATTGTGAGGTCGAAATCGTTACGTCCTCTAAGCGAATCGTTGTGAGGTCGAAATCGTTATGCCCACTAAGCGAATCGTTGTGAGATCAAAATCGATATGTTCACTTATCAAATCCTTATGAAAATTAAATCGATAGGAGTAAGGAAATCGTTATGAGACCGAAATCGGTATGACACTACAAATCCTTATGAGAATGAAATCAATATCGTTGTAGTATATAGAGAGTCGATGTGTACTTAGAGAAATTTCCTGCTCTATATTTTAAATGCTACAAAGTAAGAAATACTTACATATTTTCTTGATTTCACCTTATTTACTTCATGTGCCTAAGCTTCATGAAAACTTGTTAGATGACACTTTATTGAAGTTTTGTTAATCACCAAAATAGATATATAATTCATAAACTTATATGCGGATGGACTGATCATCAATCTCCCATTTTTGGTGATGACAAAACATACACAAAAGCATAGATGATTTGAAAGAAATCTAAGTGAATTTTCTGAAATGAAGTTAGAAATGTATTCAGAAACACAGATTTTTCTCCCCCTTTTTGTCATTAAGCAAAAAGATACCATAATGAGACAAAGAAGAGAGAAAAGATAAATGATAGAGAAAGATAGTGATTTTACTAATCTTGAGGGGGTACAGGAAGGTAGAAGGCAGGAGACAGAAGAGAGGCATGATGAGAAATGATTTCCTAAGCCTTAAGTTCCTGCTCTTCAAAGAATTTCCTAAAGACCCCACAAGCTACAGAATAGGAAGGCCCCATGATAGGAACCATCCTCTGAAGATGAAGTTTCCGCTGCTCTTCTAAGAACTGAGCATAGCGGCTCTATCAAAGGAAACTTTGTAATGACTCGTTTCCCAAAGCTGGCATAGGAGAGGAATTGATCAATGGAGACTGGATAAAAAATCTGCTTCTGCTTCAGTTCTAGTCTCATGGCCACATAAACCTTGTACCTCTTAACCCATACTTCAAATGGATCTCGAACAAGGTGAATGGAGTTCATGTCAAGAAATTCAGCAGCTGAAACAGAAGGTTTATGCTCTCTGGCTTGAGAGGCATTTATATCATCAAGTTCCTGAGCTGGCAGAGGGTAAAATCTTGCCCATTCTGCTGGAGATAACCTCTCGCATTCAGACAAGAGAGGGGCAAGAACGTCTGAACTGATATGGCCCTGAATGTACTCTCTGAACAAAAATTATTGAAAGCAACTAGATTGCCTCTCTGCACATGAATTCTCCCCATGACTCTAGCAAAACGCTCAAAGATGATGGAGCCACCATCGGAGTCCATGGTCAGAGAATGAAGAGGTGGGAGAAAGACCACCTTGAGTAACTTTAAAGAGGCAAAATCAACCCTGATGGTGTCGGTATGAGCATCATGGGAACCAAGAGAACTAATAGCTTGCCGGAATTGGCCAAGTTGAACTTCAGGTAAATTGTTGAGATAGCGATAGTTGTTGAACATATGAAAATGTCTGATCATTTTTATCTTTTTCTGAACAAATGGAGCCCATGTGTCCTTGTGAAGAATCTGGAACCACTCAGATAGAGTCAAGGGGTGATCCTGGGGAAGGAACCTGGTTGACTTGGCGAGAAGAAATTTATTGTACAAGGTCTTGTTACCCTGAGCCCACAGCTCTTCAGATTTGGCTTCAGTCATGGAGAAGATTTTTGACTGTTCAGCCTTGGATAGAGAGGTGAGAGGAAGAATGATAGTGAGATGATCTGAAAGGTTGAGGTGTAGAAGACCAATAATGGTGTCAAAAGCGACTTTCTAAAGAAATTCTCTATACAGCAGTTTGTTTTTATGATCTACTGTAAGAGAAAACCAAAGAGGTGGATAACAAGGTTCAGAAGAAACAGAATGAGTGGAAGTTAGTCTTCTTTTCTTGGGGACAGGGCTAGAAGAGTCTGACCTATGAACATGAGTACTAACTTTCAAGACTGAACGAAGGATAGCTTCTTTAAATTCATCTTTGATGGCCCTGAGGAAGGGGGCATCAATTTGAGCACTCTCCGGAATAATATAGATAAAGGAGGGGGGAGGAGGATGAAGGAAGGAGTGAGTGGTAGTGGGAGGAACATCAGTTGGTCCATAGGAGGAAGGACCAGAAGAGGAAGCCCCAACTGATAAGGAGGCTGGAGGAACCTTAAAGAAGGAGGAGGTGGAGGAATGTGAGTGGAAGAAACAGGAGATAAGGAGGACTGGGAAGGAAAGGGTGTAGGAGAGGAAATGGTTTTGGGAATGGGTTGTTTGAAGGTGGGAGGTGCTGGTGGTGATGTGGAGGATGATGGTGGAGAAGGAGGGGTTGGAGTTGGAAGAGGAGAAGAAGCTGGGGGCTCTGGAGCTACAGCTTGCTCTTCTGCTCTGACAGGCTCAGCCACTAAATCTATTGGCCTTGATGACCCAGGGATATCCCCAACTAGCCCTGATGGCCCAGACTCCACAGCCTCAGCTGACCCTGCTGCTGCCACTTCTTCAACAGTTCTTGGCCCTGATGGTTCTTCAGACATTGGCCCTGATGGCCGACCTTTATCAACAACTGATGGCCCTAAAGGCTCAAAGTGCTCTGCCTCCTTTGGCCCTGATGGCCCTGAGCTGCTAACAGGTGCTACAGGAGGAGGTTACACCTTCAAAGCATTGGAAATGACTGCTAGAGACTCTTTAAGGCTGAGGAGCTCACTCCTTAGCCAACGAAAGGCATTCCTAATCATGCCCACATCCTTAGCTACAGAGCTCTGGCTCATGAAGATTGATGATATATCAGACTGCATAGAGCATAAAATCTTTCCTTGTTCATCCAGTCTAGCAACTAAGGGCTTCAAATTGATCTTCAATTTCTTCTTCCTTAGCCTCTGATGTGGCTTCCTGGTGAGTAAAGGGATCTCAGGAGCCACTCCTTTTCCTTTGTCACTTGCTCTAGCAGCGGGCTCCATATTATCAACATTTGTATTTTCTTCCTCTGAATCAGAGGGGCTTGTCAGGACACCTTCTTGGTATTGATCCACTGGGGGGTTTTTAGTGCTCTCCCCCTGAACCTCAGCTTCCTTCTCAACAAATTGCTCCCCCTGAGCAGGAGCATCCTTATGTGCACATTTTCACTGTGGCCTACTGCCACAATTTCAGAAACAATCTCTTACTGCCCCTGAATGGGAGCTTCTTCCATAACACTGTCCTCAATGTGGCCTGGAGCCACAGCCTCTCTATTAACTTCTTCAGTCACCTGTTCTTTTTCTTGATGAGTGTTGGGAATGGAATCCAGCACACTTCTAAGGACTGAAGCTACCATAGAAGTAGGGGTGACAACTTCTTCGACCTGCCCAACGGGCTCAATGAATTCTTGAGGAATGTCCTCAATCCTGTGCTCGCTGGCCACTGACTCTTCAAGACTGACTGCTGCATTTTCTTGGATATCTGCTGCTGCTGCTGCTTGATCCTCTTGAGCCACTAAAATTTCGGCCCTGATTTCTTCTTGTTGCACTTGGACCACTGGCACTTCTGGCCTGGCAATTTCTTGCTTAACTTGAACTTCTGGTGCTACTGCTGCCTCTTCTTGAACTTCTAGGACTTCACCAATAATGGCATTTCCCTCTCCTGCTGAGGTCTTGGTCCACACACAACCAACAAGAGAGAATCCACTTTTCTTAAGATTCCTGGACTGGATAGCTTGGCCCATCTTGTCTGAGACTGCCCCATTCAAATCTACTCCAAAGTGCTGGAATATCTTGGTTAGCAGATGGGCATAAGGAAGAGATACATTTAACTTACTCATCTTGTCCCAAACCTGAGCATTTGCAAATTTCATCCTTTCTATGATGACCTCTGCCATATTAATATCCTGGTTCTGGATAGCCCAGAACATCATGTCGGAATCTGCCTTGGTGCATATGGAGAAGGTCGCACTCCTGGGCACCAGAATCTGACAAGCTATGAAGTGTAGTATGCGGTTGAACGCATTCAACTGATTAATGTCTATCTTCCCATCTTTCAGCCTGAACTCAGAACCAACAATCCCCAAACCTTTCGCCTGAATGTCGACGGTGTGAACTCCACTGTGACTGGAGGTGGACACACCAAACAAGGACTCTAATAGCTCATACGTGATCCGAATCTGGGTTCCTTTGACCATGGATGTCAAAGACCCGTCTTCCTCAGACTTCAAACATACATAGAAAGCTTTAACCAGGTCCAGAAAACTTGCCTCTGAGAGTGTTGCAATCTTGGTCCACTTCATTCTCTGCATGGCTGCCAAGATGTTGTGCATCCCATTCTTCTCCAGGTCAGCAACATCCACTGTCTTGTTGCCACACATCTTCGTCTTCACTGTTGTATACCTTTCCTGCTGCTCTGCGGTGAGGAAAGCAGCCCCATAACCCCCGACGGAGCCGAAAACTCCAGAAACGGCCATGGTTTTGAAAGGGAAAAAGTTCTGGATGGTCGTAAGGAAGATTGGAGCAAAAGCCCTCAGGAGATTTTTCGCGGGAAGGGATGGAAGCTTTGAAATCGCACGAAGTCGATGCCGGGGTCGATAGGGTTTATAGTCTCAGGCAAGTTGAAAGAGATGAGAGCAGGAGGTGAATCGTTGTGACACAGATTTTGGGTTTTATCAGATAAAGATAAAGTGACTTTTGAGAGGATGGCACCATAAATGCGGAAAACGACAAAATAGAGACAAGTTCGAGATGAATAAATACTTTTAAAAGAATGAACCGTCACCAAAATTTATGATGCAAACAATCTTTAAAGATTTTGCTTAATTTCAGGGGAGAGAGCAGATAGTTGATGTTCTGAAATAATCATTATTTCAGTTATTTACAGATAAATCTATCACAAATTACACATGCCTAATTGCTTCTAAGAGATGTAAATCTCTCTTCAGGTAAGGCTTTTGTGAAGATATCTGCTAACTGATTTCGAGTATCTATAAATGAAATGTCTATATTGCTGTTAGCTACATGATCTCGAATGAAATGGTATCTAACCTCAATATGCTTTGTCCTTGAGTGCTACACTAGATTTTTGGTGAGATTAATTGTACTGGTGTTGTCGCACAGCAGGGAATTGTCTTGATGTGTAGCCCATAATCCTCAAGTTGCTGCTTTATCGATAGAAGTTGTGTACAACAACTTCCATCAGCCACGTACTCAGCTTCAGTTGTTGACGGTGCTACTGAATTTTGCTTCTTTGAGGACCAAGAAATCAAACATCCTTCAAGAAATTGACAACATCCACTGGTGCTTTTCCTATCTATCTTGCATCCAGCGTAATCAACATCAGAGTATCCTACTAAATTTATTTTACATGATTTTAGATACCACAATCCTATATCATGAGTTCTTGCTAAGTATCTAAAAATACGTTTGACACTAATTAAATGAGACTCTCTAGGGTCTGCCTGATACCTAGCACACATGCATACACTAAACAATATATCAGGTCTACTAGCTGTCAAACAAAATAATGAACCTATCATACCTCTGTAGAGCTTTTGGTCTACTTTCTTATCATCCTTGTCACTGTCTAGCCTTGTAGATGTGCTCATTGGTGTTGACAGTGGCTTGGCATTTTCAAAACCAAATTTCTTTAGTAGCTCTTTAGCGTACTTGGCTTGACAAATGTGGGAGCCTTCTTTTCCTTGCTTGATTTGCAATCCGAGGAAATATTAAGTTCCCCCGTCATGCTCATTTCAAATTCTCCCTGCATAAGCTTTTCAAAGTACTTGCAAAGAGATTCATCAGTAGAACCAAATATTATATCATCAACATAGATTTGAACAAGTAACACATTTTTAACTTTAGACTTAATGAATAATATGCTATCTACTTTTCCTCTAATAAAACATGGTTTAATAAAAATGCACTTAATCGTTCATACCATCCTCTAGGTGTTTGTTTCAAACCATATAAAGTCTTGTGCAATTTATACATGATTTGGAAAATCGATATCATCAAACCAGGAGGTTGTTCTACATAAACTTCCTCCTTTATGTAACCATTTAGAAAAGCTGATTTTACATCCATTTGAAATAATTTTAAATCCAATGCTGATGCATAAGCAAGTAAAATCCCAATTGCCTCAAGTCTGGCTACTGGTGCATAGGTTTCATCGAAATCTATGCCTTCCTCTTGAGAATAGCCTTGAGCTACCAATCTGGCCTTGTTTCTAGTGTTCACACCAGTTTCATCCAATTTATTCCTAAACACCCATTTGGTGCCAATCACAGGATGATCTGATGGTCTTGGAACAAGGGACCATACTTGGTTTCTCTTGAATTGATTAAGTTCTTCTTGCATGGCTAATATCCAAGATTCATCAGATAGTGCTTCATTGACTGTCTTAGGCTCTATTTGAGATACAAATGCTAAATAATCACATGGGATTACGTTACCTCTAGTTCTTACTCCAACCGATGGATCTCCAATAATGTTATCAAATGGGTGATCCTTCTTGTATTTCCATTCTTTTGGAAGATTATCATGAGGTATATCTTTTTGTTGTAGATCTTCCAAGGGCGGATCTTCCTTGTCCTCGATGGATGTGTTCTTTAATGAAACTAATCCTTCCTTGAGAAAGGAAGTAGATAGTGATGTTGATGATCCAGATGAATGTCCAAGAAATGTACCATGTTTAATTAGTAAACTATGCTTATTAAATACTCTATAACCTTTAAGAAGCATACCCCATAAAAATACCTTCATCGGATTTGGAGTCTAGCTTACTAATATCCATTTTTCCGTTGTTGTGGATGAAGCATGGATATCCAAAAGTTCTGAAATGACTAATCTTTGGCTTCTTCTACTTGAATAGCTCGTATGCAGTCTTCTTCAGGATTGGCCTGATCATCACTCTGTTGATTATATAGCAAGCTGTGTTGATGGCTTCGGCCTAAAAATACCTTGGTAAATTATTTCTGACAACGTTGTCCTTCCCATATCCAATAAGGTTCTGTTCTCCCTCTCAACAACTCCATTTTGCTGAGGTGTCCTTAGTGCTGAGAAATTATGTTCTATTCCTTGATCATCACAGAACTTTGCAAATCATTCATTCTGAAACTCTCCTCTATGATCTGATCGAATGCTGACAATGCTATACTTCCTATCTTTCTGAACTTTTTGCTGAAGCTAACAAAACTATCAAATGTGTCATCCTTGTGCTCCAAGAAAGATGCCCATGTAAATCTGGAATAGTCATCCACTATGACAATCCAAAGTTCTTTCCTCCAAGACTTGTGGTCCTTATTGGCCCAAATAGATCCATATATAGAAGTTCTAAGGGTTTAGAGGTTGTTACCACTGACTTTGATTTGAAAGATGATTTAGTATGCTTACCTTTTGCACACGGTCACAGAACCCTTCCATTTTGGTGCTTACTTTGGGCAAACCTTCTACTAGATTTCTCTTGATTAGCTTTCTGATCCCATCCAAGCTACAGTGGCCCAATCTTCTGTGCCAAGTTCAATTGACTGCTCTTTGTTTGCTGCAAGACATATGTCCTGATCATTTAACTCGTTTAAATGAAGCACATACAAGTACTTCCCTGCTTGCTTCAAACACAACTGCACCATTTTTCATGATACTGCACTTTGACTCTTGAAACTTAATCTGATGCCCTTTGTCACACAGCTGGCTGATGCTTATAAGATTGTACTTGAGTCCTTTTACACAAAGTACATCTTCAATAATGATTTTTCCTTGACTCACAACTGATCCGCAACCTATTACTGTCCCTTTTCCATTATCACCATATGTCACTGTGCCTTCTTCGACTTCGAGGGAGAGAACAGCTTCCTGTTGCCAGACATATGAGCACCCGCTGTCCAGGTACCACTTAGATGCTCGAAGGCTTTTCTGAAATGGAAACACTAAACTTTAGGTACCCAAGTTCTTTTGGGTTCTGGTTGGTTAGTATCATCATTTTTCTTCTTAATTATCCATCTTTTATGTTTAGTTGGACATGTTATTTTAATATGACCTAATTTGTTGCAGCGGCTACAGCAAGATATTTTACTTATTTTTTCAGTTGGAATATATTTAAAGTTTGACTTATATGCAGTGTCTTGTTCGGCTACAAATTTAGGTATTGGATATATTTTAAGATGTACTATTGTTTCTTCATTATCAGGAGGGGTGTATCTTAAACCATATTTCTTCTTTCCTGATATTCTAGCTCCTTTTAGTATTAATGTTGTTTTTCCATTTGTAAATTTTTCAAACGCACTGGATAATTTTTCATTTTCTTTTGTTAGTGTGTTAATTTCTTGATTTAATTTACTTACTGTTTCTTGGTTTTCCAGTCTTGTTATTTGTTCATTTTTACTTTTCAAATCTTCACACAATAGTTCGTTTCTTCTTTTTAGTTCGGTAACTTGCCTTTCCAGTTGCTCATTTTCAGATTTTAGATCTGAATTAGTATTTTCTAAGCATGCATGATTTTTCTTGCTAACTTTTAATAATTTACATACTTCTTTATATTTACTGTATAACTCATTAAATGCATCTTCTAAGCTATCAGATTCAGATTCGTTACAAGAAGTAAAGGAGGAGTCAGAGGTTACCTTTTCATCTACATTTGCCATGAAGGCCAAGTTGGCCTTTTCTTCTTCTTCTTCTTCGCTTGAACTTGACTCACTGTTGTTGTCCCAAGCTGCTGCCATGGCCTTCTTGTATTTTCTGAATTTTCTAGTTGAATCTTTCTTTCTAACTTCAGTCTTCTTTAGTTTTGGACACTCGCCCTTGATGTGTCCCGGCTTCTTGCACTCATAGCAGATAGGCTCAGCTCTCTTTGTGTCTTTGCCTTGGCCATCTTGAAGTCTTTGCTCTTCTTGAAGTATCTCCTTCTAGATTGGTACTTCTTCTTCGCAAGTATGCGATGTAATCTTCTAGATAGAAGTGCTTCTTCATCATCACTGTCTTCATTGCTGACTTCATCCTCAAATTCTTCATCAGAGCTACCTTCTGTGGCCTTGAGAGCATTGCTGTGCTTTTTCCTGCTTGAGGATTCTCCGAGCCTCTCCATGTTGATCTCATAAGCCATGAGTGACCCAATGAGTTTCTCTAGTGACATTCTCTTTAGGTCATTTGCCTCTTCTATTGCTGTCACTTTAGGAGTCCACGAGGCTGGTAGGGACATTAAGATCTTTCTGACCATATCTCCCATTTCATAACTTTTTAAAGACCAGCCAGCCCGTTTGTGATGTCTGTAAATCTGTTGAACATCTGAGTTATTGACTCTCTTGGCTGCATCTGGAACCTCTCGTACTGTGTCACCAGAATGTCTACTCTGGTCTCTTTTACTTTATCTGTGCCTTCGTACGTAATTCTAAGCTTTTCCCACATTTCCATCGCTGATTTGCAGGCTGAAACTCTATTAAACTATTTCTTGCTAAGTGCATAGCATAATACTCTTAGCTTTGTAGTTGAGAGAGATCTTCTTTCTATCATCTTCTGTCCAATTTTGTCTGCTGTTTAGAACAACTAGACCACCTTCTTCTATGATGGACCATATTTGAAAATCGAATCCTTGTAGAAAGTATTCCATCCTGGTCTTCCAGTAGGTATAGTCCTCACCATCAAATAGAGGGGGTCGGTTTACTGACTGACCTTCAATACTCCCTTGAGCTGCCATTAAATATTTTCTCTTCAGATCGTTTGATCTTCTTTGTCGAAGAGAGTAGCCTCGATACCACTTGTTGCCCAGCTAGCAAGCCCAGAGGGGGGTGAATGGGATTCTTAAACTTTGATTATCTAAACCTGTCAACAAAAATGTTCACACAAAAACACTACGTTTGACTGTTAGTGTTAGTAGTAAAGAAAACACCAATCACAAACAAACAATCACACTACACAAGGATTTTATCCTGGTTCGGACCTCCTCTCCACAGGAGTCCTACGTCTAGTCCCTGAACAACAACTCAAGATTCCACTACCCAAGAGTACAGTCCCCCTCAAGGACACTTACATATCCAGCCGCAGTTGGCCTTCTCTTCACAACCCGAAGAGGAATACAACACCCTGGAACCCAAGTCTTCCTTTAACACGAAGGGAATAAAACCACATGTTACCAACATGTCTTCTCTTCTCAACACGAAGAGGAACAACACTGAAAAGTGTTAAAGAGAAGACAAGCCCCTAGACCAGCTCATAGAACAATGCTTGATCTGAAGCAAGACTGAGAGACAAAGATCTACAATGGAAAAATTATCTCAGAACTCAAAAGGTGCTCTCCAAGGAATTAAACAAGAACGCTGAGAGCGAGAGCTACACAAGAGTTGGAATGAAAATCACTCTTCTATTAAGACTCTTTTGCATGAAAGATTGCTTTTTCAAAAGTTGTTGTCTAAGAGTCTTCAGACTTGAATGTATATATCTTCTCTTGAGGAAGTAGCCGTTGATATGTCTGTTGTCTCTATGCTCTGGTATATGTTAGACTGCATGGTATTGTAGAGCTTCCAGTCAACGGTCCTTTATGTTCCATGCATGCAAAGAGAAGATCCTTCTCGATATCCTTTATCTTTCATTTTGTCCAACGTTGTAAATGGTTGTGCTGTCAGAGACCCGCACACAATAGATCCTAATGATAGGCAGCTACGCTGTCTCTTGTTGTCAGTCAACGTTAGAACGGAATATATCAAATAGAAATGTCATTCTACTTTCTAAAAAGATGTTTCCAATATAAGCATAGGAATAGAAGATATCTGAGCATGCATTGTGCAGTGAAATGTTCAGTCATAATAAATGCATGGATATCGGAGAAAAGCGAGGGAAGACTTTGACATTCAAAACATTTGAAATATGTTTAAATATCAAGTCGTTATAGCTCATGAAATCGTTGTAAGTGCAACTTATGAAATTGTTGAGTGAATGAGTCGATGTTCATGTAAATCGTTGCACGTAAGTCGTTATACAATCATAACCAAATCGTTGTAGAAACAAATCGTTATGAGAGTATAAGCAAATCGTTATGAACAAGTCATTATAACCAAATTGTTGTCTCACTTATTGAGTCGATGTAGTGATCAAATCGTTGTTTTACTTTATTGAATCGTTACACAGACTAAGTAGTTGTTGTGACTTATCGAATCGTTACAACAAGCAAATCGTTGTGTAACTTATCGAGTCATTGTAATGACCAAGTCGTTGTTGTAACTTGTCGAATCGTTATGAAAGACAAATCATTGTGAGAGCAAATCGTTGTTCTCACTTATCAAATCGTTTTAAAAACTGAATCGTTGTGAGAGAAAATTGTTCTTCTCACTTTTCAAATCGTTATGAGAAACTGAATCGTTGTGATAGCAAATCATTGTTCTCACTTATCAAATCGTTATGAGAAACCGAATCATTGTGAGAGCAAATCATTGTTCTCACTTATCAAATTGTTATGAGAAACCGAATCATTGTGAGAGCAAATCGTTGTTCTCACTTATCAAATCGTTATGAGAAACCGAATCGTTGTAAGAGCAAATCGTTATGAGAAACAGAATCATTGTGAGAGCAAATTGTTGTTCTCACTTATCAAATCGTTGTGATTACGCCCACTAAGCGAATCGTTGTGAGGTCGAAATCGTTACGCCCACTAAGCGAATCGTTGTGAGATCAAAATCGATATACTCACTTATCAAATCCTTCTGAAAATTAAATCGATAGGAGTAAGGAAATCGTTATGAGACCGAAATCGGTATGACACTACAAATCCTTATGAGAATGAAATCAATATTGTTGTAGCATATAGAGAGTCGATGTGTACTTGAGAAATTTCCTGCTCTGTATTTTAAATGCTACAAATTAAGAAATACTTACATATTTTCTTGATTTCGCTTGATTTACTTCCTATGCCTAAGCTTCATGAAAACTTGTTAGATGACACTTTTATTGAAGTTTTGTTAATCACCAAAATAGATATATAATTCATAAACTTATATGGGGATGGACTGATCATCACCCCTCCTCCGCCAAAAATAATGATGATTCCAGAGAATTCTTATGACTTGAGGATAGGCCATTGCGTTGCAGAAGGACGATGGTTCGGTCCGGTATCTTGACTTCCGCACCATAACAATATTATCCTTGATTATCTTATATTTTCATTTGTTTTAATCTTTTTTCTTTTAGCCTAGCATGCATCATGTAGAACTTTGATCATAATTCCGGATGATCACTCTCGTCTTTAATTGAAGAGAACCACCCATTCCTCAACGCCAATTAACATGAAATATTCCACTCTGAGTCAAGTACTCAGTTCACTGTGTTGTTGTTTAAAGATTATCCTTTGAGAAACTCATTTGTCTTGGATTCCTATTTCAGTTCATCTAATCTCCCAAAGATCCACCTGAGGCAGTGGCAGACGCCTCCGATGGTGCAACCTAATGGATTGTGTCCTTAGGTACTTCCCCGACGTTGGAAGTTGATCTTTCTCCCTTCCGTGCCCACTCGTACACTCTTTTTCCTTTCGTCCAGCCATTGAGTTTTCTTCTAAGATTTTTCGAAAGCCGCTTCACTTTAAATTGACGAACAGCTCCAGTCGTATGTTGTTAAGGGCAAGTCTCAACACACCTTGGCGTCTACTTTTCAGTCGCTCCACTTCATTCCACTTCATTCACCCCATTCCATTGCTTTCATTTCGTGTCACGACGCTCCACTTCCTTGCAAAGTAGACGCCAAGGCGAGGCAGCTGTAGACACGCCATTTTGACAACATATCGAGCAAATTTCATGTTACACCGCAATGCCTCAAAGTGGCTCTCTTCAATTAACCCCTTGAGTGATTTTCTTATTTTTCTAGATTTTTTTTGGATTTTTAGGAATTTTTCTAAAGGGGTCAAAGGGGTCTGATGGACTTAATTATTCGCATCTGGTACAGTGGATGCCTTTTAAAGAGGTGTGATCTGCGGCGGGTAAAACTGACGTGTATCATACTTGCTTTTTTCGTACCTACTTTCTAGATTCACGTCCGATGAAGCCGCCGCGATTAAAAGTCAAAACCTAAGCCACGTGCCTAAAGCCGCTGCATTTAAGACGGGTTACGTTTCAAATCATTTCAAAGCAGTACTCATGTCCGTCTAAGCCGACGCGATTAAAAGTCAAAGCCTAAACGTACCCCCTAAGCTGCGACATTTAAGAGCTCCCATGCCTCGAATCATGGCAAATTTAGAATCACGTCTGCTTAGGTCACCGCATTTTCAAAGCCATCAATCAAATCATGATCGATTCTGTCAGAAGATGGATTCGGTTGGAAAACACGGCGGTCGTCCCAGACGCGATTCTCAATCATAGGTGTAGGATATGATTAGCAAATCATACTGATCTTTTAAATTGTGGCGCTTTAGTGGGATGCCATTAATCATAAAAGGCGTCTGCTATCCCCGACGCGATTCAAGAATTTTGCCTATAAGTACACACCCGAGGCCATTGTTTCAAAGCTAATCCAACTCACCTAGGTGAAGCCTTGCCGGATTGTCTGGAGAATCCCCAACCACGGCGGAGCCCTGCTGTAACGGCCTTGAATATTTATACCCAATAAGGGTCCATATCCAGATCCGTCTCCCACGAACGGACTGAAGTCTCGCAAGGGATATCACTAACACGTGTCCAGTAAGAATATAAAAGACTACAAGTACAGTATATAACACAGGAAAGTACAAGTATATATAACTGTAAACCACAATGTACAAAAGTCGCATTACAATTTTACATGTCCAATTTAAAGAGTACAACTACCTGGGGCATACCCGAGGGAGCAGAAGCTCAGACGACTCAACTACTCTACTGCTAGTGGTACAAGTCTGCACTACTTTGCGTAAATCACGCCGAAGTCAGCCAACGCCTGCCAAGTCGGCCAACACCTGAAACAGACTGTAAGAGAGTGAGCCTCAACAAGTCACTGGCTCAGTAGGGATCTCCCACAAAGAAAGCACAACTACACTAAAAGATCTCAACCCCAGTGGGTCTCACTGGCAACACCGGTAGCCGAAACATAACATGCATACACACGCATGTTAAACAACAACAAACTATAAACACACCGGCTAAACTTGGTCCTCGGAAAGTAAAGGGAAATACATGACTAGCTTAGCATCGCTAGTTCGCCCTACAACCAAACCACCTCGACCATAAGCCTCACCGGCAAACCACTGCCTAGGCTACAGTTTCACAGGCTAACCACACACACGGAGCATCGAGGTTGGCGACAATCAGCCAACACTCGCATGCCAAACCATAACCAGAAACACATAGCACGTGAAGAATCACACCACAAGATCTCCACAGTACACACGGTCACACCTCAACACCTGTGAGGTCGGGACTCACGTACCACAGCACAACTCTACCCTTGAGGGGCACATGTACCTGCTACTATGAGGTACAACACTTAAACCACATAACTGTGCCACCTCTAGGGCACACTACAACGGTGAACGGTTCCACGATTACAACCTTAACCAGTAGTTCACACACAAACCACAATCAGTGGTCAAACACGAGTCGGTACAGAAATGACGCCACCACACGGGAACGGACTACTGGTTCATGATGCCAATATCCAACCCAGACAACAAAGCACAAGAACTACCTCCTAGTCTCGTAGTCACGGACGGAAGGTCCAACTACCGCTCCGCAACAACAAGCCAAGAACAGTGGAGACCAATCAACACCACAACCTGCAGGTCACACACCCTGCAGGCCCACGCCTAGTACCTTTAGGGACTCCGGCCCGAGTTCCCTAAAGTGAGGCACTGTAAACAGGACTAGTTGGGGCCCAGTACGTCTACTGGTGTCCGTCCCCCCAACTACGAACGCGCTACAAGCGACTGCACAACCACAAACACAAGTCGCTACCCTCTGTCGTCTTTCCCTCTGCCGAACGTACAACTCAAACTCAAGAGAGAGGGTGTCCAGGAAGACGACACAGACCTTGACGGTACTCCGGTACCGAGACAAGCCCTAAGCACCCGGTGCTAGGGTAACCGACTGAAGAGGTATTTCAGATTAGGCACCGGACCACCAGATTCGGTAAGCACACAAACCACGGTATACGTACATGTACAACCTTTCTTACAAACCACAGAACACAGGTGTAAGGTATCGCTTATCACCGGTCACCATGTGACCCTTAAGCCACCCTACACACTTCATACACAATTCACATTAATCACATTAATGTTGTCTATCATTGGTCATCACATGACCTCCATGACAACACACCACACCTATACACATTAATCGCTAAGCACTTATCTTAATACATAAACATGCTTAACATAAAACATAAGCATGCTACAATATATACAAATCTACTAGACTAACTATCTTAAACCATATATAACAATAATCACAAGGCCTGGGCTAAGTTCTCACCAGAACCTCACAGCCCAGCCAACTAAACTCGACCACAGAACCTGAAATGCATCCGACACAGACGCTGTGCCCTTCACATTAAAACGTGTCCGACATATACGACGCCACTTAATAGAATCACGTCGACCATACACGACGCAACTCCAACTTAACCCGACTCGACGCCTTTCAGCCAGTCAGTCAACACCGACCGTCAACACTTAAACCGCGTCCACCTCATACGACACTATTAATAAAACATTAAACAATTCACTGAATCACGTCGGACCATGTCGACGTGTTTAACCTTATTGTGACAGAACACATGGTCGTGACTAGACAACCGACTTAACGGAAACGTTGGAAAGTAGAACGCGTCGACGTGGTGCGACGCGTTCAACCGAATCGCGGCGGGGACACCCAACGCGATTCCAGCTCGTTTGTGAGCCCAGTTCACAGGCCGAACCCAAACATCACACATATCAAACCATAAACATCAAATGAAAGTTGTACGCAGAAGATATGCTATTCATCAAACCACCCACACATGCATATCCCTCAAAACCCAAACCATCATGCTTTAAAATTGAAACAATGGTAGGAAGTCTCCCTACCGGAAGAAGACGCCGAAGAACGCCCCAAAGCCTCCTCGCCGACGGCACGCCCACGCTTCGAGCATTGTCCTCGCGTGGTTCCCGCGCCGCATGAGCCATCTGAAGTCGAAAGCCGCCAGAAATCGCCGGAGAAGCCCACAGCAGCCCCCCCCCCCTTCGCCGGACAGAGCAGCTTCTGCTCTGTCTGGGCGAAACAATACACTTAAAACACTTCTCAAAATCGCATCTAGGACAGATGCCACATTTAAAATCTTTAAACGCATCCACCCAAGCCAACGCCACATGAAATCCGAGCGACACGCGTCACAGAGGCAGTTCGCTAAATTGCATCGGGCAAGGCTGATGTGTTCAAATCACATTGCCTGGCTCCGCCGCGTTTCAAAACAGTGAACCAGTAGTGCAAATGGGCTGGCATATCCGGCCCACACTACTCACCCTGTGCACAGAAAACACACAAACAGCCCATTGACCATCTCTTGGTCAAGAGCACGACACATAGACCCGATAAACCCGAATTCGAACTGCCGTACGGTTACACCTGCCGAACCGGAAGCTCACATTCCGGAGCCAAGGAGGAACCGTCTCACCTCAAGCCAGTTCATGGAGTTCGGAATCTCCGGCCCCTTCATCCAATCGGCGCGAGGCGGGAGGAGCTTCATCCATCTCGTCCCCTCCTTCATTCATCTCCGAGCAGCGGGCTACATAGCCATCCCTTTCCTTTCCCTTCATCTCACTTCATTTGTTTTACTTATTACATGCATTCATCATATCCATCACACACACACATAGCATTTACTCTACTCCCACTCTTTTAGGGGTTTAACACCACCCCACGAGGTGTGTTAACACCTAATTAATGCTTTTATTTCCATCTCTTTTGGAGCTTTTACGACACTTCATAGTCTAATCCATCTTTCACCTGTTCTTGTTGTCTACTTGTTGCAAGGTAACCATCAGAGCTAAATCTCCTTTACCGACCGGCCGGTGGAAGGAGTAAGGAGGACCCACACACGCAACTCCTGCGATCTTCGGGTGAAGGTAAGTACCATTTCTTCCCTCTCCGCCCGTTTCATTCGGTACCCTCGCGTACCTGGTGATCATGTTCCATCCTCGTGCACACACACACCACTTTCTTTCTTTTCTTTCGCTTTTTTTTTTCTGCTTTTCTACCCATTTTTCCCTTCATTCTCTCGCTCATGTAAAAATCTTCCTTTCTTCTTAAATCGTCTTCTTTGTGGGACGGTGTTTCGAAGAAAAGGAAAACACCATCTACAAGCCTGTGTGTCGCCTTCTCAGACAGAGAAGGGGCTTGGCGACCTGTTCGGAGTTTTCCTTTCACTGCGACTCTGTTTCTTGGCACCTGTGTTGTTCCTAGTACAGTGCTACTCTAGTCAATTCGCCCGATGCTAGGCACTTGAGGGCTTGTCCACGAGACAGGTTGTTACCGTTACCTGGACCCCTGGTCCCTGCACGCTTGTTAGAGGGAGTTCTCCGGGCGGTGGGTGAGCTCGAGTCACGGACTCTGGTAGTAGAGGGGAAAACGGTGGGGACAGCAGCCTAGAGTCATTTGTAGAGCTCTCTTGGTGAGTCTGGGACGCCGTGGTAGTTGGTAACTCTTCCGGCGCAGATCAGCTAGTCGTTTTCTCACTACCTCACTCTACGTGGTTCCGTAACCATCTAGAGGGGCCAGGCGTGAGACCGTAGTCCGGCTAGACTACAGCAGTTGTGGTTACTTAGTTCTGCATCTCACTCCGACGGGAGGTGGTAGACATGGATTGTCGGTCGAGGGTAAGGCACGTGGCGCACCTGACTGGTTGACTTGTGTAGTGTTCTGTAGCTAGTGTCTCTGTCCAGGCAGTTGTTTACTGTCTGTGTTATAGCCTTGGGTCCTTCCCTGTGCTGTGTTTTACACGGGTTTCCGGTCCCGACGTTTGGCTTAGACCGCAGACCGTGTAGTTTCTTTACGCTTCTACATTTTACTCTGTTTAGTAGAATAGATTTACTGCTCTATTTAATTATTATTCATATAGATCTATTCTGCTATTAGAACCAGTGGGAGATTGGTAGTCTCTACTGGGCTTCTTCGTGAAGCTCATACCCTCCTTTTCAGGTGAGACTTCATAACAGCACCCTCCGGGGCGGGCTGAGGAGATTGGGCCGTAGTAGACGGCGTCTACCTTGAGCAGTGTTCCCTTGTCTTGTGTACTTCACCCTCGGGGTATGCCTATAAGGGACCTGTTATCCCCTTTACTTTCTATGCTTGTACTTTACTACTTTGGGACTGTACTAGACTTGGACACTGTGTTGGACTCCTTCCTTCACTTGTTGGTACTTTTTAGTGTGTTTTATCGTTACTTACCCCCGTTACATATCTTGTTAGACTGGTCCGTTAGCCCTTCCGGGTCTTCGGACCCGTGGGTGGCACCCCAGACGGTTGGATCCTCAGTGGGAGCCGAGGGTCTGGATGTCGGGGTCATTACACTGGGAGTCTTATTTGAACTTCGTCAGTTTCCACAAGTCACACTCATCGCCTTGGTCGTCCTGGAATAAATCGGAGGCCGATCGAATTAGTATTTCTAATTTTGGACCCCCAACCCTAAGTTCTTCCTTTTAAAACTAAACTAAACCAACTTGCTTAATGTGAATTTGAGTGCCGAGCTCAAACCAAAAATCTGAATTGAACTCTATCAGTTTTCACAAGTCACACTCATCGCTCTGGCCGTGCGGGTACAAATCGGAGGCCGATCGTATTAGTATTTCTAATTTTTGACCTCCAAATCTAAGTTCTTCATTTTTAAACTAAACTAACTTGCTTAATGTGAATTTGAGCAATGTGCTCAAACTAGAAGTCCGATTTCAACTCCGTTAGTTTCCACAAGTCACACTCATCGCCCTGACCATGCTAGAACAAACCGGAGGCCAATCGGATTAGTGTTTCTAATTTTGGACACACAAAACTAAGTTCTTCATTTTTTAACTAAACTAACTTGCTTAATGTGAATTTGAGCGCCGAGCTCATATTCGGAGACTGATTTAAACTCCGTCAGTTTCCACAAGTCACACTCATCGCCCTAGACATGTTGGAACAACCGCAGACCGATAGGATTAATATTTCTAATTTTAGATCCTTAAACCTAAGTTCTTCCTTTTTAAACTAAACTAACTTGCTTAAAGTGAATTTGAGTGTCGAGCTCAAACTAGAAGTGCGAATTAAACTCTGTCAGTTTTCACAAGTTACACTCATCGCCTTGGCGTGCTGGAACAAACCGGAGGCTGATTGGAACTCTGTCAATTTCCACAAGTCACACTCATTGCCCTGGCCGTGCTGGAACAAACCACAGGCCGATCGAATTAATATTTCTAATTTTGGATACACAAACCTAAGTTCTTCCTTTTAAAACTAAACTAACTTGCTTAATGTGAATTTGAGTGTCGAGCTCAAACTAGGAGTGTGAATTGAACTCCGTCAGTTTTCACAAGTCACACTCATCGCCCTGGGCGTACTCGAACAAACCGGAGGCCGATTGGATTAGTATTCTAATTTTGGACTCCCAAATCTAAGTTCTTTATTTTAAAACTAAACTAACTTGATTAATGTGGATTTGAGTGCCGAGCTCAAACTGGGAGTCTTATTTGAACTTCGTCAGTTTCCATAAGTTACACTCATCGCCTTGGCCGTCCTGGAACAAATCGGAGGCCGATCGGATTAGTATTTCTAATTTTGGACCCCCAACCCTAAGTTTTTCCTTTTAAAACTAAACTAAACCAACTTGCTTAATGTGAATTTGAGTGCCAAGCTCAAACCAGGGGTCCGAATTGAACTCCGTCAGTTTTCACAAGTCACACTCATCGCTCTGGCCGTGCGGGTACAAATCAGAGGCCGATCGCATTTGTATTTCTAATTTTTGACCCCCAAATCTAAGTTCTTCATTTTTAAACTAAACTAACTTGCTTAATGTGAATTTGAGCGCCGTGCTCAAACTGGGAGTCCGATTTCAACTCCGTTAGTTTTCACAAGTCACACTCATCGCCCTGGCCATGATGGAACAAACCGGAAGCCAATCAGATTAGTGTTTCTAATTTTGGACACACAAAATTAAGTTCTTCATTTTCAACTAAACTAACTTGCTTAATGTGAATTTGAGCACGAGATCATATTCGAAGACCGATTTGAACTCCGTCAGCTTCCACAAGTCACACTCATCGCCCTAGCCATGTTGGAACAAATCGGAGATCGATCGGATTAGTATTTCTAACTTTGGACCCCCAAACCTAAGTTCTTCGTTTTTAAACTAAACTAACTTGGTTAATGTGAATTTGATCGTCGAGCTTAAACCGGGAGTCCGATTTGAACTCCGTTAGTTTTCACAAGTCACACTCATCGCCTTGGCCGTCCTGGAACAAATCGAAGGCCGATCAGATTATTATTTCTAATTTTGGACCCCTAACCCTAAGTTCTTCTTTTTTAAACTAAACTAAACCAACTTGCTTAATGTGAATTTGAGTGCCGAGCTCAAACCAGGAGTCTGAATTGAACTCCCTCAGTTTTCACAAGTCACACTCATCGCTCTGGCCGTGCGGGTACAAATCGGAGGCCGATCACATTAGTATTTATAATTTTTGACCTCCAAATCTAAGTTCTTCTTTTTAAACTAAACTAACTTGCTTAATGTGAATTTGAGCATCATGCTTAAACTGGAAGTCCAATTTCAACTTCGTTAGTTTCCACAAGTCACACTCATCGCCCTAGCCATGCTAGAACAAACTAGAGGTCAATCAGATTAGTGTTTCTAATTTTAGACACACAAAACTAAGTTCTTCATTTTTTAACTAAACTAACTTGCTTAATGTGAATTTGAGCGCCGAGCTCATATTCGGAGACCGATTTGAACTCCGTCAGTTTTCACAAGTCACACTCATCGCCCTGGACGTGCTGGAACAAACCGTAGGCCAATCGGAATAATATTTCTAATTTTAGATCCCAAACCCAAGTTCTTCTTTTTTAAACTAAACTAACTTGCTTAAAGTGAATATGAGTGACGAGCTCAACTAGAAGTGTGAATTGAACTATGTCAGTTTTCACAAGTCATACTCATCGCCTTGGGCGTGCTGGAACAAACCGGAGGCTTATTGGAGCTCCGTCAATTTCCACAAGTCACACTCATTGCCCTGACCGTGCTGGAACAAACCACAGGCCGATCGGATTAATAATTATAATTTTGGATTCCCAAACCTAAGTTCTTCCTTTTAAAACTAAACTAACTTGCTTAATGTGAATTTGAGTGCCGAGCTCAAACTAGGAGTGTGAATTGTACTCCGTCAGTTTTCACAAGTCACACTCATCGCCCTGGGCGTACTAGAACAAACCAGAGGCCGATCGCATTAGTATTTCTAATTTTTGACCCCCAAATCTAAGTTCTTCATTTTTAAACTAAACTAACTTACTTAATGTGAATTTGAGCACCTTGCTCAAACTGGGAGTCCGATTTCAACTCCGTTAGTTTCCACAAGTCACACTCATCGCCCTAGCCATGCTGGAACAAATCGGAGGCCGATTAGATTAGTATTTCTAATTTTAGACTCCCAAATCTAAGTTCTTTGTTTTTAAACAAAACTAACTTGCTTAATGTGGATTTGAGTGCTGAGCTCAAACTGGGAGTCTTATTTGAACTTTGTCAATTTCCACAAGTCACACTCATCGCCTTGGCCATCTTGGAATAAATCGGAGGCCGATCGGATTAGTATTTCTAATTTTGAACCCCCAACCCTAAGTTTTTCCTTTTAAAACTAAACTAAACCAACTTGCTTAATGTGAATTTGAGTGCCGAGCTCAAACCAGGAGTCCGAATTGAACTCCGTTAGTTTTCACAAGTCACACTCATCGCTCTAGCCGTGCAGGTACAAATCGGAGGCTGATCGCATTAATATTTCTAATTTTTGACCCCCAAATTTAAGTTCTTCATTTTTTAACTAACTAACTTGCTTAATGTGAATTTGAGCACCGTGCTCAAACTGGGAGTCCGATTTCAACTCCGTTAATTTCCACAAGTCACACTCATTGTCCTGGCCATGCTGGAACAAATCGGAGGCCAATCAGATTAGTGTTTCTAATTTTGGACACACAAAACTAAGTTCTTCATTTTCAACTAAACGAACTTGATTAATGTGAATTTGAGCGCCGAGGTCATATTCAGAGATCGATTTGAACTCCGTCAGTTTCCACAAGTCACACTCATCGCCCTGGCCGTGTTGGAATAAATCGGAGATCGATCAGATTAGTATTTCTAACTTTGGACCCTCAAACCTAAGTTCTTCATTTTTTAACTAAACTAACTTGCTTAATGTGAATTTGATTGTCGAGCTTAAACTGGGAGTCCGATTTGAACTCCGTTAGTTTCCATAAGTCACACTCATCGCCATGGACATGTTGGAATAAATCGGAGGCCGATCGAATTCGTATTTCTAATTATGGAACGCAAAATTTATGTTCATCATTTTAAAACTAAACTAACTTACTTAATGTGAATTTGAGTGTCGAGCTCAAACCGAGAGTCTGATTTGAACTCCGTCAGTTTCTACAAGTCACACTCATCGCCCTGGCCATGTTGGAACAAACCAGAGGCTGATCAGATTAGTATTTCTAATTTTGGACCCCCAAACCGAAGTTCTTTGTTTTTAAACTAAACTAACTTGCTCAATGTGAATTTGAGAGTCGAGCTTGAACTGGGAGTCTGATTTGAACTCCGTCAGTCTCCACAAGTCACACTCATCGCCCTGGCCATGCTGCACAAATCCGAGGTCAATCGGATTAGTATTTCTAATTTTGGACCTCCAAACCTAAGCTCTTTGTTTTTAAACTAAACTAACTTTCTTAATGTGAATTTGAGTGTCGAGCTCAAACTGTGAGTCTGAATTGAACTCCGTCAGTTTTTACAAATCACACTCATCTCCATGGTAGTGCTGGAATAATCGGAGGCCGATCAGATTAGTATTTCTTTGGACCCCTAAACCTAAGTTCTTTGTTTTTAAACTAAACTAAGTTTCTTAATGTGAATTTGAGCGCGAGCTCAAACTGGGCATCCGATTTGAACTCTGTTAGTTTCCACAAGTGACACTCATCGCCCTGGCCATGCTGGAACAAACCGGATGCCTATCGGATTAGTGTTTCTATATTTGGACCCCCAAACCGAAGTTCTTTGTTTTTAAACTAAACTAACTTGCTCAATGTGAATTTGAGCGTCGAGCTTGAACTGGGAGTCTGATTTGAACTCCGTCAGTCTCCACAAGTCACACTCATCGCCCTGGCCATGCTGGAATAAATCCGAGGTCAATCGGATTAGTATTTCTAATTTTGGACCTCCAAACCTAAGCTCTTTGTTTTTAAACTAAACTAACTTTCTTAATGTGAATTTGAGTGTCGAGCTCAAACTGTGAGTCCGAATTGAACTCCGTCAGTTTTTACAAATCACACTCATCTCCATGGTAGTGCTGGAATAAACCGGAGGCCGATTAGATTAGTATTTCTTTGGACCCCTAAACCTAAGTTCTTCGTTTTTAAACTAAACTAAGTTTCTTAATGTGAATTTGAGCGCGAGCTCAAACTGGGCATCCGATTTGAACTCTGTTAGTTTCCACAAGTGACACTCATCGCCCTGGCCATGCTTGAACAAACCGGATGCCTATCGGATTAGTGTTTCTATATTTAGACCCCCAAAACTAAGTTCTTCTTTTTTCAACTAAACTAACTTGCTTAATGTGAATTTAAGCACCAAGCTCAAATTGGGAGACCAATTTGAACTCCGTCAGTTTTCACAAGTCACCCTCATCGCCCTGACCATACTGGAACAAACCGCAGACCAATCGGATTAATATTTCTAATTTTAGATCCCCAAACCTAAGTTCTTCCTTTTTAAACTAAACTAACTTGCTTAATGTGAATTCGATCGCCGAGCTCAAACTGGGTGTCCAATTTGAACTCCGTCAGTTTGCAAAAGTCACACTCATCGCCCTGGCCGTGTTGGAACAAACCGGAGGCCGATTGGATTAGTATTTCTAATTTTGGACTCCCAAACCTATGTTCTTTATTTTTAAACTAAACTAACTTGCTTAATGTGGATTTGAGCGCCGAGCTCAAACTGGGAGTTTATTTAAACTCCGTCAGTTTCCACAAGTCACACTCATCGCCTTGGCCGTCTTTAACAAATCGGAGGCCGATCAGATTAGTATTTCTAATTTTGGACCCCCAACTCTAAGTTCTTCCTTTTTAAACTAAACTAAACCAACTTGCTTAATGTGAATTTGAGTGTCGAGCTCAAACCAGGAGTCCGAATTGAATTCCATCAGTTTTCACAAGTCACACTCATCGCCCTGGCCGTGCGGGTATAAATCAGAGGCTGATCGCATTAGTATTTCTAATTTTGGACCCCCAAACCTTAGTTCTTCATTTTTACCCTGATGGTATCTAGAGATGGAGGATCCATGGTGATATTGTATGGACTGAAATCGGATTGATATTGGGTGCACATGCAATTTAATTCTTACACACCTACGTTCTGACAGAACTCGTTAAATGCTGATGCAAATGCATTCTTAGGATCCACTTGTAAGAACAAGTGGTGAACATACTTTGATATCAATTTAAGCAAGACGACCAAGGACCTAAAGCTGGGCAACAATCTAAAATCAACGTGAATTAGTAGACAACACTCGAATCTCATGATGAACCTGCAATCTTAGGGATGATATTGGGATGGTGAGCTGCGATCAACCCTCTCTTGGAGAGCATGCTAAGAGGTCAGATGGCACCTAAACCCTTGGTTAGGGAGTCCACACACACGGCTGTAGACTTACATTGGCAAGTAGTTCTCGGAGCTTCAGAATTTTGGACTGGGCTCTCTCTCACTACAAGAAAAAACGGAATTAGTATGGATGGTCATGGCCTGATCAAATTATAAACATTTGTTGTATAATACGAGGAAAAACACATAGAAAGTTTGTCAGAGTGCAGACCCGACTCTTTGGAGGGAGCACGCACCGACATGGATGAGGAGAGACTACTGGGAAGGTCTGTGCAATATATGGGCCACATAGAGATAGCAACAACCTCCACAACAATGAAAGTGAATTGGGCTGTCAATCCAGAGGCCAACATGCATACAAGTGGGTCCGTCTCCTTTGTGACCCATCAGTTTAGATTGGTAAGTCATATGTCCGTTTGTGACATATTTTATTTATATAGGTACTCATTTATGTAATATTTTTCTGTGAAGGCCTCCGACATTTCAAGAGGTATTTGATAAGACACATAAGAAAAAGGGAACGAATCAGTACATTAGCGACAGAGCTGGAGAGGTTGCGGTAAGTATTTGCAGTCTATTCACTATTTAATTTTTCTCATTACAGATTATATTACATTGTCATTTTTTTTTCAGGAGTCGTATAGCCAACAGATGACAGAGAAGTACGCCGGAGAGGAGAAGCAGCCGCAGTTAGATCCTGATGTATGGGTTGGGGCATCTGGTGCCCCAAAGAAAGGCCATGTGTATGGTTTTGGGCACAGTATGGACACGAGTAGGGTGTTATTTGGCACCTCGAGTTCAGCCTCACATACTAGTGTATTCACCACACCTGGTGATCCAGTACTTCTCCAAGTGAGATGATGGGCTTCATTCGAGATACGACCTCATTCGACACCTCCTCCTCCTCTGATCCTCTCTCTCTCTCCCCCCCTCCACACACACTCTAGAACCGGAGGGGTGACCCCCCCCCCCCCCCCCCCCCCCCCCCACCACCACCACCAACATCTCCTCCGTTCTTTCTCTATTTCTTTCTCACTTGCTGGACTGTGTATGTTAGAGGAGGAGAGAGAGAGAGAAGAAAGTGTTTGGCGAAACTTTCTCTCATATATATAATCTGCAGACATGAGAGAAAGATAGGGGGAGAGAAAGAGAGAGGTGAGGGTTGTGGGGAAATGATACTTTTGTCTTAAAGAAATTAACGGCTAACGGAAAATGTCACTCCAGTATATTTTTTTTGGACGGTAACAAACTCCAAAGTGTTATTTTCGACGGATGACAATTTTAAGTGACAGTAAAGAGTACGAAGATTTCATAAATTTTATAGAATATCAGCAGATTTCGGGGGGGGGGGGGGGGGGTGGCGTTTCTGAAAGAGCACTTTCACAAGTGCAGCAGCTTTTCTCTTTCTAAAAACCCTTTGTTTTTTTGTACTCGTAAACGTCACCGCCTACTCCACGCAATCCCAGCGCATCCGGGCCTTGCTCGAGTCGACGCTCCTCCGCTTTCTCTTTACCCTTCTCCTGTCCACTTGTGCTCGCTCTCTCTCTCTCTCGTCGGAGAGACGCAGGCGATCCATAGAAACCCTAGCCGCAGGCTCTCCAGCGGCCTGTGCATCGTGTCCACACCGCCGGATCTCCGTCGAAGGCGTCCTTCTTCGTGAGTCCCGTCTCAGCAAAATCAAAAAGCTCTTTTTTTTTTCTCTAATGAACATGAACCCGTTTTCCAGCAACTCAGCAAGTTCCTTCCCCCCCCCCCCCCCCTTGGTTCCGTATCTGCAAGATGCCTGCAAAGTTGGATCTGGATGTTGGTATTCATATGTTTTTAGATCTGTGCGAATTTGTTGGATCTCATGTCTGAGGTTTCTTCGAATCTTTCGTGATGCAATTTTTTTTCTCTTTATGGGGTCGTGGACTCCTGTCTCTTTGATTGATTGCCTTGTAATCCTTGTTGTTGGGATAACTTTTCGCTTATCCATATATTTATCCCCAATCTTCTTGATGTTGATTTTGTCTCCATTCATATGGGCTAAATTGTGCAATTTTTGGGGACAAGGTGTATGTTTGATCTACCCTGAGAAAATTGTTCATGTTTGATCTAGGATGAGAAATTTTCTTTCTTATTCCACTAGAGAAATAATTGTCTCTGAGATACGTCATACGTGCATCTGCTCAAATCTTTTTCTTGGTTATTGCTGTTTCTTCTAGAGGAAACGATGGCAGGGGAGAGCAAGGAACTTTAACAGCCTGGTTGAAGGTGGGTTAGATTCATGGTCTACGTTAAAAAGTCTAGACAATTTTGATGGCAAGGGAAGAGGAAATTCTGGGGGTTGATACTAAACGCCAGAAAGCTTGTAATTCATGTATTTATCTTTTATTAATCAGGTTATGTGCATGTGTTGTATTTGCGCACGCACATAACTTTGCTTTCTGAATAAGGTATAGTTCAGTTTTACCATCAGAATGTCAAATGTTTGAATAGGATTGTCAAGTTTTTAGAGCCATTTATTTGATGTTTGTGTTTATTTCATCATGATAGGCAGTGTAAAATAACTGCTGTTTGCATTTAAATTCATTAGTTGGTTATGTTCACCAGTTCCTCATAATGAATCTGAAGTTTTAGCCTAAACTATTTTGGTGTGGACTGTAAAAGTGTGGCTTTTGTTAAACTTGTCAAGAATTTATTTTTCTTAAACCAGTGAAAGAATAGATGCACTTCAGTGTCATGTATTTCAACTGTTCTGTTTCTATCTTGGGAATGATCTGCAATCATGGAACGGACTATCATTAATTTGGAAAAAGAAGAGGATCTGGTTATTTTTAATCTGCTTATTTTGGCTTTATTTGCTTGTTCTGACAGTGTAAGACGTGGAATGCAAGATCCACGGATCTGATTCTGGCCTCTAGAAGTTCCCAATTACAACAATTACAAAAGTAAAAAGAAAACTAAAGTCTGATTGGGTCCTAATTGGCCATAGTGGGACCAAAAACAATCAGCTTACATGTGGATCTGCTGATGATCTTGGCTGCATTTATTTAAAAGGCATGACAAAGATGCTCAATAGTTTTATAATTTTAACTATTTTTTTTAATTTACGAAGGTATTTTCTTCAGTAAAAACCTTATTTGTTTGTTTAATCTTTTGGATTTTTTTAGTGGATTATCTCAATCTACTGGATTGGTTGATCTGATCTGATCCAGCCGAAATGATTTTCTTGCTTTGATTTTGTAGTCAATACCCACCAGAAACCAACAGTGGAAAAAATGACTTTCAATTACATGAAAACAACAAAATACCTTGTTTTATTTTGCGGTCATCCAGGAAAAGGATTCCAATCTTAAAATCAGAAAAATACACTGATTCTATCATTCTAAAGCTGGTGGTTCTAAAATCAGAGAATTGCATTGTTTTACATAAAGACAACTTCTTTTGCTATCTGCATCTGTCAGTGCTCCAAGTAGCTTTCCCTCCAGTTTTTCCTTCCATGGTTGATGGTTTGGGATAGGTAAAATCAGGCAGTAATTAAATTTAGGCAAGAAACCCAATCCCCAGGATGGTGCTAAACTTGATACCTTAGATGAAAAACTCGAGACTCAAGCCATCCGGCCAACAAAATTGCTATTAACCATAGCATTCATACAAATATCAACAGAGACAAATTCAAAAAAGAAGGAAAAAGGAAAAAGAAAAGGCAGATTTGCAGTTAAACTGATCTCATAAACTATTCGATCATTGCATGGGCCATCAAAATAAAGCACCCTCACATGTTTACTTTGGGAATCCAAAAGTCTTGATGAATGAAGAATTTTGGCTCACGCAGCTACAACGAACATGAGAAGAAACTCCATGTAACTATCAGAAATCAGAAACAAACCCCAGGAAGACCATGTCATCGTTCTTTTACTTGGATTCCAGGAAGGAAGCCTTTCGATCCAGAAACAATCATATGCCATAACCATCATTTTGGGAAATTCTGCAGACCCTCTAACATCTGATGGTGAGAGGCAACTGAGGGGTCACCTTAGCCTCAAATGCTTTTGTGATGGCCTAGACATTTGAGTTGATTTTTTTTTCCAAAATAGATTGTACATATACATATATGTAACTAAACATGAATGAAACACGGGTTGCATTAGCCTCAAATAAGTAGGTTGAGAATGGAGTTCCTCTGTTGCCCTTAAACCCCTCACCTGTTGACCTCTAGTTCCTGTAATTGTCCCAAGACATCTTGATTAAGTGATAGCCATGAGCATTCCTCCAACAAAAGCTTTTGAAACAGTTGCTTTATTTTCACAATGGTGTGAGCTTCAGTTTGTGCTGTGTTTCAGGTTAGCTTTATAGATGACCTGTGAAGAACTGGTTGTCTTCTTGATGTCAAGTTTTACTTTGTTCTCCTTAATACAAGCTTAGAAGACTGCTGGACTACTTTAGTTGATACTATTGTTTTTTATTTGTTCATTACCTTTAGATTTTCAAGTACTTCCTGTATAGTCAAGTAATATGGCATGCAATTCTGTTTTCTGACTTTTGTAGGTTATTCAGTTGCGTTTTTCCTTCTCTACAAGCTTCTGAAAATGGCTGATGGTCATGAAACTGATAAGAATATTGAGATATGGAAGATTAAGAAATTGATCAAGGCACTAGAGTCTGCCAGAGGAAATGGTACAAGCATGATTTCTCTGATTATGCCACCTCGAGATCAAATCTCTCGTGTGACAAAGATGTTGGGTGATGAATATGGAACTGCCTCGAACATAAAAAGTAGAGTCAATCGTCAATCTGTGTTGGCTGCCATTACCTCAGCACAACAGCGTCTGAAGCTCTACAACAAGGTTCCACCAAATGGGCTAGTTTTGTATACAGGAACAATTGTTACAGATGATGGAAAAGAGAAGAAGGTGACAATAGATTTTGAACCTTTCAAACCCATTAATGCATCATTGTACCTTTGTGATAATAAGTTTCATACTGAAGCCTTGAATGAACTTTTGGAATCTGATGACAAGTTTGGGTTCATAGTTATGGATGGTAATGGAACTCTCTTTGGCACTTTAAGTGGCAATACACGTGAGGTTCTTCATAAGTTTACAGTTGATCTTCCAAAAAAGCATGGCAGAGGAGGGCAGTCAGCTTTGCGTTTTGCTCGACTTCGGATGGAGAAACGTCATAATTATGTGAGAAAGACTGCGGAGCTTGCCACACAGTTCTTTATTAACCCAGCTACCAGTCAGCCTAATGTTGCAGGACTAATACTGGCTGGTTCTGCTGATTTTAAAACTGAATTGAGCCAGTCTGATATGTTTGATCCTCGCCTACAGGCAAAAATACTGAATGTAGTAGATGTTTCTTATGGAGGAGAAAATGGTTTCAACCAGGCTATCGAGTTATCAGCAGAAATTTTATCTAATGTCAAGTTTATACAGGAAAAGCGGTTGATTGGTAAGTATTTTGAAGAGATAAGTCAAGATACAGGAAAGTATGTATTTGGGGTGGATGACACATTGAAGGCCCTTGAGATGGGCGCTGTGGAGACCCTCATTGTGTGGGAAAACTTGGACATTAATAGATATGTGCTGAAAAACAGTGCCACAGCGGAGATCGTGATAAAACATTTGAGCAAGGATCAGGAAAGTGATCAGAGCAATTTCCGTGACCAGGCTACCTCTGCTGAATTGGAAGTTCAAGAGAAAATGTCCCTGCTTGAGTGGTTTGCAAATGAGTACAAGCGATTTGGTTGCATGCTTGAGTTTGTCACTAATAAATCCCAAGAAGGTTCTCAGTTTTGCAGAGGCTTCGGTGGCATTGGTGGTATCCTTCGCTATCAGCTTGACATGAGATCTCTGGATGAGCCATCTGATGAAGGGGAAGTGTATGAAGATTCTGATTAGCAATCATTGAACTATTTGCCAGCACCAAGCCAGGGAAAGTCTGGTGCTGGCCTCTGCTTGTTGCCAGAGATGCTCCGTGGTTGTCGAGCTATACATCAAAGAAATGGTAAGGAATTCTATACATATATTACCATTTTCTGAACCTGCGTAAGTAACAGCTCAATGCTGACTATATTTGATGTCTGATTGCTAAAGTCGAGGTACTTGTTTTTCTTTCTCAGGCAGAAGCCCTACACAGTGTGAAGTGGAACTCGTTTACAAAGTCTACTTGAGGAAACTGGTTTGGAACATGAATGCTACAAACTTCTGGCTGATATTGGAGCATCTCCTCGGCAACATGCTGTTGGTGGCAGTCAATTTCTTTTTCTTTTGTTCTGGGTGGGAGGGGGGTTGATTCTCCAGTCTCCGAGAATAGCCAAGTCTTTTCTTTCCGGCTCAAGTGATAGTTCCTATTGGAGGGGGGGGGGGGGGGGAGGGGAGAGAGAGAGAGACTTGGCAGCAATTTCTCTCTGGAATTTGGCTACATTGTGTCCCACACTATGCTACATTGGTGTGCCAGTTGTGTTTATTGCCTGCTTTACACATTGGTCTCAAGTATTTTGTCTCCTTGCATGTTCTGTCTATCTTCTCTGAGTAAGGTACTTATTCGACCAGTACTCTGAGTAAGGTACTTGTTGGCCTTGTCGCGTTGGCAGGTGATTTGGTATATAAATGAGCAGCTGCTGCACAGTTGAGTCGCATGTGAATCCGAAAAAGCTTGTCTGTGAGTTTTTCAATTCTTTGCAGATGGATGTATGGCACGCTTTATGAGTAAAACGCCATGTTTTCCCTCTGTCTGCCTTTCGTAGAATTGTTATGTAAATGACTGCATGGCTTCGTAGGTGTGTTGGATCCATGGCACTTCGCTGCTGTCTATATCTGTGGGTTATGTATCTCGACCAGATAACAAACAGATTGTGTATATCTAGATATGTAACCAGTTACTGCCTCTGGTAAGTATGATATGTGTATGATATATATATATATATATATTATATATATATATATCTTAATTATATACTAGAAGAGATACTTTGTGTTTTTGGTCAGGTTCACATTTCTATGTTTTACTCTTCCTCCCTCCGGTTCAGATTTTATTTAATATCACAATTTTCCTCTTTCTCTCTTATTAAATAGTAGGAGAATTAACTTTTGGTTTCTGACAGGGATCTGATATTATTTTCAGGTCCATGTCAAGTTTTTCCGTGTCGTCCAGTTCTATGTAACTGCGTAAGTACATACTTACAGAGTTACATGTGTAACTATGTAAGTATGTAAATCTTGTAACTGTGTAAGTATATAATTATATATTTATGCAGTTACACATGTAACTCTGTAAGTACTTAATAGTTTACAGAAATAAGTATTTATTTACTTACTGGGAGAATTACCAATCAGTTCCTAATTTTAGGGGACTTATTTTTAGGTTCTTGAGTTACATAGTTATAGAAGAAGGGAGTTACATAGTTTCAAAAGGGCTTACCTAGTTACCAGAAACTTACCTAAATACAGAGTTACATGTGTAATTACACACTTACGTAGGTAAGTCTTTCTGTAACTTTGTAATTACTTAGTTACCATGGACTTATCTAATTACAGAGTCTTGAGTTACATACTATATAACTCAGTAATTATATGTATAGTTACAGAGTATGTAGTTATAGAATTACATATGTAGTTACATAGTATGTACATGTGTAATTACACACTTACATATAGTTACAAAGTTACACATACAACTTTGTAACTACATACTTACGTAGTTACATGAATTACACATGTAACTCTGTAACTAGGTAAGTCCTAGGTAATTTTTGGTAACTAAGTAAGTCCTTCTGAAACTATGTAAATCTGTAATTAGGTAAGTCTTAATTACATAGTTATAGACATATAAAATCGCTATGTAGTTATTACATGTGTAACTGCATAAGTATGTAATTATATACTTACATAGTTATATGAATTACATACTTACGCAGTTATACATGTAACTCTATAAATATATACTTACGCAGTTACACATTTAACTGTGTAACTACTTCATACCTTGTTACACAATTACATAAAGAAATAATTACAAACTTAAGACGTAAAAAATTATATACTTACATACTTACAGAGTTACATGTGTAACTGCATAAGTATGTAATTACATACTTATATAATTACAAAATTTACATATTTACGTAGTTACACATGTAACTTTATAAGTACGTATTTACGCAGTTACATATTTTTGAGATAACGGTGGAGCGGGATAACGGGAGTTAACAGCAAAAATTAAAAATAAATCCTGCATAAAATAGAGACTAGACGGAGTGAAAAAATTTGACAAAAATTTGAAAATAATATTAGATCCCTATCACGGATCAATAATTAATTCTCCGTCGCATTCATCTTTGCTCTTCCTTGCAGCCAATTAATGCTGCTGTCTTGTCCTTGAACACCACGCGCCCAAATTGCAAGTTTAAATGTCATTGTTGTCTTCCAAATCCTGTGCTCCGTTTTCCATCTCGCCGCATGCCAATGTCAGTTACACACTCAGGACATTCATGCCAAATATAATTATTAATTAATTTGGGAAATGCCAATGTCAGTTACAAATTTCTCTCGGATTGTAATTACTTATGCTTATCCCTTGAACCAAATCATTTCTATAAATAAAACATGCATAGTCACGGGAGGAAAGATGTTCTCTCTCTCTCTCCACATCTCATCCCGTTCCAGATATATGATCCACTATATATGCCTATTGGGAAATGCTTGTTGTCCGGCTGGCCGGAAAAATCATTTGTCCGGCCAGCCGGACGCAAAGAGCTTCTCATGCCTATTTGTGGCATGCAGTTGCGTGTATAGGGAGGACGATGAGCAGAGGATCAACGGCTTGGCGGTGCTGCTTGGTGCAATGGCCGCTATCGCGTATGTGGGGGTGAATATGGGTCGGTTCGATCTGAGTTGACTTATTTTTTTGGTCAAATTGAATCAAACCGAATTCCAAAGTCTATCCGAACTAAATCAAACCGGTTCGATTTAAATTGAAATGTAATGCCTTTTATTACACAATCGCGTGCTTACCTTGATGGCTAAGGCGCTGGCCTTTTTGGTGATAGGTGGGGTTTTCGAATTCTAGTTTTGGCATGTTTTTACATCAAATCTCAAATCTGTCACATTTTTTGACAAAAAAATCTATTTAACGAAGGCCGGTTTCAAACTCAACACATTGTAGGCGCGGTGCCACCTAACACTAACCAACTGCTCTACACTTTATTTGAGTTATTAATGTACCAATTATATATATATTCAGTTTATTTGGTTTCAGGAAGTGAAACCGAATTGAACTGTGTAGGGGTTGATTCAGTTCGATTTGATTTTTCGATTTGAACCGAATCATGAACAGCCCTACCCATATATACCATAGTCATATCCGAGCTCTGTGGCCTCCCTGCTCTGGTAGCCTCCTCTCCCTCACTTCCTGTCTCCCCCACCGCTCCTTGGCTGCCTTGTCGCATCTCTTCTCTGCTACCCAGCTCATGGGTTCTCCAGTGGCGCCACCCGTCCCACCTCAACTTCGCCGACTACCCCCTCAAGTGCCCCCCTCCCCCCTCGCGAGCTACATGTTTTCTCACGCAATGGGCTTCACACCCAGCGCTCACTAGCGTCTCCTCCGCTGCGTCGTTTCCTCCCACCTCTTCGCCCTGCGTCGCATCGCCGTGCATGAACTTGGATGCCATGTTGACTGTCGCAACATGCTCGATGCCGTGACGACGAAGCAAGCGACGGCGGGCTGTCTTAGGTAGCGCAGGACAACATCTATTTAACTTCATTCTTTTATCTTTATGTTGAAGTGTATTTAAAAAATTCAACCATGTAATCAATTATTTCTTATTCAAAGTCTATTTACATTTTTTATTGAATCTTTTTACTTTTACTTAGAATGTAAACATACGTTAGTATGTCCAGCGAGTATTATGTATGTATATATATATATATATATGTCAAAAAAAGATTATATTATATGTATGAATATACGTATTTATAGATATTTGATTGTTATAAAATATTAAAGTATATTATAAAAATTGTTGAGAACGATAAAATTCAAAGGTTAGAAGAATTATCCATTTTATGAAAATTTTACATTTCAAGTGTTATTGTTATAAGTATATTATATTCTTCTAGATTATCAAAATAACCATAACAAGCATAAATAATCATATATGATAAACAGTTGTTATGAGGAGAGTTATGGACAAGTTAAAATTAAGATAAACATCAAGAGCTTTGTATCATATAAATAGCATGCACCAAAATAAATTTTTTACTTTGGTGATCATAATCTTCTTCTAATTAACTAGAATGAAGAAAATAAATTAGATAAAATAGTTGACAATATTAAAAAGAGTTTAAATAACATAACATCAATTATTCTGTAGAATGATTACTTTTTAAATTTATTGTCAAGTAAGATATTCTCTTTTATTTAAGCACATATTCTGGACCACATGTCTTATGCTAATAAATCATAACGAGTATATTTTATTTACTCATAGCAAAATATTATCTTTGTGAAATCTAATTATGACAACTTTTAATTTTAAGATTTGTATCCATGCATCGTTCAGCTCTTATCAGAGTTGCCTTCTGAAGTTGAAGTATTTGTTAGTGGGGTAATGACCATGGTTGGTTCTAGAAAAAGTGTTACAAATTTGACAAATTTAATATTAAAATATATATATTGCAAACAAAATATATTGCTTAACTATAAATTCGAAACTCGTCCATGACCTACTCTTGTATTTGGATTATCCCACTTCTAGCTAAATGGTAGACTCCTCTCCCTTCTCTCTTATAGTTTATATAATTATTAAGATTTTCAATGTAAAAAATAGATAACTGTTAAATTTCTTTAAATGAAAATTATTTGAAATGAAAATTTAAGATTTAAGATTTTTTTTTGAATATATGAAAAATTATCTTTTATTATTTATTTTTTAAAATCATTTTAATTATTATACTACATATACGGATGTACTACACACGCGCACACATTTCCTTAACTAATATATATAGAGTGAGACGGAGAGTGATGTTATGGAATGGCGCAGTAAGATGGTGTGGTCTAGCTGTACCATAACATGAATTGTCAGATTAACGTTTTGTTTGATTGCTTAGAAAATATATTTAAAAGAAATTATTTTTTAAGGATTAATTTTATAAGAAAATAAAAATATAATTATCTATTTGATATTCACGTAAATAATTTTCCTAAAAAGATTTTTAGATGTTTATTTTTTAGTAAAATATTTATTAGAAATATTTTTTAAAAAATTAAAGTCTAAAAAATAAAAAATATGTTCCGTAGGTCGACTGTCTAATCGCTGATTGTTCAACGTCAACTATTGAGCGTAGGTCGTTGGATGTGGACGCCGAGAGTTGGAAGTCGACCATCAGTCGTCCAACGTCGGGCGCCGAGTTCATCAGACATAGGTGCCGACTGTCGGACGTCGGGCATTGGACGCTGGGTGCCGAACGCTGACAACCAGGTGTCAGATGCCCACTATCGGGCGCTAGCCATCAGGGGCAGGACGCCGAACGCTGCCGGGTGCCAGATGTCGGCCGTCGACGATCGCGACCGGACACTGAATGTCAGACGTCGCACCACAAGAGAAAGCGGAATTTCCGACGGACCCAATCCGTCGGAAATCCGACGGCAATCTGTCGGAAACACTGCCTTCCGACAACTTTCCGTCGAACGGTCATCGGAAGACGTCCGTCGAAAAATTTTGGTCAGAAATTACCGACGGCTTCCTAATCCGTCCGTATTCCGTCGGAAATTCTGACAAAATATTCGGTCGGAAAAATAGTCGGTAATCTGACGAAAATTAGTCGGAAACTGTTGTCGGAACATTGGTCAGTGAATTCCGACCGAAAACCGTCAGAAAATAAGTTGGAAAATCCGTCAAAAACTGCCGACAGAATGAATCCGTCGGAAATTATTTCGTCGGAACTTCCGACAGAAATACCGATGGATAAGTTCCGTCGGCCAACTGCAAATTTTCGACGGACACCTTCCATCGGAAAACCTGTCGGAAATGTCTATTTTTTTAAATTGCAAAAATTAACAATAATAAATTACAAAATCTGCTAAAATATTCATGCATTCCACAATAGAAGGTACTCACAATGAAACATAAAATCATAAAACATAACTAATACAAAATCAAACACAATCATAAATGCTAAAAATCAAGACAAGTCTACTGGATCGTCCGCCGTCCCCTTCTCCTGATTGTCAGGTGCGGGAGGATCCTATATTAAAAAAAAATTAATATGTGAAACATTAATAAAAATTAATATACAAACATTATTTTCAAAATTTTAAATTTAAAACATGTGATTATTCCTCAAGTTTAATAAGAAAATATTTTGGATCTTTTAGACTTGGATTTTTTTAAGATCCGTCATTTGAACGTCCAACCCAATCCGGGAATCCAAATCGGATTCCGTCAATTCGCACACGTCAATTTCACCTACTCGGTCGTGTCAGAGCGAACGGCACGTCGATCGGATCCCTCTTTGAGATTTTGGACCCCCGTGTTACGTGTTTTGAACATTTAGACTTGGGTTTTTTTAGATCCGTCATTTCATCGCCCAACCCAATCCGGGAATCGAAATCGGATTCCGTCAGTTCACACACGCCAATTTAACTCACCCGGTCGTGTCGGAGCGAACGGCACCCCGATCAAATCCCTATTTGGGATTTTGGACCCCCGGGTTGTGTGTTTTGATCCTTTAGACTTGAGTTTTTTTAGATCCGTCATTTCAACGCCGAATCCAATCCGGGAATTCAAATCGGATTCCGTCAGTTCGCACACGTCAATTTAACCCACCTGGTCGTGTCAGAGCGAACGACATGCCGATCAGATCCCTATTTGGGATTTTGGACCCCCGGGTTACGTGTTTTGATCATTTACACTCGGGTTTTTTGTACATCCGTCATTTGAACGCCCAACCCAATCCGGAAATCCAATTCAGATTCTGTCAGTTCACACACGTCAATTTAACCACCCGGTTGTGTTGGAGTGAACGGTACGCCGATCAAATCCCTATTTGAGATTTTGGACACTCGGTTGCGGGTTTTGATCATTTAGACTCAGGTTTTTTGTACATCCGTCATTTGAACGCCCAACCCAATCCGGGAATCCAATTCGGATTCCGTCAGTTCGCACACGTCAATTTAACCCACCTGATCGTGTCGGAGCGAACGACACGCCGATCAGATCCCTCTTTGGGATTTTGGACACCCAGGTTGCGTGTTTTGATCATTTAGACTCGTGTTTTTTATACATCCGTCATTTGAACGCCCAACCCAATCCGAAAATCCAAATCGGATTCCGTCAGTTCGCACACGTCAATTTCACCTACCCGGTCATGTCGGAGCGAACGGCACGTCGATCGGATCCCTCTTTGAGATTTTGGACCCTCGGGTTGTGTGTTTTGATCTTTTAGACTTGGGTTTTTTTAGATCCGTCATTTGAACGCCCAACCCAATCCGGGAATACAAATCGGATTCCGTCAGTTTGCACACGTCAATTTAACCCACCCGGTCGTGTCAGAGTGAACAGCACGCCGATCAGATCCCTATTTGGGATTTTGGACCCCCGGCTGCGTGTTTTGATCATTTAGACTCGGGTTTTTTGTACATCCGTCATTTGAATGCCCAACCCAATCCGGGAATCCATTTGAATTCCGTCAGTTCGCACATGTCAGTTTAACTCACCCAGTCATGTCGGAGTGAACGGCACGCCGATCAGATCCCTATTTGGGATTTTGGACACCCGGGTTGCGTGTTTTGATCATTTAGACTCGATTTTTTTGTACATCCGTCATTTGAACGCCCAACCCAATCCGGAAATCCAATTCGGATTCCGTCAGTTCGCACACGTCAATTTAACCCACCCGGTCGTGTCGGAGTGAACGACACACCGATCAGATCCCTATTTGGGATTTTGGACCCCCGGGTTGTGTGTTTTGATCTTTTAGACTTGGGTTTTTTTAGATCCGTCATTTCAACGCCCAACCCAATCCGGGATCCAATTCGGATTCCGTCAGTTCGCACACGTCAATTTAAACCACTCGGTCATGTCTGAACAAACGGCACGCCGATCGGATCCCTATTTGGGATTTTGGACACCTGAGTTGTGTGTTTTGATCCTTTAGACTTGAGTTTTTTTTAAATCTGTCATTTCAACACCCACCCAATCCGGGAATCCAATTCGGATTCCGTCAGTTCGCACACGTCATTTAACCCACTCGGTCGTGTCGAAGCGACGACACGCCGATCGGATCCCTATTTGGGATTTTGGACACCCGGGTTGCGTGTTTTGATCCTTTAGACTTGGGTTTTTTTTAGATCCGTCATTTGAATGCCCTTTACACTTCTGTTTATTTTATAATAGTAATTTGAGCGCTCATGTGGCTTTTTATCCTTCCATAAGTTGATTGTATAAATGGACCTTCTTTATAGGTTATTAATTTAGATTTCTATTTTTCCCTTTTGACATTCTTTAGTGGTTTCATTTCATTCAAACTATATGAAATTAATAGTAATACTGACCTGAGGGGCTGGCTGTGAGGGGCGTATTCCCTGCATGGCTGAGATCAACTGCTCGACCATAACGCCAAAGTGTGTCCGTAGCTCTCCCGGATGAGAGTTCTCATCTCCTCTACACCATGCCAGGGCGCGCAGCAGATGAACTCGCGTATGCCGGAGGAGCGACCGAACTCGCATATGAGGACAACACTGGAGTAGTATCCAGGCTGTCCCCAAAGCCGTACACTTGACCCTTCCTCGGCCCTCCCGCTGCATCGACCCAAGCCTCCGGATCCAAGTCTGGCTGGGGAGTGCCCTCTGCATAGCGATCCACCATCGTCCTGTCATAGGTCTCCTGCAGAACAAATTAAAACTAAATTATTGAAACAAATTATTTTAATATCTTAATTGAATTCAAAATTATAGCTTGACTTACAGCAATCGTGCGAGCACTCTCGCTGACATAGTCATCCATCCCCTTCCGCTTATGAGTCCGATCAAATAACGCGCGAAAAGTAGGGGCACGCTCATGCTCGTGATGCTTAAAATTCAACAAAATTAGTTAGTTTCACAATAATAATCAATGTATTAAGCAATTGAACAATAATATGCTTACCAATTTTTGGCTGTGGGTCGCGTAAGATACAGACCCACTAGTATGCACATTCTTCTCCGGATGAGTTGATCGGTTGCGTTTTGCCGCCTGTGACCGCTCTGCCATGGTCCAGTAGCCCAACGCTCACAAAGGGACTCCCAATAGTCCCTCCTCAGCCAAACAGGGCCGTAATCCAGCCAAGCCATAGGATCCGGTTGCTTGTGGTCTTCATTGCCTTGTCCTGGGCCTCCCACACCGACTTTCTTAAATTAGTATGGGCAGACAATGACAAATTACAACAACTAAGTATGCATAAGAACATAACATTTATGTTTCAAAATATTTAGACACATACTCGAGATCTTAACCAAGTAGGAAAAGACTTCTCCAATTCCTTTTCAACCTGCACGTCAGTCGACGTGGATTCTGTTGCAGTATGACTGAGTCAAACACTCTGCAATCTAAATGTCACACAACCTCTAAGTTCTGCAGTATTGCATGCAAATGATGTACATCATAAGTGTTGAGAGCTTACTCAATGTAGGAGTCTAGTTTTGTGCAATTCATGAATATGTAGATCACCACAGCTACCAACTCTCTGTTTTCGAGTGCGCGAGTAGAAGAATATCCGAACGCTCGTCCGGGACACTTGAATATAGAGAGTCGGTCAAACACATTAGAATCTCCACCATCATCATTACTTGGAGGTTGAGTGTGTCGGATTCGTATTTTCGTGTCAAAGTACATCGAACAAAAGTTCGATATCTCCTCAATAAGGTTCGCTTAGGTAATGGAGCCCTCAACTTGTGCTTTGTTGCGGACTTTCATCTTAAGATCGTGCATACATCTACGACAATACATTTGAAATATAAAAGATCATCGTAATGTGAATAAATTGAGACATAGGAATATACCTCTCAAACGGATACATCCATCGAAATTGTACTGGTCCTCCGACCCTAGCCTCATATGGCAAATGGATGATCAGGTGCTCCATTGAATCAAAGAATGCTGGAGGAAATATCTTCTCTAATTTGCAGACTGTCTGTATTATATTTTGCTCCATATGTTGCAAGTCATGAAGTCTGATTTCTGATGCAGATAAAATCCTGAAGAATTGACTCAGCTCAGTCATTGCTCCCCATATTTGCTTCGGCAACAACTCACGAAAAGTAATTGGCATCAATCTTTGCATGAAAACATGGTAGTCATGACTCTTCATTCCGTATATTTTCCCCTCGTTGACATTTACACAACGGGCAATATTCGAGACATATCCATCCGAAAATCTCAATTGCTTCAACCATTGTAGCACTTCCTTAATTTGTCTGGCCCCAAGCACATATGAAGCTTTAGGTTGCACCACTTTTCCACTAACATGCTGTAGCTCTAGTTCTGGACATATGCAAGTACTTTCAAATCCATTCGTGCCTTGACGTTATCCTTCGTTTTGCCTTTGACGTCCATAACTGTATTGAACACAATATCAAAAATATTCTTCTCTATATACATGACGTCTAGGTTATGTCGTATCAAAAGTGTTGACCAATAAGACAATTCCAAAAGATGCTTTGCTTCACCCAATTGTGATCCTTCCCAAAGCCGGGGATATGTCGGGTACTACCAGTCAGTTATGTTACAGTCGGTAAGTTCTGGACCCGCCTCGCCATGTTTCCACCAGACACCTGTTCCATATCTACATCCTCCTTCACAATTGTATTTTTCATAAAAGAATCCTTTTGCTTTCGGAAAGGATGGTCACTCGATAGAAACCGACGATGACAATCGAACCAACATGATTTCCCCCCAGATTTCAACACGAATGATTTAGAATCCTCCATGCAATAAGGACATGCCAACTTCCCATGTGTGCTCCAGCCAGATAACATGTCGTACGATGGAAAGTCACTTATTGTCCACATTAATGCAGCCTTCAAATTGAAATTCTGTTTTATGGATGCATCATAAGAGAGAACCCCATCTGACCATAACAATTTCAGCTCATCAATCAACGGTTGAGATATATGTCTATATTTTTTCCTAGACTTTTTGGACCCAGAATCAATAATGAAAGGAACAGATTCTCACGCTTCATGCACATGCCTGGAGGAAGGTTGTACGGTGTTAGGAATACTGGCCAACATGAGTAAGATGCCACCGAGCCTCCAAATGGATTGAAACTGTCTGTGCATAAACCCAACCGCACGTTGCGTGGATCCCTTGAGAAGTAAGGATGAATACGGCTAAAATGAGCCCAAGCTTCACCATCGGCAGGATGACTGATTTTACCATCATCACGACGGACTCTTTCCGCATGCCAAGTCATATGTCCAGCTATCTTCGGGAACATGAACAACCGCTGTAATCTGGGTGTGATCGGAAAGTACCGCAATGACTTATACGGAACATCCTTCTGCTTTGACTTGTCTCTTCTCTTAGGCTTGAATCTATCATGCTTACAAATACAACATGATGTCTTATCTGCATCATCTTTGTAGTACAACATACAGTGATTCAGACATGTATCAATTTTCATAAAACCAAGCCCCAGATGATTCACCATCTTCTTCGCACGGTAAAAATCATCAGGTAACCTCTCTGATTGAGGAAGCATACTCTTGACGAGTAAGAGAAGCCGATCAAAACAACTCTCGCGTATATGAAATTCAGACTTCAAATTCAGAAGCTGCGACACTGCAGACAACCGTGTATGCTTCTCACAACCATCCCATAATGGCTCATCAGCATCTCGAAGTAACTGATAAAATCTCTGAGCTGTATCATTCGACACTTCTTCATTTGTTTGATCTTAATGAATATTGAACTCCGGACTAGTAGCATCGACAACCATGTCTACGTACGTATTGTGGAGGCAAAGTTAGCTGGTTCAGATGACTGAATATTCAACTCACCATGAGACGACCATAACTCATAATGGGCAACAAATCCTCTCGTATACAAATGATGCTGCACATCCCATGTCGATATCCACTTTTTGTTCTTACAAGCCGAACACGGACATCTGATGTTACCCATCGGATCAATTGCTACTGATGAATTACTCAATGCAAACTGAATGAAACTGTCAACTCCGTCTTTAAACTCCTCTGTCACAACTCCATTAACTATTCCACGGTACATCCATGACCAATTCTCATAAGACAATTTTCCTACATAGATCAAATGTCATGTCACGAGTTAAAATCCAACACACCCTCACATCGTTCGAGTAAGTCAAAATGAATAGGTAGGACATATTATTTAGATTATCACTTTTTACCCATCTGTGAATATTTGATCGCACTCAGATAACCATTTACTATGTATTTGTATTATTTGCTAAAAATTTCGGCAGCATCTCCCCACACCTCTCCGATATACCAAAAATATTATTAATTAAGATATTTTCTTAAACACTTACTAATAAGTGGTTAAGAAAAATTTCTAAATCAATAATAGTATATTAGAGAGGAGTGAGTAGAAGCACCCAAAATTTCAACAAATAATACAAACACATAATAAATGACCACCTAACTGCGATCAAACATTCACAGACTGTCTAAAACGGGACAATTCAAAACTTTGAGTTAGATATACACATTCTCATCATTGAAAATAAGATTCGTGCACATCAATCCCAAAGTCTTGAATGGGAAGGTTTATTGACACGGGCTTAACACGCTCTCGTGATGTGTGTGCAGTGATAAATTGTTATACATGCATAGATCAAATTTAAAATCCACATAAATATGAAAGGAATATGAAAACAAAATGTCATGTGAACAAGTGCAATATTAAAACAAATTAACACATACATGTAAATGAATTATATTAATATAAGAAGTACAATACTAATCAAATGAATTAAATTAAAGTAAGAACTGCACATCATCGTTATATTTGTTTTCTCTATCTCTCTCCTCTATCTTAAAATCTATTTTTACAAGATTGGAGGCTTTAATTTGCTCACAAGATTGGATTAGAAATACTTCAGCTGGTATGTTACTATGTTCTAATTAAACTGAGAAGCTTTAATTTCTGTAGTTATATTTTAAATTGTAATCACTTTCTTTTCTATTTTAGGACTGGTTGGACGAGCAGGTTGTTTAAAATAAGATTCATTTAGAATGGAACCAACAGGCCCAGGGTTACTGCTATGTTTAGATGGTGGGCTTGCTGACCCGCCTTTTTGGACCCCAAAATAGAGAAGTTACCCTTATGAACTTCCACTACTTGGTACAAAAATGATGTAGAAGGCTAGAAGCAGAGAAGGGGGTGAATATTAGATGGTCTGCTGCTATGTACAAATAGTGTAGAAGCAGAAAGGGGGTGAATTAGATGAATCTGCAAATTGAGGCATAATGAAATTATTTGCTCCTTTCCATTTTTCCTTCCCCTTAAGATTGTGCGGAATAAATAGTGTACCTTTCTTTGCCTTCATGTAATTATTTTTAATTTGAGAAACAGTTAATACACATTTTGACGTGCATAAAATATAACACACCTATTAAAATTGTACCATGTGTCGTATGGATTCTAATATTTTCCCCATTTACATCCTTTCTTCTAAACATCTAAGACACATGGCACGATCTTAATGAGTGTGTCATGGTTGCCTTAGTGCACACCAAAGTGTGCACAAGCAATTTAAAATTTCCTTATAATTATTCGTATAAAAATTATGTTGTAAATTATATATTAGACAATATTTAAAGACTTTACTTGTTTATTTGACGATATATATTCAAGTGCTTTATTTTTTGTGGTGCGACCTATAAATGGGTAGATTTGTCACGAGTTATGTAGAAAAAAATCTCCTAAGAGCGAGGTTGGTCGGTCCATTATATAGAATGAACTCAAATATTGCCTGATATGGTATAGTAGGGCGTACCATATTGTACTGGTTCGAGTTGTCCTAGATTTGACCCAATAATTCTAAAATTTTTATTATAAAATACTTAAAAATTTTAAAAAAAAGACACTATTTATGCCTACCCATCTCCAATACAATACGAATTGATATTGTGCAGATCAATCCCAAACATCACAGTATGAGTCGGCCTTGCCGCATCAGTACCAACTGTGCCTATAAGAGTGCTATAGAGATCATTTTAAAATATGCATACCTCTATGACACTCATGGTTTTACATAAGGGACATTTTATATTTTAAGAGGATGTTTTACATAGAGATCATTTTACCTACATCATGATTTTGATCTCTCAAAGATTTGTGTAGATCCTCTCGAATTGTTATTAATTAGATATCAGAATCTTCAATAGCTCAAGATCCTCAAGATGGAGTTCCTCCTAAATGTGACCGTGGGGATGTTATTTTAGTTTCTGAACTTTCTAGATTATAAAATATTTTCACGTATGGAGTCGGTGAAGTCGTCTTTCTATCAAATATGTCTACAATTGAAGATGATGATGTCAAGCGTTGCTCCCGTCGTCCGAGCCTTCATCCTCATGCTCTTCTTCAATATATATTTTCCTTAGAGCAGTCATCTTTCTAGTTTGGGTGGCATAATTTTTTCCTTATCTTATATCTCTTTTATGGGCTAATCTTCATGCTTAACCCGGCCCTCAGTTTGTACATGGCAATTGCTCCCATTTTTAGCTTCTTTTATAAATGAGATGGCCAAAATTTAAAAAGAAAAAAGAAAAAAGCATGATATATAGACTTAGGTATATTCGCATATCAAACATTAATAATGATTGCTACATTTCCAACACAGCCGAGCAAGCTAACTATTTGATAAATCATGACTAATATGGAATGGTCTCTTCAGACAGTAGGCGCGCACCCACAACCTTTCATCTATGCATTGCTAATGTCATCTTTGCATTTGCAGGAGGGGGAGGGGGGCCGGGTGGGAGGTTGGGAAGGGGAGGGGGCTAACAGGAGGGGGAGGGGGGCCGGGTGGGGAGGGGGGGGGGGGGCGACAGGGGGGGGGGGGGGCTGGGACGGGAGGGGGAGGGGTGTGGCAGGGGTGGGGAAGGGGGGTGGCAGGGGTGGGGATGGGAGGGGGAGGGGGGGGGGGGGGGCTGGGGGACGGAGAGAGCGGGAGAGGAGAGAGAGCAGGAGAGGGAGAGAGGGAGGGAGAGGGTGGGTTTCGTGGGGATGGCAGGAGAGGGAAAAGGAGGGTTTACCGACGGAACTTCCGACGGACATATTTTCGTCGGAATATCCGTCGGTAACATTTTAGTACCGACGGATGTTTCCGACGGAAATATGTCCGTTAGAAGTTCCGATGGATTTTCCGACTGAACATTTTCCGTCGGATTAGCAGTCGGAATTTCCGACGGATATATTTTCGTCGGAAACATCCGTCGGTAATGATCTTTTTCTGTGGTGTCGGGGGGCTTAGGACACAGGGCGCCGACCACCAGTCGCCGGACGTCGTCGGGTTGCCAACTGCCGGTCGTTGAATTTTAAGTATCAAATATTAATAATTATAATGGAGATTGTAATTACACTTGTGGTGGCCAAATCTGGCCGCCTATACCCATAATGGCCCACTACGTCCCTTAAGCGTCCTGTCAACTGACGTGGCCCCATCCCAACGGGCCGCGTTCATCCCAAGACAATGTGATGATCTCAAGGATACCGCCAGCTTGATCGGGCGCTGTCAAGCCTCGAGCGGTATGCCCCCGAACGGGTCGTTTGTTCCTCCGCTACCGAACACCTGCGGAGAGGTTCCGAACAGGAACGACAGCTTTACTGCACGGGACGACCCTCAACGTCACCGAACAGCGTTCGTGACCTCCCTGTAGGACACCTGCTCGGAAGTTGCGCCCAAAGGTTTCCGAGCAGGCTCCCTGGCTTACAGGACGGTTGTAACCGCCCCAGGCCACGATCTCCACCATCAAGGGGCGTGGGCTGCCGGCAACCCAACGGGCGCCTGAGTCTTAACTCCTCCCGTTATGCGCGTGCGTCCAGGCGCCTTCTCAGGCACGATCTGCCTGACGTTACGCACGTTGGCCTCGACACTAACGCCTATAAAAGCACAGGTACAGTACCATGCAACGGTACGTTCCCCCTCACGCGAACACAATCTCACTACAAACCGAACCCCCTGCTTCTCAAGCTCCTGACTACTTAGGCATCGGAGGGTTTCCCCGGTCTTCACCGGGCCTCCTGATCCTTCTCTGGTTTTGCAGGCCTTCGTCCTCACCAGCGATCGTCTTCCCTCTCTCATTCTAGTGGAGGCCCGTTTGGCTCAGGCCCAAACAGGATCATAACACCACATTTGGCGCCGTCTGTGGGAACGACGTTGCCATGGCTCGAGGACGATCTTCATACCAGAACATAGGAAGCAGGGCGACGAGGTCTCGCCAGTCGCGAGGGGATTCCCGTCGCCGATCCCCCCTGGTGACGTCGCCGTCGTCACCGCCGGCGCGAACCACGACGCCCCGGCACCGACAACCGCCGCACCTGCGACTGCCCTCGAAGTAGCGGAGCTTCGGGGGCAAATGCAGCAGTTGACAGGCGTCTGCCTCGCCTTGCAGGCCCAGTTGGCGGGGGCAGCAGCCCCGGCGGTTTCCCTGCCCCGTGAGCGGCAGGCGGAATCGTCACATCGACGCTCCCGCGCCCCCTGGCGCCGCAGGAGCAGCAGGCGGATTCTCCGCGCCGGTCCCTCCGGGCCCCATCGGAGGAGCGGGCACCAGAGCGCCGCGGGCGTTCCCCCCGACGCTCTATCATCTCCCCCCGTCCGCCACGATCGGTTGTGGGAGGCAACTCCCACGCCTCCGGACGAGGGGGCCCCGCCAACTCCGAGCAGGAGCTCGCCAGGCGCCTGAGGCGTGTGGTCGACCTCGAACGCCGCATGGATGCGATGGTTCAGCGAGCGGAGGGCAAGGCTCCAGCGGAGGACGACTTGGACTTCCGCTCTCCTTTCAGCAGGGAGATCCTGGAGGCCCAGGTCTCCTCCAAGCTCCCTCTGCCCACCATCGCTCCTTACGACGGCACAACCGACCCGGCCGACCACATCCATGGCTTCGAGTCACACATGGTGTTCCACGGAGCATCGGACGCGGCCAAGTGCAGGGCTTTCCCTGCAACGCTCAAGGAGACCGCCAGGGCTTGGTTTGAAACCCTCCCCGCGGGCTCCATCATTTCCTTCCGTCAACTAAAGAAATCCTTCAGGGACAACTTTCTTGTGGGAGGTCGCAGCCGCGAACGGCGGCTTCTCTTCTGGCTGTGCGCCAGAAGAAAGGCGAAGCACTCTGGGACTTCGTCAAGAGGTTCCGAACAGAGGCGCTTCGCATCTCGCGCCTAGACGTCCCTCTGGCCACCAGTGCTCTTATCCAGGGCACTCGCGACGGTTTTTTGCAGAGGACTCTCGGCGTCCAGCAGCCTGCCACCCTCGCCGAACTACTCTCCATCGCACAGCGCCACGCGGCCTGCGAGGAGAGCCTGGCGGCGAGCAGGGCCGAGCAGGGGGAGCAGTCGGACAAGAAGCGGCCTTCCGACAACGGCTCCGACCGAGATCGGAAGAAAGGACGGCGCAATGGCGATTCCCGCGCCGTCCGCGCCCCTTCACCAACTACACCCCCCTCACGGTGGCTCCCGAACAAATCCTGGCAGAGATCAGGAATGAAGCTTTTGTTCGGTGGCCCCAAAGAATGCGCTCCGACCCCCGGAAGCGCGATCAAAATAAGTACTGTCGCTTTCATCGCGACCACGGCCACGACACCTCCGAGTGCCGCCAGCTTAAGGACGAAATCGAAGACCTTATCAAGCGTGGCTACCTTGGGCGGTTCGTGCGCCGGAACGAAGAGCGCCCCCGACGCCGAGACCGCACTCCCGAGCAGCCGATCAACAACGAGCCCAATGGGCAAGAGATCAACGTGATCGCGGGAGGTTTCGGCGCGGGCGGAGAAAGCACTCGAAGCCGACGCGATTACGCAAGGCGAGTGCATGTCGTAGACAGGCTTGCGGCTGTTCGGTCGGCTCCATATCCTGCCAGTCCTGCACGCACACCCCGAGGAGGCTATAACCTTCTCGGATGAAGATCTTGTAGGGGTTACGACCCCACACACTGATGCGCTGGTCGTTTCGGCCACCATCAACCACTGTAACGTGCGCCGAATTCTGGTAGATAATGGAAGCGCCCCCGATGTCTTGGCTTATGACTGTTTTGTCCTCATGGGTCTGCGAACCGATCAACTCACCCCTGTAAATTCGCCACTCTTCGGCTTTTCGGGAGTTTCGGTCCAGCCCATGGGAAGGGTTCGCCTTCCGATCACCTTGGGAACGGCTCCAAGGTCTGTGACCAAAGTTGTTGACTTCCTGGTCGTCAACAACATGCCTGGATACAATGCTATCCTAGGCAGAGGTCTGATCGGACGCATCAAAGCAGTACCTTCGTCGCTCCATCAGAAGATGAAGTTCCCTACTCCGAGCGGAGTGGGCGAAGTGCTCGGGTGTCAGCGCGAGTCCCGCCGTTGCTATGTCCTCTCCTTGAGAGACAAGCAACCACTCGCTGATCCGGCTCCCCCGTCTTCCGATCAGCCTTCAACCAGCCGAGGGACGCCTGCTGAAGACTTAATCCCTATTCAAGTGGACGACGACCCCGAACACGTCTTATACATTGGCGCCTTGTTGACAGAGGCCGAGCAGCAACGCTACACAGTTTTCCTGCTGGCCAATTTGGACGTGTTCGCCTGGTCTGATGACGAGCTTCCAGGCATCCCCCCAGAGGTTATGGTGCATCGCCTCCGGTTGGATCCCCGGATCCCACCAGTTCAGCAGAGGAGGCGACCTGTGAATCGAGAACGGCAGACCGTGATTCAGGATCACGTGGTCAAAAGCCGAGCTGTTGGGCTCCTCCGAGAAGCCCAGTATCCAAGATGGATCTCCAACGTGGTCCTCGTGCGCAAGGCCAATGGCAAATGGCGCGTGTGCGTGGATTACAAAGACCTCAATAAGGCAACGCCCAAGGATAATTTCCCCCTGCCGCGCATTGATCAGTTGGTGGATGCAACTTCCGGGCACGAGCTTCTTAGCTTCTTGGATGCCTACTCTGGTTATCACCAGATCAGCATGCATCCCCCGGACCAAGACGCCACGACGTTCGTCACAGACCTGGCTTATACTGTTTTACCAGGATGCCTTTTGGTCTGAAGAATGCAGGCGCGACTTACCAGCGATTGGTCAACAAGATGTTCGAGCAGCAAATCGGGCGCAACATGGAGGTTTACGTCGATGATATGTTGGTCAAGACTCTTCCGAGTACCGATCACATTTCCGACCTCCAGGAGACTTTCGCAACTCTGCGAAGGTATAATATGAAGCTCAATCCAGCCAAGTGCGCGTTTGGTGTTCGGTCGGGTAAGTTCCTCGGGTTCCTCGTATCAAACAGGGGAATAGAGGCGAACCCGGAAAAAATCCAAGCAGTACTTGAGATGAGCAGTCCAAAGACAGTGCGCGACGTCCACGCCTGACGGGGCGTCTGGCGGCACTGAACCGGTTCATGTCCCGAGCAGCAGAAAGAAGTTTAAACTTCTTTAAGTTGCTCCGAGGCCCTAAAAGCTCCTCGAAGCAAGGGGGGCAAGTACAGTGGACTAACGAATGTGAAGCCGCCTTCACCGAGCTGAAGGCATATTTGGCAGCCCCTCCCGTTCTCTCAAAGCCTGTGCTCGGAGAACCTCTGTTCGTGTACCTTTCGGTCACCGAACACTCTATCAGTGCGGTCTTGATCAGAGAAGTAGGAGCGGCGCAGCATCCCGTATACTACATCAGCAGGGTCCTCCAAGAAGCTGAAAGGAGGTACCCCAGGGCGGAAAAACTCGCCCTTGCTCTCGTCACAGCTGCTCGGAAGCTCAGGCCTTATTTTCAGGCCCACTCCATTACAGTGCTGACCGATCAACCGCTGAAGTCCATCCTTCAGCGGCCGGAAGCTTCCGGTAGGTTGGTTAAGTGGGCAATAGAGCTGGGCGAGTTCGACATCAGCTTCCGACCGAGGACGGCGATTAAAGCGCAGGCGTTGGCGGACTTCGTGGCGGAATGTACCCTTCCGGCCGAGCAGGATCTGCCGTTGGCAGACGAGCCCCCATGGGAGCTTTATGTTGACGGATCCTCTTGTGTCACCGGAAGCGGGGCGGGTTTGGTCCTCACCTCCCCGGAGGGGTTAGAGTTCCAATACGCCCTCCGTTTCCGCTTTCCAGCCTCCAACAACGTCGCCGAATACGAAGCCTTACTGTCCGGTATTCGCATGGCTAGGCACCTTGGGGCCGTTCGGCTTAGAGTCTTCAGTGACTCCCAGTTGGTTGCCAGCCAGGTGAGCGGACAGTTCGGAGCAAGGGAACCTCGCATGGCTCAATATCTCCAACAGGTCAAGAGCCAGACAGAGGACCTCGTATACTTTGAGGTTATACATGTTCCACGGGAGCAGAACGCGCGAGCTGATGCATTGGCCAAATTGGCGTCTTCAGGTGACATCACCCCTTCTCGCTCTGTGTTCGTTGAAGAGCTCGCCTTGCCGAGCACGGAGACCGATGTAGCCGCCATAGGAACGGGCCCACCAACCCCAAGTTGGGTGGACCCCCTCATGGCGTACCTCCTCCGAGGTGAGCTTCCGCCCGAACAGGAGGAAGCTCGGAAAGTCAGGATGCGCTCGCAACACTTCACCCTCGTAGAAGGCAAGCTGTACCGGCGGTCCCTTGCAAGACCTCTTCTGCGTTGTCTCAACCCTGAGGAGGCCCTCGCGGCCACGGAGGAAGTTCACGAGGGGCTGTGCGGAAGCCATCTGGGGGGCAGAACGCTAGCGCGCAGCCTCATCCGAGCAGGGTTCTGGTGGCCTTCTCTTCAGAAGGATTGCATGACCTTTGTCAAGAAATGCCCAGAATGCCAAAAGTTCGGAGTACTCATCAAGCAACCGGCCGAACAGCTCCACAGTCTGTTCGAGCCGCGCCCTTTCGCTAGATGGGGCATTGATATCTTGGGTCCCTTTCCGGAGGCCCAAGGTCGGAAGAAATTTCTGTTCGTAGCCATCGATTACTTCACCAAGTGGATCGAGGCCGAACCCGTTACCACAATCACCGAACAAGCCGCATGGAAGTTCGTATGGAAGAACCTTCTCTGCAGGTTTGGCGTCCCAAGGGTGATTACGTCTGACAACGGGAAACAGTTCGACAGCACCTTCTTCAAGCAGAAGTGCGCCGAGCTCGGAATCTACAACCACTTCACCTCCGTCGCTCATCCCCAAGCTAACGGTCTGGTCGAAAACGCCAACCGAACATTGCTGCACGGGATCCGAACCAGAGTGGAGGCTGCAGGTGGATCATGGATCGATGAGCTCCCAAACGTCCTTTGGTGTCACCGAACAACTGCTCGGGTAGCTACAGGGGAAACACCCTTCCACCTGGCCTACGGCTCGGAAGCAGTTGTGCCTTGGAAGTAGCCCTCCCAACTATCCGAACTACCCACTTCGACGAAGCCGCCAATAACCGCGCTCTTCGGGAAAACTTGGACATGCTAGGCGAACGACAGAGCGACGCTAGTATTCGCCTCGTTTCCTATCAGCAGCGACTCGCACAATACTATAATGCGCGAGTTCGGGAAAGGCGGTTCAATGTGGGAGATTTGGTTCTGCGCCGCTGTTCGGCTTCGGACCCCCGAAGCAGTAGGCAAGCTTGCCATCAAATGGGAAGGACCTTATCAGGTCACCCATGTCCTTGGGAAGGGCTCATATAAGCTAACTACTCCTAGTGGCGAACCCATTCCCAGGACTTGGCATGTTTCTAACCTTAAGGCTTATTATGTATAAGAGCCTCTTTTCAACATTCTACCTCTCTTCTCCCAACTCCTGACGCCATACAAGCATTTAGCATACATACCTGATCGGAATCCCCTTCACGGTTCCCCACGGTCTGCGCTATACATGCAATGCCTATGGCGCCTAGCGGACTTCAATCCGAACAGGAGTAATCATGAAAGGAAGAAGATAGAGAAAGCGAAGCTACACGACGATCTCACAAACAAAAGCTTCATTCACAAATAGTCCCTTTTACAAGAAGGATCTTTTTGGCCACGGCTACAAAAAGGTGCAGTATAAGACAACAAGGGGTCAAGGAGCCTGCTGTGAAGGACCGGCGTCATCATCTGAAGGGGGCATCCGCCCAGACTGGAACTGTGCGAACCGCACACCATCCAGACGGGCGTCCTGAGTGCGACGCCGACACTCCCGAACAGCGGCCTCGAAAGCTTCCCGGGCACGTTCGACCCAGGAAAGCTGCTCCCCCACCTCCTTCCCAGCGTTGAGGCCCACCCTGTAGCAGCGGGCCCCATACTGCTCCAAATCCTCCTTGTATTCAGGCCCGGCCTTATAATCGGCAATCGCACGGGCCTCTACATTCACCATTACCTTGGCCAGGGCATCCTTCTCGGCTCGTGCCAAGGTAACATCCAGCTTCGCGGCATGGAGAGCAGCTTTGAGGTTCTTCACCTCCTCCTCCAGCGCCGCCTCGCGAGCTTTATGCCTCGCCGAAAGATCGTTACAGAAGGCTGTCTGCGCCTCATAAAGATACTTCTGTCTCTGGCCCCGAACAGCTAAAGCCTTCAGAGTGCCCAGCGACTTGGACATACCGTCCACAAGTACCTCTACGTCGACGTCGCTCAGACCATCTTCTATCTGGCACTCCGGCTGGTAACCTTCCACCGACTTCTCTGGAGTCTGTTCGGAAGGAAGCTCCAGACACCTCGCCAACCGATCAAGGCGAGAAGCAGTAGGGCTCGCAGGCAGCTCTCTGGGCATCTCCTCCATCCGGCGAAGGGTCGCCTCCAGCACTGCCACCGAAGGAGCTCCGGGAAGTTTCTTCGAGAGCACCTCGCTAAGAGGCCTTCGGTCGCCCTCCGATCCTTCAGCCCGAGCAGCACCCGCGGCCTCCCCACCAGGCCCTTCGTATGCCTTGGAGGTTGCTTCTTCGTTAGCAACCACCTCGGAGGGGGGCATGGGGGGCAGGATACCCCGGGGGAAGTGACAACCTCTTCGGACGCCCTTGTCGTCGCGGCCGCCTTCTCAATAGCCCCCGCTGCAGAAACAGCGGTGGCAACCTCGTCGGACGCCCTCGTCGTCGCGGCCGCCTTTTCAGTGGCCCCCGCTGCAGGAGCCACTTCCTGTTCCGAAGAGGGAACCGTGGTCGGCGCTGCCACCACCACGCCGCTCAGGACCACCCCAGCAGGAGCGGAAACCTCTGTCGCGTCGGCGACCTCCTCCCGCCGAACAGGAGACACTCCACCTTCTCTACTCCTCCTGGAAGAGGCTCCCGCAGTGTTGCTGGCAGCACCGTGCTCGGCACCACCAGCGCGGGAAGCATTAGAGGGCTCCCTATCCCTCGAGCAGGTGGAGCCCCTAGCCTCTTCCATGGCAGGGCTTTCGGACCCGTCACTCACGACGACGAGCCCCAGCTCGGTCGCTAGCCCCGGCGCGACCTCTGGGCGTTCTTTGGAGGCCACCAGTGGCACTCCTTCATCGGCCGACTGCACGGCCCTACTTGTTCTGCGCAGCACTAACTGCGCCCCTTCTTCCTCCTCTTCGGTCCCCTCCTCGTCGCGAGGAGGAGTAGTTGGGACCGCCTTCTGCTTCTTCCGAGCACGGAGCTGCCCTGCCTCCTCCGCGCTCTCGTCAACTAATACCGGCCTCTTCCTTGCGGGAGCGGAAGGCCGGTTCGCCCCGCCACTCTCCGCTGGCGAGGCCCGAGCTTCGGCTGGAACCACCTCCCTGGTGGCCTTCTTCTTCAGACGAATTTGCCCAGGCCCCTTTTCAGGAGCCTGGGCCTTGGCCGAGCGCCCCTCGGTGGGCGAAGGAGCAGCGAGCGCCGTCGTTACGGCAGCCCCAACCCTCACTGCGGAAGGGACCCGAGCAACGGCAGCAGCATCATCACTCTCGAACACCTTGTGCGCTAGCACAGGGATCTTTTCGGCAAATTCATCATTTGCCTCCTGATCCCTTCCGGCCTCTAGCTCTGCGGCCGCTGCGCACATAGAAGACAAGAAGAAGAGAGGTTAGTATGGAGGTGCCAAACTCAAGGGTAGACAACCAGGAGATAATAATACTTACTCCACGGCTTGCTGAGCCCGTACTTGACGAGCATGAACTCGGTCACATAGCCTTCTCCGTTCCGAACACCTGCTCGGAGAAGCTTGTCCGACGCCTTTGCCTCGTCCTGGATCAGACGCGGAAAGCTGTCCTTCCGCGCAGAACGCATAACAGTGGGGAATCCCCACTCGGCACCACCCCGGTGGCGCACGAAGAACAGTCTGTCCATCCAACCCTTGTTGTTGGAGTACTTGTTGGACAGACTGATATGCATCCGGTCTGTTCGGTGCTTGGCATAGTAGATGTCTGCTCCTGATGCCCGCGAAGCAGACAGCTTGAAGTGCGCTCGGAAGACGTCCGCCGAACCCCGGATCTCCTTCAACTTGCAGACAACACCGAAGATACATATGTATCTCCAGGTGTTGGGCGTCAGCTGTATAGGCGAAACGCCCCACGTGTTCAGGAGCGCCTTCGCCACCTCCGGCAACGGCAGCCGGAAGCCTGCCTCCAGATGGTCCACGGAGAGCAGCAGGCATCCTGGTTTATTCACAAGGATTGTGTCGCTCTCCTTGGCGTCGATGATCTCGTACTCCTCCCCGATCCTGAAACGCTCACGGAGCCCGCTGTAGTGACGGCACCGTACTCCACTGGCCGCTGCGACGGTCACCCCGCTCGCTCCGGCGACAGCCTTCCCTTTGCTAGCCATTTCAGGAAGGATCGTAGGCGGCGACGGCCGCACGAAGGGACGAAGGAGGAGACGGAAGCAGGAGAAGGCAGGAAAGCACGAGAGCTGGAGGTCGAAAGATTTCTGGGAAGCGTAGCTCCCGCCCGTCTCTTCCCCTCCTTATAAGGAAAGAGGAGGGAACGAAATTCGAGGCGGGCCCCCCAAAAAGAGCCGCTCCTTCTCGTTTTTTGAATGTGCCCCTTCGGGTACGGCGTTGGCGACCGTCCGAACGCGACGGCATCACCTCAAGCATGGCGCGGTTTCGTGCCCATCATGACGGGTTAACCGCCTGCCCAGGCTCCAAGCGGCGGCATCCCACAACGGGTCGTCACATTAAATGCGGAAATGACGCCCTCGAGCTGCTCGCCTCACCGAGCCCTTCGAGGGCGTGGGGGGCAAGTGTGGTGGCCAAATCTGGCCGCCTATACCCATAATGGCCCACTACGTCCCTTAAGCGTCCTGTCAACTGACGTGGCCCCATCCCAACGGGCCGCGTTCATCCCAAGACAATGTGATGATCTCAAGGATACCGCCAGCTTGATCGGGCGCTGTCAAGCCTCGTAGCGGTATGCCCCCGAACGGGTCGTTTGTTCCTCCGCTACCGAACACCTGCGGAGAGGTTCCGAACAGGAACGGCAGCTTTACTGCACGGGACGACCCTCAACGTCACCGAACAGCGTTCGTGACCTCCTTGTAGGACACCTGCTCGGAAGTTGCGCCCAAAGGTTTCCGAGCAGGCTCCCTGGCTTACAGGACGGTTGTAACCGCCCCAGGCCACGATCTCCACCATCAAGGGGCGTGGGCTGCCTGGCAACCCAACGGGCGCCTGAGTCTTAACTCCTCCCGTTATGCGCGTGCGTCCAGGCGCCTTCTCAAGCACGATCTGCCTGACGTTACGCACGTTGGCCTCGACACTAACGCCTATAAAAGCACAGGTACAGTACCATGCAACGGTACGTTCCCCCTCACGCGAACACAACTCTCACATACCGAAACCCCCTGCTCTCAAGCTCCTGACTGACTTAGGCATCGGAGGTTTTCCCCGGTCTTCACCGGGCCTCCTGATCCTTCTCTGGTTTTGCAGGCCTTCGTCCTCACCAGCGATCGTCTTCCCTCTCTCATTCTAGTGGAGGCCCGTTTGGCTCAGACCCAAACAGGATCATAACACCACAACACTCATAAAAATTTTATATAAAAAAGAAATCTAAGAAATTAATTTGCAGAGTCTTATCAGGGATGTCATAAATCATCATTTTAAATAAAAATTTTCATAAATTAATTTTTCAGTAGCACCACAAAATTATTATATGAAATTTCTCGAAATTTTTATCTGACAAAAATTTTACGTTGTAACAAACGGTTTCAACGGTCTCTACATCCGCGCAGCTTGCATATGTAGTTTGATTTGTGGAAAATGACCATGAACGTTTCTACAATAAGTGTTTTTTCAAGGCATTTGGGAACCCTTGGATCTCAATCCAAGGGTCCCAGCTAGAATAGTATTCTAGCAAATCTCCCTCTTTATTTCCCTCTCTAGCTGTTCATAAGCATAGCTCACATGGGAATGGAATAAAAACATTTTCTTCCAAAGGAGAGATTTGGACATCATACTTTGTTGAAGAAGATAATTATGCCGTTAGTTTCAATACGTAAATTAAGGCCAACTTGATCCAACCCAAGTTACAGCTATACTATTTTTTATATTTAAGGATAAATATACTTTTATCTATTATAAAATGGTACTTTGGTTCGCCAAAGTATCTAAGGAATCTCCCCATTTTCTCTTCCGCTCATCGTAACTAGCTGTTATTATTTCTTACTTGCAGCTTTTTTTCTTTGTTCCACAAAGAAAAACAAATATTAATTTAATATTTCAACCAAATCACCACTTTTCGCATGTAGAGTGGTCACTTATTTACTTGCGGCTTTCACTCCTCAGTTTTAGAAAAACTTACATATAGAGATTTAATCGAATTAATAAATAGGGAGAATTAATTTCAGGTCTGGTAGGGATCTGACATCAATTTCAGGTTCCTGTCAGCTTTTCTCAAGTCATGTGGTCCTTACTTTATGCATGACTTATTTTTAAGTCCCTATTTTTTGTCCCCGTTATCCTCCCCCGTTATCTCAAAGTGTGTAACCGTTATCCCAAAAGTGTGTAAATGTTTATATAAATCCTGTAATTGTGTAACTTACTCAGTTACACATGTATTTGTTACCCAGTTACACATATAATTATGTAATTACTACTTACACAGTTACACATGAAACTATGTAACTACATAGAAATTTTATAAGTTTGTAACTCTATAATTAGGGCTTACCTAATTACATAGTTACATAGTTTTAGAAGGATTTATCTAATTATTTTATAACTGTTATCCCAAAAGTGTGTAAGTACGTACTTACACAGTTACATATAAATCCTGTAATTGTGTAACCTACCCAGTTACACATGTAATTGTGTTACCCAGTTACACATGTAAGTATGTAATTACATATTTACACAGTTACACATGAACAATGTAACTACATAGAATTTTATAAGTTTGTAACTCTATAATTAGGACTTACCTAATTACATAGTAATACATAGTTTTAGAAGGATTTACCTAATTATTTTATAACCGTTATCCCAAAAGTGTGTAAGTACGTATTTACACAGTTACATATAAATCCTGTAATTGTGTACCTACCCAGTTACAGATGTAACTGTGTTACCCAATTACATATGTAAGTATGTAATTACATACTTACACAGTTACACATGAAACTATGTAACTACATAGAAATTTTATAAGTTTGTAACTCTATAATTAGGACTTACTTAATTACATAGTTACATAGTTTTAGAATGATTTACCTAATTATTTTATAACCGTTATCCCAAAAGTGTGTAAGTACGCACTTACACAGTTACATATAAATCCTGTAATTGTGTAACTTACCCAGTTACACTTGTAACTATGTTACCCAGTTACACATGTAAGTATGTAATTACATACTTACACAGTTACACATGAAACTATGTAACTACATAGAAATTTTATAAGTTTGTAACTCTATAATTAGGACTTACCTAATTACATAGTTACATAGTTTTAGAAAGATTTACCTAATTATTTTAATTTATAATATATCAAAAGTGTGTAACTACGTAAGTACGTATTTACACAGTTACATGTGTAACTGGATAAGTATGTAAATTCTGTAACTGTGTAACTTACCCAGTTACACATGTAAGTGTGTACTCGTGTAAGTATGTAAATTCTGTAACTGTGTAACTTACCCAGTTATACATGTAAGTATGTGTAACGCCCCGAAAAATTTTAATTGTAATAAATTATGAATAATATGGTTACTATACATTATGATTGACATTAAATTGAAATAATTAGAATTTGAGCTTAATTAGTGGTAATATACGTTACCTCAGTGTCGTATACAGAGGTGTGCGCTCCGACAGGGCGACACCGAAAAACTGTAACGAAATAAAAATCCGAAGACACCATAATTTTTATAAAAATGTGGAGATATCAGAAATGTAAATATCCAGATTTGTTGACGTACGGATTTCAAGATTAAGTCGATGCAACTATTTTTCGGGTAATTTAACACCCTATGTAAAATAAAATCTAAAAATTAAACTAAAATTACCATAATTTGTAAACTTATCACATTAGTCTATGGTTAAAATCTTAACTTAAACGGACATCATTTGAATGTATAAACATTTAGACAATTGGACCAGTCAAATTATTGTCTAATTACGGTGGGGAATTTCTGAGATTTTTGGGCTGCCTCCTGGGTTAACCATTCTGCCTGATAGTGGCTGTCGACAGACACTATCAGGACCCCATTTAAACTAATTTTTAATAAAAATAGGGTCCTTTTCATTTCAAAGCACACGGTCTCAAGACGTCAAGAGGAATCTACGTTAGCCCTCGAAAAGGAAAGATAATTTAATCCAAACGTTCACATAATTTTAAAATATCCACACCCAGACGTCAGAAAACTCAAACCGTTTATCTAACTTAAATTAGAATCTAGATTAGATTAAACAGTAAATATCTATTAAAACCCAAGCACGCCGTTTTAGTAGATATTTATTGTTTAATCTAATCTAGGAGTTTATGTTAAAATCTTAAAATTTTAGATTAAAACCCAAACCCTTCTATTAAAAATTAGTTTAAATGAGGTCCTGACAATGGCTGTTGACAGCCTGGCTATTGACAGCCACTGTCAGGCAGAATGGAGCCCATCTCAGAAATTCCCCACCGTAATTGATGTAACGCCCCGACGCGGAATATCGGAGCGGGATTACAGTTATTAAATAGTACAGAGCGAGAAATAAATAACAAACCATTGCACAATATTTGGATAACACCAAATAAACTCCAATTTCATTAATAATCCAACAATCACCATTACATTTACTAATAACACATCGTCTTCATAAACTGACTAATACTTCAACGTATCAGAGCCAAAACTAGGGCCCAGAGTACTTTATTCAAAATCAAACTATTACATAATGACTAACTGACTCACTAACTCATAACTATACTAACTACTACTACTAGATAGCACTGGTGGCTGAAATGGTCACTCCTGAGCATCTCCCTCAGTCCGTCCTCGTATGTGTGGTCGTCTCCATCCGACTCACCTGAACACATTAAATAAATACGCAGGATGAGCGAATAACGCCCAGTAGGACTTAATATCTCATGAACACAATCATGCTTTAAATAGTTAATGTTTTAATGGCAGGTTAACTAGAGAGTAAAGTCATGTAGAGCATGTCACGATAACGAGAGAATAATTGCAACTGGCACAGGGAAAATAGTACAACGAGAACGACAATAGAATGGCCATGTAACAAAATAACACGTAAATTGCACAACGGTGCACTAGTAACGATCACGCTTGCACTTGTAGATAACACTTTGATTGTCATAGATTAATCTAGATAGTAAACTGGCGCTGGATGCATGCCGTAACACATCCTATGATCATTTTAACTCCCATGGGCACTGGCACTTTTCGGGCGCTCCTCCCAGGACCTGATCGGGCCCTATGCGCTGGCATTAGTCATTTCTTTTATCTTAGACAATCACAAGAATGGCCAATAGAGTACCAAGAAGAGATAAGAGAGTACTAGACGAGATAGATGAGAGTGTAGAGAGAACGTGAACAGATGAGAGTAAAGAGACTATAGATGAGAGGGGTTGTAAGGTCTCGGGTCTTTAGTGGATCCTTATTGGGTCTGTAGAGGTCCTGTGTAGTTGACGGCCAGGGCTTGCCGTTGAGTCTGAGTCAGCGTCTAGCGATGTGGACGTCTGAGCTTGAACTCAGCGACAAGCTATGTGGACGTTAATCTATAGGCGGTTCAGTTGGCGGCCATTGATGTTGACGTCGCTAACCAGTCCTGTTGAAATAGGACAGCCGAGAGCAGAGTTCCTTCTTCTCCTTTTCTCTCCTTCCTTCCTCCTTAGCCTTTCTTGATCCTGTAGCTTCTGTTGGGTGATTTGAGTTCGTGGGAGCTCCTAAATCGTGTGGCGTCGCTAGTTCGGGCGGGATCACAAGGTTTTGGCGTGATTCGCGCGGAGTCTTCGGGGAGATCCGGCGCGATTGGTGGCTGTTTGGGGATTCTTAAGGCGTTCTGAGGTAGGGACTTAACCCCTATAACCTTCCCCAGCAAACCAGCATGTCCAATTAACTTAATTGATGTGCAAATCATGGTTTAGGGTTTGGGTTATATCATGCCGGAATGAGGGTGGTTTGGATAATCTAGGTGTTAGATTGTCTAATTATGTTATTCTGGTAGTGTAGATTGATGAGAGGAAGTGTTTCCCTCCATCAGTCAGAGTTTGGATTTGTGTTTCTGCCCATTGGGACTGATTCGGGTCAGTTCTGGGTATGGGGAGCTGAAGATATCAACGTCCACATCTGTTGACGTTGAGATCTTCAGGGTGAATTAAACGACAAGGTCGACTGCCGTTTAGTCATTGTTGGCGGCATAGGGGTTGCCGTTTACCCTTTATTGCGGCAATCGATCAGGCCGTTAATATCCTGTCTCCCAGGCTTAAGCTATGTGATTAGAGGCGATTGACATGTGATGTCCGCCCTAATAACACATATGGCCAGGCTTAGAGTGTGACTCCGCCTGTGCATAGTAGTAGTTGTTTGTGCCACGAGTGTTTACTACTGTACGGGGTTTCAGACGTTGAGTGTGTTCCGTCTGTTGTACCGCGTTGCGTTACCGTGTACCCGTTTCTGTTGTGTTACCTAGGCGTGGGTGCGACTCCGTCTAGACGACTAGTGTGTGGTTGTCCTCCGCTAGTGAGCCGGGACATCGAGTGCGACTCTGTCCTGTGCGTACTCCTTTTGGTGGTTTTGAGCCGGTCTCCGTGGAGCCCCTTCTCTACTGCTAGGGTCAAGCGTAGGGGAAAAACCGTCGTGGACCAGACGCGAGAGAGAGCGTCTGTAGTGTGCACACGTGGCTGGGTTGAGAGCCTCTGTGGTGACGGGACGCCGAGCCACAGACCCTAGCTGAGTCCTACTTGCTGTGTGTGTGAGTGTGTGTTACTGAGCCGTGTGGTTTACAGTTTTGTGTGGTGCGACGTGTACTTACTTTCTGTTTTTACTTTCTGCACTTTAGACTGTTACCGTGGGGTTACTTTCCCTACTGGGTCTCTTTCTTGAGACTCACTCCCTTCCCTTTCAGGTGGGTCTTCGTCGACTCCCGTTCCAGGCGAGTCTAGCCACTCCGGTGTTGGTGCTCCCTAGCTGCAGTGAGTTGTACCTTTTTGTTGTACTTCTGTACTCTGTACCTTGTCTCAGACTCTGAGGTTGTATATGATGTTCATATAGTGGAATTTTACTGCTTTGCATGGTGTGTATCTTCTTACATATAGTCTCCTCGGACTCTAAATTCCTACCTTCCGAGCTTGTCTCGTGGGTTAGCGGGTCAGAACTTGGGTTACTGGTTGTTACTGGTAATGCGGATTCTGGGTCGTTACAGGCGTACAATCGTAAAACGACGATAACACGATAGTAACGGTTGCACATCACCAAGTCGGGTGCCGACAGTCTGGTAGAAGTCACAACCGCCCCTAGCCGTGCTGTGTACACAGGTCAGGTGGTCCGGTGTGATCTCAAGACGAGAGGAATATACTAAGGTATGGATCGTACTGATCCCTAAGGTGTAACGGGATTTGAGGTACAACCAGCTCGTTGACTAAGGACGTGCGCCAAAGCCAAGAAGACTTACGGAGGTCTTGACAAGGAGTCCCTGGTCCAATCGAGAGTATTCCCGGTGGAGAGGTGGTCCAAGTCAAAGAAAAGTGTGTAAAAACGGGTCCGTCGTGCCTCGAGTGCTCGTAGCCGAGGGAAAACGGTAACGGCAGATAAAATACGTGAGTAAACACTACAAGAAAAAACGCATTTAGAGACTGACATTTTCGGTCTCTATTCGGTCCCTATTCGGTCACTAAAAACTCAGAGACCGAATAGTGACCGAATAGAGACCGAATTCGTCGGTGAAGAATTTCTGGTCACAAATCTGTGACCGAAGGATGTCGGTCACTAATCGGTCACTAAATAGTGACCGATTAGTGACCGAATTCCATCGGTCACTAAAAGTCGTTATCAGTGACCGAATTAATTCGGTCACTGTTAGGGACCGAATAATTCGGTCACTGTTAGGGACCGAATAAATTCGGTCACTGTTCGGTCCCTAAATTTAGGGACTGAACAGTGACTGAATCAATTCGGTCACTATTAGGGACCGATTGATTCGGTCACTGTTCGGTCCCTAATTAGGGACCGAATAGTGACCGAATTAATGCAGTCACTAATCGGTCTCTATTTTTTAAATATTTTTTAAAAATATATATACATTTTTAGCACAAAAAAATCGAGATAAGTTCTAAAATGGTGGATGCTCCTGCAGAAGTTACTTGTTACTATGTCCTCTTTACAGAGAAACCATAAATATAGTGTTCAACTAAAGAAATCAAACAACACCTAAACTGAAACATCAAAGTCTAACTACTAAATCCTGCTTGAGAAAGAAGCTCCGAATATGTCAAGCAAGTAACAAAACAAAACATCCCAAAATGCCAATGGCACACATAGCATGGATGAGGTCATTTTCTTTGTTCAGATAGAGACCGTCTGTATCGGTTAACCTGTTACTAGACAACATTGAATTCATGGCATGTCAAAACCAGAAACAAAGTGACACAGGGAGATGAATCCCAAACGATATTCTCAACCAATGCAGTAACAGTGCAGAGCATTGTCTGCATTCTTAAGAACTTTTACTCCTCAGATTCCATACACCATACTGATGATTAATTAAATGCTCCACTCTAATATATGAGATAAAGCAATGCAAGAGTCACAACACATACATTTGAAATTGTGTGAAAGAAGAGATGAAATCAAACTGCCTCCTGCAAAACATCAAAACACCAGGAAGCAATTGTTGGTTCTGGTTGTACAAACTCATCGGTTCTTAAAGCACCTCCGGATATTGCCATTCTCACTTGTTCTCATCATCAGGTCTCCCCACTCTCCACATCTAAAAGTAAATCACAGCTTTTAGTAAATAGATAATGATGTGGCCATCTAAATCACCTCAACAATGCAATTCAAACGACAAACTTCAGACTAACCTTTTCATCTTCTTCAGGTAACCTTTGTAACTCATCGGAACATAGCCTTCATATAGTTTCTGGAATGCTTCAGCTGAAGGAGAAAAGAACAAGATCAAGTCCATTCTGACATGCTATCCATTTTGATCTTTTGGTAAGCATCAACCATGAAAGACAGAATGAAAAAATAAGGAGAGGACCAGAATGCAAGCATAGATGCTTTCAAAATCAACACCTAGGGAAGGGATCAGAGACAAAAATACATATGACCCTAGGATATGATTATTCTTTACTGCTGAGGAAGAACATAGATTACCTTCATAATTCTGTAAATAAAATGGCAGGGTCACATAATCATTCCACTCTGTTTCCCTAATTACCTATCATGGATTCAGTCCTTATGTGTTGCATTTTTCTGTTAGTTTGATTTATATATACCTTGGTATATGTGATTGCAATTCATACTTCAAAATTTCAAATAAACTGTAGCTCAAATGTTTGCTATTGATTTCTATCTGATTTTAGTTTATTCAGAAAAGAACTTTTATCCATATTTATTTTACATGGCATGGAATGCAATCTTTTCAATCCATCGTGGTTCATATTACTACACTACTGGGCCAATTGAAAAGTCAAAGAAACTAAAAATGTAGTTTTTCTAACTAAAGGCAGCTCATCTGAAAACAAAACTCTACCACCTTTTCCAAAACTAAGGATTTCAATATGGAAACTATGGAAGGGGAAGGTGCATGAGAGAGATAGAGAAAAGGGGATAATATCACACTGTGTTTTTTCCCCTCATCTTTCAACCCTCTGCTGAGTACCACGTGGAATGTAGTACATTAGCATGTATTTTTATCAATTTTCTAGTTTCTCCTCCTTGAAGTTTTTCATATCTTATAAGATTAAAGAATGTTAAGGCAAGATGGATTTTGAGGTTAATTTTATACCGATCTTAATGATCGGTTATCTGAAAGTAGAAGACTATGGAAAACATGAAAAACTTATAATAGTTTTCTTATTCTTCATATGTTGTGGAACTCTAATGGCAGTATCACATTTTCTTTATTGTCAAAGGAAAGGCATCTAACTGTGAGGTGGCCATCTTATCTTCTCCTTCAATTCTTACACTTTCTATCCTAAAGGAAAATAGCTGAATTATATGTTTACCACTCTTTTATAGTAGATATTAGGTCCTTTGTTTTCTAAGAATGCAAATACTCTAAACCTAGTTTTGGTCAACCTTGGGGATGAAGATCGAGAAGTACACTATTTCTGAAAGTTCATTATGCACACCTATCCTACCATCAAATTGTTGAACCACTCCTATATTTTACCTTTTTATTTTGGTGATAATAAAATTTATGTTTAATTAATTATTATTAAAAATATTTAATATTATGTTTTTCTTAATAATATAAATTTACATGATTAATTGAATATTAAATGTATTTATTAGCATGATTTTTCTAATAATAAATTAAATATCATGATTTTCTAATAAATATAATTTTATGACATTATTCTATAATGATTTGCACTAAACAGATAAATGGATTCCATTCAATATATATATGGATTTCAGTTCGCAAAGTGCCATAAGGATTCACTGCTATAAGGATTCACTCTCATAAGGATTCACTGCTATAAGGATTCACTGTCATAAGGATTCACTCTCATAAGGATTCACTGCTATAAGGATTCACTCTCACATCGATTTGGTCCCATAACGATTTGATAAGTGACTTCATATCGATTTGGTCCCATAACGATTTGATAAGTGGCTCCACATCGATTTGGTCCCATAACGATTTGATAAGTGACTTTCACATCGATTTGGTCCCATAACGATTTGATAAGTGACTCCACATCGATTTGCTCTCATAACGATTCGCTCTCATAAGGATTCGATAAGTGACTCTCATAAGGATTCCTTTGTAACTCACACAGACTCCTTTGTAAAAACATGGATTCCTTTGTAAAACATGGATTCCTTTGTAACTCTCATAAGGATTTGATAAGTGAAACATGGATTCCTTTGTAAAACACAGACTTCTTTGTAAAAACATGGATTCCTTTGTAACTCTCATAAGGATTTGATAAGTGAAACATGGATTCCTTTGTAAAACACAGACTCCTTTGTAAAACATGGATCCTTTGTAACTCTCATAAGGATTTGATAAGTGAAACATGGATTCCTTTGTAAAACACAGACTCCTTTGTAGAAACATGAATTCCTTTGTAAAACACAGACTCCTTTGTAAAACATGGATTCCTTTGTAAAACATGGATTCCTTTGTAACTCTCATAAGGATTTGATAAGTGAAACATGGATTCCTTTGTAAAACACAGACTTCTTTGTAAAAACATAGATTTCCTTTATATTTCAAAGTGCCTTTTGGCATCTAGTGAAAAAGTCAATATTCTTGATTTGCGTAATCCTCTATCTTTCTGACAGAAGATCTTTTTGCTTATCTTTCTAGATCTCTTCTCTCCTGCCAACAAAAGAGAGATTACTTATCACTTCTGGGTGGCATCAGGAAACATAAAGGTATGAGCCTTTTTGACAGAAACACTATTTTATCTAAACACTTTTTTCTATGCTTGCAGACCTCGTAGACCACAAATTATCAGAAGAAAGAGAAGATGAGCAACGGCTAGAACTCCAACGGATTTATTCAAATTGCTCATATAAAAGATGAAGCAAGGCTGAAGAAGAAGCATGAGCTTTCCTGAAGATTTTTCAAGAGTGTACAACCAGTGAGGAACCTGAACTCCAAATACACTCAAAGAAAAAGAGAGAAAGAGCCTGAGCCCAAGAAGAAGTGTTCAAGCATCTGAAGCACTGAAGCATTCAAGCTCCTTCTCCTCTCTTCTCTCTCTCTCTCTGTGCATCTTGTAAATCTGGGGGAGAGAGTCTTTTGCTGAGAGTTCTTGTAGTTGGTTTTTATTTGTTCCAACTCTCAGCTTTGTTCTTTCTTTTCTAAGAAAGACTTCTGTCCAGCTGTAGGACTGTATACAGTGTCTAACCCAGCTAGGGGTTTGTGTCTAGCAGAACCGCACTGGGGTTTGTACCAGGAGGTTGGCTTCTTTACCTGTAAGAGAAGTGGGCTGCCTTCTTGCCGGGAAAGAGAAGAAGACCAGCTGGGGTGCTGGGTGTTGTAGTGTCCTTAAGGGGGACTGTACCCTTGGTTAGTGAAATCCCAAGAGGTTGCTTGGGGACTGGACGTAGGACATCCATGTGGGAAGGGCCGAACCAGGATAAATCTCTTGTGTTATTTGTGTGATTGTTTATTTGCTTCCGCACTGCTACTCTTCATCACACTAAACTAACCAAACCTTCAAGTGTTAATTTCTGTGCTTAAGTTTCTATTTCAGATCTCAGAAAACCTATTCACCCCCCCTCTAGGTTAGCTTGCTGCCGTACCAAAAGGGCCAACAAGTGGTATCAGAGCGGGTCTCTGATCATTCAAAGAAGATCCAACGATCTTAGAGTAAAGATCCATGGCAGCTCAAGGATATGTTGAAGGTCAATCAGTCACCAGACCTCCATTCTTTGATGGAGAGGACTACCAATATTGGAAGATGCGAATGGAATGCTTCATTCGAGGCACAGACTTCGATCTGTGGCAGGTAATAGAGGTAGGTGATTTTGTTGTTGTTCCTGTTCCAGGCACTACTGCTATTACAATAGCTGATAAAAATAAACTATCTTTAAACTTTAAAGCTAAGAACTATTTATGTTGTGCTTTATCCAAAAAAGAATTTAGTAGAGTATCTGCATGCAAATCTGCTAAAGAAATTTGGGATAAACTGCAGATAACTTATGAAGGAACGGATAAAGTGAAACAAACTAGAATAGATATTCTTGTTTCACAATATGAACAATTTAAAATGCTTTCAAGCGAAAACATTACTACTATGTATAATAGATTTTCAAGCATAGTAGTAGGCTTAAATTCTCTTGGTAAAACTCTTTCCAATGAAGAAACCGTTAGAAAAATACTTAGGTCTTTAACCGTTTCATGGACACCTAAAGTAACCGCTATTGAAGAAGCCCATGACTTAACCAAATTGTCAATTGATAATTTAATAGGTTCTCTCATGGCACATGAAATAAATATGGAGCGATTGTCTGAAAGCTCATCTAAGAAGAAATGTACTAATGCTCTTAAGGTTGTAGCTGCTCCTTCCACTTCTTCTTCTAGCTCCAAAAATGCAGATTCTGAAGACAGTGACGTAGATGAAGTACTGTCCAAGCTTCAGAAAATTCTCAAGAAAAAGAAAAATGGATCAAGAAGGTTTCAAAAGAAAGAGAGAAAAGAAAAAGAACCAGTCTGCTATGAATGCAGAAAACCTGGACATCTAAGACCAATTGTCCTAAACTAAAGAAGATTGGTCAACCAGAAAAGTCCAAAAAGAAGCACAAGAAATTCAAAAGAAAAGCTATGGCGGCTGCTTGGGAAAATGAAGAGACCACATGCTCAGAATCATCAAGCTCAGAATCAGAGAAAGAGCAGGTAAATCTAGCCCTCATGGTAGGACTAGATGAGGTACATCCTAACTCATCTTTTGATTCTTGCACAGATTCAGGATCAAAATCTGAAGACTTAGAAGAAGTATTTAATGAACTATATGAAAAACATAAAAATGTTGTAAAAGAATTAAAGAATCTAAAAAACAACACTATTTGCTTAGAAAACACCAATTCTGATCTTAAATCCGAATTGGAGCAACTAGAAAAACAATTAAAGGATTGTAAAGATAATAATTCTCTTTTGAATGAAAATTTAAGGAGCACAGATAATGAAAAAGTAGAGTTGGAAGAAAAAGTGAAAACTCTAACTGAAGCAAATTTTTATTTAAAAGAATCAGTTAGGAAATTAACTAAAGGAAAAACATCTCTAGCCCTATGCTTAAAAGGATCAAAATCTGGAAATGACAAACAAGGGCTTGGTTATACACCTCCAGAAAAAGGAAAACAAGTAATAAACTCAGGAAAATATCCTTTACCAAAATTTGTAAAAGAAACCAAAATGCCTCAGAAAAAGGAACCTGAAACAACCAAGCTTTATCAAAAGAAAAAGGCTTCTAAAAATTATGTTCAAATCATGCATCACAAAGGCAATAAGAACTGCAAAACAAATTATATTCATTGCTGCTCTCATTGCAATAAACTAGGACACACTGTGAACACCTGCACAACTAAGCACTTAGTTTGGATTCCTAAAGGTTATTTTCATGCATCTAACCATCAAGGACCCAAAAAGATTTGGGTACCTACTTCTGAATAGTTTATTTGCAGGATGGCCTTGGAGCATCAGGAACAAAGGATGCTCAAGGCACTGTTTCATTCAGGTGGCGTCTCTCATTCAGGGGGAGCATAGACTAAGGGGGAGTTATTCATTTATGTCAATCATTGTTGAACCCCTCAATGGTAAAAATTTCTTTCACAAAGGGGAGAGAATGCAATGGTAAGAACCTTCCTTTTTGGTTTGTGACAAAAAGGGGGAGAGTATGCATGGTATGCCTTATCTGTGAATTTTCTGTATTTTCTATGCTTTACGTATTTTTGTCAGAAAATTCTCATAAATTTTGTCATCACCAAAAAGGGGGAGATTGTTGAACCACTCCTATATTTTACCTTTTTATTTTGGTGATAATAAAATTATGTTTAATTAATTATTATTAAAAATATTTAATATTATGTTTTTCTTAATAAATATAAATTTACATGATTAATTGAATATTAAATGTATTTATTAGCATGATTTTTCTAATAATAAATTAAATATCATGATTTTTCTAATAAATATAATTTTATGACATTATTCTATAATGATTTGCACTAAACAGATAAATGGATTCCATTCAATATATATATGGATTTCAGTTCGCAAAGTGCCATAAGGATTCACTGCTATAAGGATTCACTCTCATAAGGATTCACTGCTATAAGGATTCACTGTCATAAGGATTCACTCTCATAAGGATTCACTGCTATAAGGATTCACTCTCACATCGATTTGGTCCCATAACGATTTGATAAGTGACTTTCATATCGATTTGGTCCCATAACGATTTGATAAGTGGCTCCACATCGATTTGGTCCCATAACGATTTGATAAGTGACTTTCACATCGATTTGGTCCCATAACGATTTGATAAGTGACTCCACATCGATTTGCTCTCATAACGATTCGCTCTCATAAGGATTCGATAAGTGACTCTCATAAGGATTCCTTGTAACTCACACAGACTCTTTGTAAAACATGGATTCCTTTGTAAAACATGGATCCTTTGTAACTCTCATAAGGATTTGATAAGTGAAACATGGATTCTTTGTAAA